>VWZX01003026.1:12628-35071 GCA_013399015.1 Galbula dea
TCTGTCACCAAGGCACCCACCTCATTCAGCAGTGGACCTCCATTGCCCCCAGTATTAGTTTTTAGGGCAATGTATTTAAAGAAGCCCTTTCTATTGTCCTTGACTTCCCTTGCAAGGTTTAATTCCAGAGCGGTTTTAGCTTTCCTAGGTACCTCCTTACAACCCCTGACAACAGTCTCGTGCTCTTCCCGTGTGGCCAACCCCTCCTTCCATGATCTGTAGACTCTCTTCTTCCACTGCAGTTTGCCCAGCAGTTCCCTACTTAACCACGTGGGTCTGCTGGCTCCCTTCCTCGATTTTCTACGTGTTGGGATGCTCTGATCTTGAGCTTGGAAGAAGTGGTCCTTGAATGTTAACCAAATCTCTTGGGTCCCTTTATCATCTAGTACCCTCTGCCATGAGATTTCCCCTAGCAATTTCTTGAAAAGATCAGTTGGCCCTACTGAAGTCCAGGGTTGTGATCCTAGTAGGTATCCTGTTCCTACCACACAAGATCCTGAACCCTACCATCTCATGATCACTGCAGTCAAGGTTGCCCTGAACCTTTACCTTTCCAACCAGACCTTCCTTGTTAGTGTTCCTACTGTTCCTTCCAACATCTACTGACAAAACTGGGGATCTTTAATTGTTCTAGAGAACAAATTTCTGGAAAAATGGAAAGTTTTGAAGAAAAAAATATTGTAGGAGACATAATAGTATATCATGAAGCATGTTGTTGTTCCCATGTCATAAAGTATGGGACAATATAGCCTTCAGTTCATTTTTATATTATGCAATACTTCAATGGTCTGCTTGTACTTTGTAATAAATATTTGTAGTGATTTTAATGAATTCTGAAATCCAGGTTTAGAAACCTGTCAAAAACCAGCCACATTCTTGTGGATAGCATTAAGGAAAAAAGTCCGAATGTCCAGTATTTGCAGAGATTACCTAAAAATATTACATCATAATTTCAGGAAGGATTCAGGAAAGCATTTAAAAAAAAAAAAAAAAAAAAGAAAGAAAAATGTAGAAACTAATTATGTTCATTGTCTAAAGCAACCAAGGCAGCAGATACCATTTCAGATAGTTACCTGTTACAGAGCACTGGAACAGTCAAGACAGCCCTAGAAATGCAGAAAAATGAATAGATATTCTAATAACAAGAATCAATAGGAGCAAGTGCAGAAACATTAAATGTTAAGGATATAGCTAAGTAATACTAATAAAAGCAGAACAACAAGGTAAAGCTTGAAATACTTGGAGTTGTATGCGGCTAATTATTTTGAGCAATGCAGAACCATCCAAGAGTGGAAAAGACTCAATAACTTCTAGCTAAATTTGTACTCCAGCACAGCAAGTATTGCTTTCTGATCAACTACATTTTGTTGAGTTTGGGTTTGTTTTGGTTTGGTTTTTTTTCAGGGAATGAGAAAGTTCAATAAGACCAAGTGTTGGGTCCTGCACTTTGGCCACAACCCCCTGCAGCGCTACAGGCTGGGGACAGAGTGGCTGGAGAGCAGCCAGGCAGAAAGGGACCTGGGGATACTAATTGATAAGAAGCTCAACATGAGCCAACAGTGTGCCCAGGAGGCTAAGAAGGCCAATGGTATCCTATCCTGTATCAAAAATTGCGTGGTCAGCAGGACAAGGGAAGTGATCCTTCCCCTGTACTCTGCATTGGTGAGGCTACACCTGGAGTACTGTGTTCAGTTCTGGGCCCCTCAGTTCAGAAAAGATATTGAAGTGCTGGAGAGGGTCCAGAGAAGAGCAACAAGAATGGTGAAGGGACTGGAACACAAGACCTATGGGGAGAGGCTGAGGGAGCTGGGATTATTCAGTCTGGAGAAGAGGAGGCTTAGAGGCAACCTCATCACTCTCTATAACTATCTGAAGGGAAGTTATAGCCAGGTGGGGATTGGTCTCTTCTCCCAGGCAGTTAGCAATAGGACAAGGGGGCATGGGCTTAAGCTCTGCCAGGGTAAATTTAGGCTGGATATTAGAAAGAAATTCTTTAGAGAGAGAGTGGTCAGGCATTGGAATGGCCTGCCAGGGAGGTGGTGGATTCACCATCCCTAGAGGTTTTTAAACTGAGATTGGACATGGCACTGAGTGCCATAATCTAGTAAATGGACTGGAGTTGGACCAAGGGTTGGACTTGATGATCTCTGAGGTCTTTCCGAACCCAATCGATTCTATGATTCTAGTAACATACTAAACTGAGTTATAACCTAAAATTCTGCAAGGCTGCAATACATACAGTTTGCTGTATATCTGTTTTTCTGTGTATTCGGTCGCATTTTCTGTACGGAGCTGAGCCATAAAACTTCAGCTCATTGAAGAATATTAGTCAAAAAACCAAAATAACTCACATATGAAAACAACTGTACATCATTTATGTTTCCTTTAAGTATTTTTCTCTTTTGTGTTATAAAGATGTGAAACTTTTAGTAAACTTATTAAAAGCTCACATCTATCTAAGCTTACTGAAAAAAATCCAGATAGTAGTCACTGCCCCAAAGTAAGGTCACATTACTCAAAGTCTGGGTGGATACAGAGCTGTTAGTTTAGGATCCAATTTTGGCATTTGCATTCTGCCCAAGTCTTACCTGAGACATGTTTTGTTTTGTTTTCTGATTAAGCAACCTACCTCTCCTCTCAATGATACCATTTCTGCAGAGGAAGATTGAACGCTGTGGAGTTCTTCAGCCAATGAAACTTTGCTCCATTTGTCAAGTTTATTCTGAGACTCCAAGAAAAAAGGCTGAGCACCCTGACAGGTTTGAAACTGTGTGGTATTGTGTGTGTCATATTCTGGAGTTAAACAAAAATAAGGTTTGGGGTTGGGAAGGTAAGTGCATGCACATTGATTTGCCATACGTTTTCCAGGGTTTCTCATCTGAAAGGTGTGAAGGGTCCGTGTGGCACGAGTAATGAGCTTGGTGCTACAGGGGCAAGCATTATTTCTGTTTGTATTAATTCTTCTATTTGTACAGGGGTTAGCTGCTCTCAGAAAGCTCTTCAACCTCTCTGTAACAGCACTGTGCATCTGACTTGCACTCATGTGAGATGTGACATACTACACAGTGTTAACTCTAGAAAATAGGAATTTGAAGGCAAGCAGCACCCCAGAAAACATAAATTCTCATATTAAGGCCAAACAAATACGCACTGAAACACAGAAATTGGGGAAATCCAGGTGTAAAATAACCCCATGCATGCAATTCATAGTCCCAAATGCTGCCTATGCAAATAAGTCAAAACAAACAGGACCGGAAGAATTGAAACTGGAAAACATTGCAATAAGCACTAAGATCTGAAAGACAAGACTCAGTCATAAACCATGTCATTTTTTAACTCCTCCTTCCTACAGGATCTGTAAAACTGTAGCGCTACTTAAATACCTTCAAAAAAGTGGTTTTGCTACATTGAAGTAATGCCAACTCAGAAGCTATAAAGCACTGAACAAAAGAAAGACAAAGCTGAACAAAAGATGACTGTGCAGTTTGGTACTTGCTGGCACTGTCTCCTCATGCCTGAGTTGCTAGTGCAGCTGGGAGGCTGGTGCCCACCATGGCTGGGATCTGCCTCTACCTTGAGCCACTGTGCAGGTGCTGCAAAGGAGCTGGGCAGAGGCTGCTCTAGAGGAGCTTTAGCCTCCTATATTGGATAGCTGTTCTCTTGAGGACCTGTGGATCCAGAGCTGGTCAATCAGCATCTCCTGGTTGCCACTTAAAAGCCCTACAGTGAGACAGGTGGGGAAGAAAGAGGTGGTCCCCTGGGCTTAACTCTGCTGGTGCATGGGGGTGATAATTGGGACTAGTCTCAGGTGATTGTGTACAAGTGTGTGAGAGGAGTAAGTGAAAAGCCTCTCTCCCATCCTTAGTTTGCATAATGCATTGAGCTTAGCAATGTTAAGTGGTTTGCTGTTACCTACCTCTTTATGAACAGAAGTATACTGTTATTTTAGTGCATGTTTTCCATTCCCAACCTTATCCACCAGACTGAGGGCCTACTAAGACAGACTTATCAGATGCCATGTAGGAAAACAAATGATTTTCTGGCATTGAATTGGGCTTTGTCATCTGAAACAGCCACCAAGCCACTCCACTTTTTAAAGAGACTTTATGCTAGTTGATTGTACTTGGTAATTTTGGTAAACACTGGAGCGTTGGCAGAGACATCAGATACTTTTTTTTTTTTCCTTCACTGTCATGATTTGTTCTAGTATCCCTTTCTTTCTTAAAAATGGTGACTATAGCATGGTCATTCTTTCCTGTGATGCTCACCATGTCCACATTCTCATCCAGTGACTGTAATTAAAGACCATACTCACCTCCAGTTGTTTTCCCCATCTTGTTCAAAGTGCTTCAGCACCCTTGTAAAATTTTCTTGGTAGTCTGTACCCTTCTGTATTGCTTTCTCATCTAAATGATAATCAAAAATTCCCATTTTTGGTATGAAGGTTTTATGCTTTTGTAAGTTCTTTGGCCACCCAGAGAAAGACTCATCTCCATTGTCTTCTTCGTTTACAGCATACCATATTCCCCTACATGACAGCAATGTTGCTTTTACTGAGAAATGTTTAGTCTGACAGCTGTTCTGGACTAAAGAGTAAGCATACACATCTTTGAAATAGCTTTTCAGTCTCAAATTATCTTTCCCCAAATGATCGTACTTGTCTATATGAACTATGCAACCAAATCTCTACCACACCAATTAAGACATGATTTTAAATACAATTTAAGACCTCTAGCCATTTCTGTTTCCTATTTTCTTGCATTATTATGGAATAAACTTATTATAGTGTGTGTGTATGCTAGTAATATTTTCATATATAGTAAAGAATAGCAAACAATTAATATATATTTGTATATAATGAACTAAGACGGTTCAGCTAACCTCTCAGTATCACTTGAGAAAAATCCTTCCTTCTGCATCTAGGTCTTTGTACTGATCTTGTATGTGACTCCTTGGTTTGTGTTGTCTCTGCAGCCAGTCCTGGCTGCATTCCTGCAGGGGAATGCCAAGGGGAACACAAGTTAGTGGGACCTCAGCTGGGCTCCTGTCTCAAATCCAACACCCTGCCCACAGCATGCTCAACTGCAGGGTCAGACCAGGTTCCTCAAGGTGTTACCCAGACAGGGCTTGAAAACTCCCGAAGGCTGGAGGCAACAAAACTTTCCTGTGTCGCGGCCTCACTACTGGGCTGTCATCATGAACAAAAGGCTTATTGCTATCTCCTGCTGGAGCTTCTGGTGTTTCACTTTATCCCTGTTGTCTCTCATCCTCAAGCTATGTATCGCTGTGAAGGGCCTGGCTCAATGATGACCTCTTCATAGATAGCCAGGGGACGTGTCATGGGAGGGTTTTTTGATCCTCCAATTACTTACTCATGTCAACAAATTTAATTAAGGTGTAATCTAAGTTTGTGGTTAAATTAAGGCTGAAAGGAAAAATATCAGAGATTATTAGCTGCTACAAATCTGAAGGAAAGAATAGTTAATCCAAGTTAGTGGAACACAGTGAACACCAGTGAAAGTTTACTTACATACTTTCCCATGCAAAAGGATTATATTATGAGCAGGAGAGGTACTTTTTTGAAGCCCAAGTCACTGTGATTTAACAAGGCTTGAATTCGGAATAGGTACACAGCTCTGCTCATTGTTTGAGTCTACATTTTAACAGATTTTGTCCTGACTGGTAATGATTTTTAACTTCCAGTATGGCCTTTCTGTGTTGCCTGGAACCCTATGCAAGCTCAAACCCAGCTCACTGATTAATTTTGAGATGGATGCTGTTGCCTGAGTAAAGTTTTGGACAGGCTTGGAACTGCAATAAGAGAAAAAGCTTGTGTGGGCTTGAAGATGGATTGAGAAAGCTGTAATTATGAGGGTCTGCCAAAAGAAGAGTCTGAGGGGGCAGAAAGAAATTGGGAGGTGTGTTTCCTCACATAAATTTTGGAAAGATTCCCGGGAATTGTAGGGTAGTTTAAAAATCCTTGAAAAGAGGATATAGGGACCTTAAAGGATGACGTTCCAATGAAGAAAAAGTTTTCTCCAAGATGAGTGTATCTTTTTGAAGATGTCTGCACTCTGCAACTTTAAAAGGCAATGGAGACAAACAGATGAGGGGATAGACAAGAAGGTGTATCTACGCACAGTTTAGTGCCAGGCTGGAAGTCATCTAAATTTCCAAAATCAAAGATGAGAATGCTTCGCTTACATCAGATGTATGATCCTACAAAAGCTAAACCAGGATTAAAAGTTAAACAAAACTACTTTCTCATGTGGAAAACAAAGACTGACTGGTTGCTGGACAGCAAAGGAACAATGCAGAAGACTATGCCCTCTTCCATGACCGATTCAGTACCTAAGCCTTCTACTTTAAACACACACACATGGTTCCTCTCTCTCACACAGTACTCAATGACTGTTAAAGAGACCCAAGAGACCTAGTGCTGAAAGAGAAGATGAATGTTGGTCACGTAGGAAGTATCACAAGGAGTGTGACTTTCCTCTAGAGAGCAGCAATATTACTACAAACCTTAAGATGTTCTGAAAAGTGGTCTAATTGTTAGGTAATTTGGTCTGCATTGTTCCTTGTATCAAGGCTGGAGGGATCTGCAGGATGAATCTTCCTGCCTTTCAAACCAGCAAGTTGTCCTACCTGTCATCAGTCCAATGTAAAACACATCAGCCCCTTACTTATGTTACTGAAAGACCCCAAGACCAATAGTTACCACATGTCAGCAGGACAGGAATGCCAATCTGCCTACTGAAGTCTGTCTCACCAGCTCCGCACAAAGAACACAAGACTGCTAGGATCAATGTGGCACTGCACTGGAGCCCAGTGTTGTGAGCACAGAAGGAAAAAGGAAAGGAGGAAAAAGTTTATCATCACATTGTGTTGCTCCACAGGAAACACCTCAGCAGGTTCCACCTCCTAGCACAGGGAAAGATGCAAAACTACAGAAAAGCACTTCAACAGTGGCCTTTAACGCCAAGACTAGTTGCTCCTGAGCTCAATAACTTCTGCAGTGCCAGAAACATACAGTCACCGGAAAAATCTTTACACCAGGTTACTGGAACAAGGAATAACTTCATCCTTGCATTGGATAAGCCACTGAAGAATGATACCAGGAGAGCTGAAATCATGGTGATCCAGTTCTGATGCAGATGCAAAAAGTGCAATCTTATTGTGCTTCACTTTCAACTCGTCTGGACAAAACAGCTTCTGAAGAGGCTCTCCTCAGTGCCAGCAGGGATGTATCATTTGCTGGCCAAGATTTCACAGGAACTGCAAAGACAGTGAAAGTCCCAAGTCAAACAGTATAATCCAGAGAAGGCAATTCAGACAAGGCAATGGGGCACATTTGGCTGACCTACTTTGAAGGGCAGTACCCAGAGACACTTCCAAAGCACAAAGACTGGAAGCCACGTTTCGATTCTCACCTGAGTTTCTGTACATGAGAGATACAGTACCTTAATCAGCTGTGTCAACAATGATATGCCTTGAAGAGTCACAGATAAGCATCTGACATTACATGTTTTAAGCTCATTTTAAGCTCAAATACTACCTTTTTGTCTTGTTCCAGCATGGCACAAGGGTAAGTTAGTGTAGTTTTGTTGGGTGTCTTGTTACCTAGATAGTTTAAAAACAACCAAGTTTTAAGGTTAAAACATGAGAGTAGGCTGCTGGTGGGGAACTTTTACCATTACAAATCAAGTATAAGAAACTTCCAGGAAAAATTAAGACAGTGAGGAGGTTAAATGGAGGAAAAGAGGCTGATGCACAGACTAGGGAATTTACTTTCCTTCCTACTACTGCTGAGTATACAGATCAGAAAACGGTACTGGACAAGCTCACTGAGGTGGTGAAGTATTTGACATCCAGACCTGACCACAAAGCAGGTGGCGTAAAGCAGTCAGAGTAACAGTTAAGCAACTCCTGAAGCTAAAATCCAGGGAAAGGAGCCAACAGCTCAGGTGTTTGTTCTCAAGATACAGAAAAGCTGTGTGATGAAAAAATTATTTCCACATGTTGAGGCACAACAGAGAAAAGGGTTCTCTTTCAGCTACTTGATAATACTAGTGAGTGACTGTATATCAGCAGACAAGATATCAGTCTACCCATGTTCTGTTCTGCTGAGTAGGAAAGGAGTTTATATCTTCTCTTGAGTTTATGCTGCCTGATGAGGACAAAAATAGTAGTCTCAGACAGCCTTTTACAAACTCAAAGTGCTAGTAACTACAGCTCTGTCTCTAGCTTTGCCACAATGTAGAAATAAAAGATAAGGGTTTTTTCTTCCTATCAGTGAATGTTCAAAAAAAAGAGGGGGTGTGGGAGGATAGAACATCTACTCTGATAACTGAGGAATCTAGATTTTTCCTGTGTGATTTAAACAACTGGTAAAGTAGGCAAGTGATCGAATAGGTCTAAACATAGAAAGGAGCTGTGTCCTCTAGGTCTCTGGGATTTGTTAGGTAGCCCTCTGTGGCACAAATAGTATTCTACCTATGGTCAAACTTAAACCTTCTTGGCATTTGAGGTACTTGGGCTTATCTATATCACAATTTTCACATTGTTTAATGCTTTAAATGAAGAGTTCTATCAGGTTTTAAACAAGGCAATCACAGTGAATAGAGCTGGAAAACCTGGTTTATATACTGCTGTGGATTATTCCCATGTGTCTGGGCATTATTCAGGGAGTTCATAGTCAGACCTGAGACTACACCCACAGTAAGAAAAAATCACCAAGCTATCCATAATAATAAACTCTTGCAGTCTCAAACAGCAGTGCTTACCTAGCAATGTGCCGATGTATCATTTTCTACTCACAAACTCAAACGATAGCTTGTTGATAGATAACCCAGAAATAGGACACTTCCTGGAGGTTAAGACTACATCAACAGGACTGCAATTTCTGTAAGAAGCAATTTGCTAAAGCAGTGTACTCCCAGTACTCCCAGAGGAGCTTTCAGCAGAGACAAAGTCCTTCTGGTCAGCTGTTTGGACCAATGTGCCATCTCAGTAAGTATTTTGCATCTTGAGCTGTCCATGCCAAAACATTTTTGTTTCCCCTTTGTAACTAGTCAGACATCCCATTTTACATAAAAGCTTTTCTTAAAGTGTATGGATACTGATTCATGTGAGCAGCTTCAGACAGAACCCTGTAGACCTGCTGCAATCAAGTTACACATAATTGTCACCTTTGGCTGCACTGTCTTAGAACCATAAAGAAACCATCATAAAATACATCCTTCCCACACAGGAAACTGTAGAGGTCTTTGAAAACTCAATTTGCTTTAAAACAAAGAAAAACTTTGCACATTCTAGTGTATACACAGACTCAAATAATTCCTTACTCTAAAACACAGACTGAATTTCGGTCTGTGCCATGTATCTATGTCACAGGTGACCTGTTAAACATGTTACAGAGTATGAGGAAACTATGATGGTTCAGGTGTAAAGAGTTATCATGAATGGAGTAATATCAGGCTAGTGCCCAACCACTAGTTGAGTTCTACAGGGCTCCAGCCTTCCCCCAGTGCTCTTCAACACCTTCATAAATGACCTGGATGCAGGACTTGAAGGGATAGTAAGTTTGCAGATGATACAAAACTGTGAGGAGCTGTTAACTCCCTCAATGGCAGTGTTGGGCAGTCACCAAAGGCATGAATTTTAACAAGGGCAAGTGCTGGATTGTGCACTTGGGATGGGTTAACCCCAGAGATGTGCAAAGACTGGGGAATGAGAGGCTGGAGAGAAGCAGTGCAGAAGGGACTTGGGGAACCTGGTCAATGGCAGACGCAATATGAGTCAGCAATGTGCTCTGGCTGCCAGAATGGACAACTGTGTCTTGGGGTGCATTAGGAACAGCATTGCCAGTCGATCAAGGGAGGCAATTTGTCCTGCTCTACTCTGTACTGTTGTGGCTGCACCTTGAGCACTGTATGCAGTTTTGGGCACCACAATGTAAGATATCAAGCTATCAAGAGTGTTCAGAGGAGGACTATGAAAATGGTGAAGGGCCTTATGAGGAGCAGCTGAAGTTACTTGTTTAGCCTCGAGAAAACCTCACTGCCATCTTCAGCATTCTCACGAGAGGAAGCAGGGGGAAGAGGCACTGATCCCTTCATTCTTGTGGACAGTGACAGGACTATAAAAAAAGTGGTATGAAGTTAAGTCAGAGGAGGTTCAGGCTGGAGATATCAGAAAAAGGTTTTTCACCCAGTGTGTGGTTGGGCTCTATAACAGCCTCCCCAGGGAAGTGGTCACAGCACCATGCCTGACGGAATTCAGGAAGTGCTTGGACAATGCTCTCAGGCACATGGTGTGATTCTTGGGGTGTCCTCCATAGGGCTAGGAGCTGGACTTGGAGGAAGATGGGGCGCTTTACCCTGGAGAAGAGGAGGCTAAGGGTTGACCTCATCTATGCTTTTAAGTATGTGAAGGGTGGGTGTCAAGAGGATGGGGTCAGGCTCTTCTCAGCAAAGCCCAGTGACAGGGCAAGAGGCAATGGTTGTAAGCTGAAGCATAGGAGGTTTTGTGTGAATACACATAGAAATTTTTTGACAGTGAGGGTGACAGAGCACTGGAACAGACTGCCCAGAGAGGTCGTGGAGTCTCCTTCTCTGGAGATATTAAAAACCCATCTGGATGCGCTTCTGTGTGACCTGGTCTTGGGAATCCTGCTGTGGCAGGGGGTTGGACTAGATGATCTTTCGAGGTCCCTTCCAACTCCTAATATTCTGTGATTCTGTGATCCTCATGGGTCCCTTCCAGCTCTGAATGTTCTGTGGTTCTAGTAAGAAACCAGATGAAAACACAAATTTCACTATTTCTCTGGGTTATATCTTGACTCATACCTCTGATAAACACCTGTTTATGTCAGATAAAGACTGATATTTCTATTTATAATTCTGTCTCAGCATGAAACAGTTCGTTTTTAACACTCATTAATTTCCACTTAAACTATTTATAGTTTTACCAAGAGGTTAGGTATAACTTACCAAGTAAACTCCAGATTGCTCTGTCCAAGATTTAAGTATTTTAACTACATATTTGTGTCACTTATCAGGATGTAAGAAGGCCTGCTCAGTATGCATGCAGGCTGTGCACCTACAGACCAGTGCTTGCAAGCAAGCAGCATAAACACCACATTCACCTTTCCTGATATTCCTTCTTAAAATTTTGGCAGAAAGGTTTCTAGCAAAATGGACAATGGATACAGGCTAATTTTCAGTTTCATCAAACATGGCATTTTTACCTTTTCAGTTTTCTTTGGGATTCTATGTACAATTTAGTCTTCACCTTACTAAAGAACCTTAATCCCCAAATTAAGGGATGTTGCACTTCAAATGCCTCCTATATTTTTCCAAGAGATCCTGATATGATCTAGGAGTCTCCAAACCCAAAACTGCTTGTGAGGTGAAGCTGCTGGAAGCTAAGCTATAGAAGTTCAGCTAGCCTATTGTAAAGAAAATCATAGCACAACTTTACACAGTTGCCTTCTCCACTCAGAGTGACAAAAAGCATCTCATAGTCACTACAACAATGCCGTGGAAGAAGACAACTCATTTCTTGCTAAACACTGTTACACCAATGGAAGAGATGATGCTTTTCAACTTGAAGATGCAGCACTCATAATGCCCACTCTGCTCAGACTCTACTGAATAAAACTTAAGAATTAGGAGGATTGTTAGATGTCTAATTGCTGGAATAACAATATCTTCTTAGGACAAAGAATAAAGAAGTGATGCATAATTTCACTAAGCAGTAGTTCAACCAAGAATGCTTTTCAAATGACAATATGAAGAATGAAACCAAAGGTAACAACTGTGCCCTCTAAACTATGAGGTGTACTCTGAGCTAACTACTGCTGCGAAGCTAACTTACCATGAGCATCATAAAGGTCAGAAGAAAAAAGAGTCATTAACAATATAGCTAGAAATACTGTTTGTTATAGCTGAGAAAAACTGCCAGGAAGGCCAAAAAGCTTAGCAACTACAAAGATTAAATTAGCTATTTATAAATACAGAAGAAATTAGCAACTTAGAGATACACCTGAAGTAGCATAGACCAGCGTACCGTAAGAACACACAGGAAGAGGTGCGAGTGTCTGTAGAGTAAGTTGAAGCACATCTGCTCTCACTTAGCAGTAGGAAAAAATGGGCTAGTAAGGTAAAAGAGGAATAATTAAAATCTTATTACTTTAACCCATTAACTATATAAACCCATCTGCAAGTATGAAGAAATATTTAGGCTGCAAGTGTTGTATTGTGATAAAGTTTCTAGAAAGACAACCTTGCATAAAACCATTATGCAATTGTAAGGAAATAGAAAAGCATGTTCAAAACAATGGTATAGCTGAGCTAGTGTTCACCAGAGTTTCCACTGTCAAAATATCCTTTCTGTACAGCTTTGTACCATGAATCCCATTGCAAGAATGCTGCTGGATATTCTTTCTGTCAACAGAGAAAGAACGATTTGGTAACGCTTAGTATAATTATACTTTAATGAAACATTGAAGTTCTTCCTAAAGTGTTACAAAGATATAATACTTCTGTAACTTAAGTGTAAAGGCTCAACATTAAAATTAAAAGACTTAGTAAAAAAGTTACTGCAGCAAAACAAAGTTGTTACAATTACACTTGTGGAGGGTTTTTTTCCCCTTTTTTTTAAAGAAAACTAGCAGTATTGACTGGCACATAGAGATAGATTAAACAGTGAGTTTTCTTCCATACATTATTCAACCAAATAGCACTGCAATGAACATTGATTTCATCTATAAGCGCAAAGATGATTTTAAACTCTGCATATAGTACTAATTTCAGCTTTTGTACAGCCCCATTTGCAACACATTCCGGCCAAACCCAGAGATTCCCGTTTTCTTCTGGGATACCTGGCCCAAAGATAACTGTTTGATCCCAGGGGGTTTGCAATTCCTGTTCCTCCCCTGTCCTGAACAGCTTCCTCTACCTGGTGAACAAGTTCTTTGAAGTCATCTGCCGCAGGTACATATTCATTATAGTCACTTAAGCTATACAAGTCCTTAAAAGTCTCCCATCCAAGAAATGGACTGCTTCTCTGCAGCTGATCCACTTCAGGACTCAAAATTGATTGCAGCTTGAAGTTTTCCAGTGGTTTGTTACTTGCTATTTGTGCAGAATCTGTTTAAAGAGAAGACTTTTTAAGTTCAGTCTGTAGGAGTATCAGAAGGAGCACATAGCTCTAAGAACAGCAATAAAACCTTAGTAATAAACACTTAGTAATCTGTTATCTGGAAGAACTGTCCATACTGCAGTCTCCACTCTGTAATTTATTTTTAGATTACTTTTAGGGGAATCTTTATGCTTTAAAGGCTATGCTGCCTGTTGATATGGAGAGTACACGGCTATAACTGTGACTGAGATATAGACATCCTACCACAACAGCATTGTTACTGATACAGAAGTCTCAATAATTCTACACAAAAAAATTGGGGTTTTTTTATAAGGACACATACATACAAACCACTCTATGCCATAGAGCTCATGTATTTGATGAGATTGCTCCTCTCCCAACCACACACAGCAGCATCACATGCAGAATAGACACAGAGAAGACTAAATAAGCAAATATTGTTATATAAATTGCTTCATATAGATTGTATTTTTCTACAAGTATTTTCAGTTGATGGCTTCCGCTCATTTCTTTCATTTCTCAAGGCAGAGCAAAGGTTTGCAGAATTTACTTAAGAATGGCCTCACTGACAAAAATGTTCTCAAAATTCCAGCTCTACTTCCTTACACCTTACACTGTTGCTCTTTGTTTTTATTTCCACAAGGTAAGTGGCATTGCTAAAGTGAAAAAGAGCAGCTCCTTCAGTTCTAAGTTAAAAAAGTAAGTGTATGTCCTGTGGTCTCAATGCTGTTAATATTTTGTTTCAGAAAGTTGAAAGAACATGAGAACAATCAGTGAATGTTATATTTAGTTTCCCATGCATTCTTTATGTATTGAAGCTAACTTTCAGACAGAAGACCTGCCTGACTATGTACAAAAGTAAGTGGTCATAGCTACTTTGATAATCGGTCAGTTGATACTATTTGGGACTCTTTTTGGGGAGGAAAGACAGTTAAGACAGTGAAGCATAGTGAAGGCTCCTTAGTAACTGATGCTCTTAGAAGCTATTGCTAGCAAAAAGGAAAACAAAGTTTGTTGGGAAAGCAGACAATCCCAGCAGAGGCTGTACATGTATAATTTGTTATAATTAGAGGTAAATTCTCTCTTCTACTCAGTCTGTCAGAAAAAAAACAAGCAAAAAAGTCCCAAGAAAACAAAACACTGGCTTCATTAACTGCCTGAGGTCCAATGTTATTTTGTTAACAGCATGTTTAAGCAAGAAATAAGTTCTTCCATTGCATATTTTAGCCATAATACCAACTATTGCCCTTTTAAAGGATGTTATTTTCATGATTCAAAATATAAACTTAAATAAGAGTCATCACTTACTCTGCTACTGTACCATAGTTGAGAACACAGCCCAAAAACCATCTTCTTACACTGGACTTGGAACACTTGACAGTAAAACTCTGAGGAATACTTAACACATTAACTGTTTAATCAAAAGTCCCTAAGGCAGTTCCTGCTGTCTAAATGATAACCTGAAGCGCCAGAGTCCCATCCATCGTTCAATGTGCCAACTCTCTTGTACAGAGTAGCACAAGCAAGTGAGAAAACCCCAAACGATTTCACACGCAGTAACGGTCCTAGCACAGGCCAAGACGACAACGAGTACAGTTTTAAGGCTCCTGGTAGAGAGGGAAAACGGAGCCGACTGTCCTCAGCCCGAAGAGTTACCGAGCTCTGGCAAGAGAGCAAAACCATAGCGAGAGGCACTCCCTACTCCAGCTTCCAAGGTGCATAATACCTCTTTGCATGGCCAAAACCAAAAATCTGAGTGGTTTATTTAAATAAAACTAGTACAGTGAGCCTCGGAGCGGCGGGGCTGCTCGGGCTAGCGGTGGTCCAGAGGCTATCGTGTCTTTCCCTCCAAATTTGCAAGGTTCCTTTCAAAAGTCACGGGAAATGCTGATTAGCACCGGGAATGAAAAGAGAGAGGAACAGGGACACTCTTAGAGCGAGCGGCGCAAGGTAGGAGGGGCGAGAAGCGCCTCAGGGCGTTCTCCCGTCCTTCCCCACTCCCTCCCATTTTCCCCCCGTTTCTCCTCCGGGGACTCTCTGCCAAGCCCAGAGAGGAGAGGCGCCCTGAAAGCCACCTCAGCCACTGGCGATGGGCAAGCAGCGCCGCCGCGCCGGGACCGCCCGACAGGGTTGCCCCGTCCGGGGCGACCGCTGGCCTTGCTCCGCCCTGCCCCTCGTGCTCCTTGCATACTCACCGGCCGCGGGCGCCGGTTCCATCGCTAGCAGGGAAAGCCGCTTCCAGCGGGACCCGCCACAGGTGAAGATGACGGCGCGGATGAACTCCCTCCCGCACAGCTTCATCCCGTACCCGTCCCCCTCGCCCGAGGGGAGCACGGCAGCCACCGCGCCCCGGGCGCTGGGCCGCCCTGGCGGCACCGCGCAGAGCAACGCCGCCGCGGCGCAGAGGAGGAGTAGCTTGGTCCCCATGGCGCCGCCCGTAACCGCCCGCCCGGTCTTGTCCCGGTCCCGCAGAGCGCGCTGCCAGGAGGACCCGCCGACCGACCGCTCTCGCAGCCTTCGAGCCCAACCACCGCCGCCTCCCGCCTTTTATGCGCTGAGGGCGGCGCTGAGTCACCGGCCCCGGGCACAGCCCCTGCCCCTGTCTCTGTCCCTGTCCCTGCGAGGGCGAGCCCATTCCCACCCCCACCCCTGGATCCTCCGCTGATGCCGGCAGCTCCCTCGCCGGACGGTCTGTGCTTGAAACCGGTGTCGAGGCACCCTCAGGCATGGCTCACTCCTTTCTCTGCCCCTTGCTTGCTGTCGCGGCTCCTCAAGCATCGGTGAAGATGCACCCCCCCCTCGACCTCCCTCTTCGGGCTCCTGGCTCCCCACCGACCCACAGACATGCTCCATCCCCTCTGCCGGGCACTCCGTCTGTTTCTCAGCTTTTCCCGCCTGTGGTCAAGCACAGTTGCCGATAGCCTCTCGAATGACTCTTAAAAAATTTGAAGAACTTCTGCTCATCTTTTTTTTTTTTTTTTTCCTTTGCAGGCCTAGAACCTGCACAACTGCTCCTACATCCTAAAAATTTTGGCCAAAGAAAAAAGGCAGAAGCCAGTTGGGGGTGNAGAGGAGAAGGCTCCAAGGAGACCTTCTTGTAGCCATCTGAAGGGGGCCTACAAGAAAGCTGGTGAGGGACTTTTTAGGACGTCAGACAGTGATAAAACCCGGGTAAACAGGTGTAAGTTAGAGGAGGGTAGATTTAGGTTGGATATTAGGAGGAAGTTCTTCACTATGAGGGTGGCTAGACAGTGGAATAGGTTTCCCAGAGAAGTTGTGGAAGCCTCATCCCTGGAAGCTTTTAAGACAAGGCTTGATGGGGCCCTGGGCAACCTGATCTAGTGGATGGTGTCCCTGCCAGGCAGGGGTGTTGGAACGAGATGATCTTTAAGGTCCCTTCCAACTCTGACGATTCTGTGATTCTATGAAAATAAACATATCTCTGTGGAACTACTTAAGCTGTAGATACTTTAGGTAGGATTTAAAAGCTTGACTTCCTCTCAGGTTAGTCCCTCTCAAGACCCATATTCAGTGGCAGTGATAAGGCACCCACATGTCAGACACACCTTGGCTCCAACATGTGTGTTCGGGGGATGTGGAGCTCCTTGCCTGTGTGTTTCACCAGTGGCCCCCAGCAAGCTCTCACCAAAAGAGTGGTGTTCTTCAGGCTCACCAAGCAGAACTTTGAGCCCTGTGAAAGTAAACTTTGCTTTTGAAGGTTATTATGGGGTTTTTTGTGTTTTTTTTTTTTTTGCAAAATAGGACCAGGAGTGACCCTTTTATAAATGGTCATACTGTGGGAAAACAGAAAATTTCTTTTCTCTAAAAATGCAATAAAGCTGTTGCCTACAGATCCTTTTGCTTAAGGGCTATGCTTTCTGAACCTTGAGTGCTGTTAGTGTATACAGAAAACCCCTCACAACTCAGTCTAGAAGGAGAGCATAAAGAAGACTGGTGTAGAAAGGTGAATGAGTCACCTGTGGTGGCAGAGAAGACAAAGACTCCAACCACCTTTTCAGGAAAGACTTGGGTGTTTTACACAAGTTGTATCTAGAAAGAGACCGTGGAGGGCTAGAATAGGGAACAACCTGCAAAATTGTTAATACTTTTTTTTGGTCCAGGCTTAAATGTTTTGGACAGTTGCACCTCTTCAACATTAGACACTATCATCAAGCAGGCTGTTACTAGGATGCAGTCTGCAGAAGTGGAGGCTGCCAATCCGAAATTCCTGAAGAACAGACCACAATTAGTTTCTCCCTCAAAGCCCTGACTGCTGTTCTGTTATTGACAAGTTGTACAGGTGTAATCACAGCTTGCATTTTTAAAGAGAGTAACAGCTTGATCTTGTTCATGCCATGGACTTTTTCTGAAAATACTTGTCACATCAGGTGAACTTACTCATGGATTGTAAGTAGTCTTCTAGGCAACAGAATTGTTTTCAGTGTCTGGAGAACTGTTAATTATGTGCAAGAGCACTATCAGGACTTTCAGGGCAAAAAGGAAGGTGTCTCGTCAGTCAGGCAGTGACTCTCCACTTGCTTTAGTTTCATATTTTACTGGACCATCGGTTAATGTGGCACTGCATCAAACTCTCCCTAAGCAAAAGCAGGCATTATGACAGCCACCTTTAGGCTTTTTCTTTTCCTAAGACCTTCCTTTTTGTTGTCTGAAGCATGTAACCTCTGACTAGAGCTGCTAAATGCAAGCACTCAGGAGACTGAAAAACAAATACTTGACAACAGTTTTTCTGACCTCATCTGCTTCAGCATCAGGGCTACTGAATGTGAAAGACAGTACCTTCTGTACTTTCCATTGTGCACTGGTTGTCAAAGAGGCCTTGGAGGGAATGTCTTTTCAAGACATCGATACTTCTGTAGGGGAGCCCACACTGCAGCACTCTTCCTGTTGAAAAGCATAGGATATGAGCGTTCTCTTGTTAGGATTAAAGACTGCAAAAACAGGCAACAAGTTAATGAGTTTTTATAAAGGATCATATTGGAATGAGCTGGTCATAGTTTGACATTATTTAATGTTACTATGCTTAATGTAGTTTCACTAGTAGGGTGTATTGCTTAGTACTTTTCCTGCAGCCACATTTTAGCAACATTACCTTTTCATCTAGGGTTTTCAGCTACATCTACTATGATCTGAGTAGTAGGTTATAAAGAAATTTACTATGTTAGTCATATAACTTTAAATCATACAGGATTTTATACAGAAAAGCCTAACTGTGAGTGTCTCAGTAATTTGCCATGAATTCGAATCCAGTCAGAAGCTAGGTTTGTTTATCTGGTTATCATAGCTAGAAAAACTGCTTTACTAAAAACAACACATGCAGAAGAAAACTAGTAATTTAAATACAACCAGTCTGAAGTAACTACCTACCTTTTTATGTTTGTATTACAAAGGACAACAGCAAAGAAATTAAATTTCATTTGTGATCTGTAAGATCTTGTATTCAGTGTACTAGCTCAATGCAAGTATTTTGTATTTTTTAGTTTCCTAAAATAAGCTAAAGATTGTACCATTTCTCTTCCTTGTACTAAATTTTGAGTGTTTGCCAAGAGCAATCTATAAAGAGTAGAGGATGTTTCATGATGACAGGTACCTAAATAAAGAAAAGATACCCTTTAATAATACTTTGATAGCCTTGAATATCTTGAATGAAAGGCTTCCTCACATGTTAAATGTCAGATGGTGTACACAGAAGATCAGATGGAGGACAGTATTCGTCTTTCTTCAGAAATTTCCTTTCAAATCCACACAACTCACTGCTGGAAGAACTGCTTAATTTTTGAAACTTGCCCAAATATGAATTTAAAATATTTCTTAAGTTTGCTTAGTACCAGACAGGATTCTGAAGAGATGAAAAATAACACTGCATGCATGTAATTGGTGATTAAGTACCAGTGTTATCTAGCTATCTCCATCAGATATTCATGGGTTTTAGAAAGAAGTTCAATTTTAAAAAAAGCTAATAGTTAAAATATGAAAAAATCCAAGTGTTTTTATTAAATGAATTCCAATACTTAGTTTCTGCATTATTTAATATCTTAATCTTAAATAATCATGCAGAAACTATCTCATTTGTATATGTCCACATAAGCACTTTCCCCTTTTACTTTTAAAAGCAGTGATATACAGTTACAGTCATTAAATAACACCAAAATATTTAGGAAAGGGCTGTAAGAATCAACTGTATCGTAAAGAAGGGTTCAGAAAAATTAATTCATTCATCCAAGGAATGAAAGAAGGGGCCCAAACTGGACCCCTCAATGTGACTTTGCTTGTTTCTGAACAATAATCATCTATCCTATCAAAACTACATTAAGAAGAGAAGTGTGGGACAGGTAGCTGTGGCTCACAAATGGTGTGCAGTTTCTTGGTGTGCACTTTCTTCCTTCTAAATAAAACATATTCATAATAAGAAAACAGTTTAATTTTGACCTTGTAATCATGACTGACCTCTCACTTTCCCAAAATAATGCTGCTCCAGGTGACACTGATTCAGGATACATGGGTATCAGACATTATCATGAAAAAAAGCCAATAGGATTAAGGGGGGAAAAAGTAGCACCCTCAGGTCAGAACAAGCTCCCCCTGCAGTTATTCTCCTTATCTTCCCCAGTGATTCATGAAAACAAAGATAGTTGCTGTGATATATTAAACTAAGTCTTACAGCTGAAGCCAGTTGAGCACAAATGACAGAAGGGAGCAGGATATCTTAGGTATTTATTTATTTCTGTGAGTACAACTGGTATGGTAACTACCAGCAAGTTGTGTTGTAAACACCAGCTTCCTCAAAGTAGACCCTGTCAAAGGTAAGCTTTCCTGCTTTCTTTCATTGTTCACTGAAGGAAATAATACAGACCAGCCACTCTGTAGCTGGGTTTCTGCATGGCAGACATGACTGGGCATGGCACATGCAAGCATTTTGATTAATACACTGGCAGTAGAATAAATACTCCATAATAAAGAATTAGCATCTTCAAAACAGAAGTGTGTGTTTGTCAAGAAAAAAGTAAAAAAATAAGGGCAGTAAAGGTGACTTACCCTTGATGACCTTTGGCACATTCTATGCTACCCATTTAAATCTGTTTCGGGGTTTGGATTTAGACTGTTCTGCTTAGAAGCTCTTCCTTTTCCCTTATAACTTTGGTAACTTGCACTGGTATTCACTGTGTAACACTGAATTAAACTTGCCCTATTTCCATCACTTTCTAGTGTGGAGCCTTGCAATAGATTAACACTGTTGATCTAAGTTTAACCTTTGGAAGAAAAAAAAGTTTAGTTAGGATGGAGTATGAAATAGCTATCCTATTATCTCCTAAAACTGCTGTCTCAGTCATTATTTAGCTTAGCCTCCTTGCTTCCTTTAACACCACCTTTTGATCCAACACCACAGCCAGCAATCTAGTGCAAACACACAGATATTAACTCCTAATTCATATTGGATAGGATCAGAGTATTTCCTAATTTTCTAGCATTTTTAAGTAAAACTTCTGTACAGACTATGAAAACTGCTCTTTGCTGTGGCAGGGGGTTGGACTCCATGATCTTTTGAGGTCCCTTCCAACTCCTAACATTCTGTGATTCTTTCAAAATGTCTTTCATAGCCTCAAAAGGTGGTGTAAAAAGCACAGGTGGAAGCATACAAACACCAAACCAGGCTGGTTTCATTGTCTTTATTTCTTTCAAAAATTGATAGATGTCACAGATCAAAACACAAAAGGCTGCTATAACTTCTTCAAAATTAAAGCAAGATGGACTTCAGAACTTTGAGGAAAGGTGTCACACACACTTGGAGGATGATGTGTCACACAAAGCAAAAAAAAGTAAGCAGAGATAAATATGTCCTAGGAGTGGTACATAATATACCAGTAAGTCGTGAGGGATTATGTTATACGCCAGGCAGAGAATGTGAGGTGGCCTTGGACTGCATTTTGTCAGTAGTGAGAACATGGGTAGCACCACAGGCTGAGCTAAGGCATGTCGTTTCCAAGACAGTTAAAACACTGCCTTACATCCTAAACAGTGAAACTGTAGACCAAGCAATTATAACCAAACAAGCTATTTTAACCCAATTTATCTCTCTGCACATTAAAATGCATCATGTTTGAAATCTCTTACAGATTGTATGCATTGTTAACATGCAGAACCAATTACAGAAGGGACTGAATGCAGAACTGAGTGCACTTTCAGAAATCAGTCTTACACAGCTATGGGAACTGTGCTATTAATTTATTCTATGTTGAGAAGCTTTTGTTTTAGTATATATTCACCTGTCTTCCTGCAACAATATTCTAATTTTAATCAAGAAGTCTTTAAAACTAGATTCAGGGCATTACCTCCATCTGGAATTTAATTTTTATCTCAATAAATTGTCAATACAGACCTAGGCTTAATTCATTACTGGATGATTTTTGAGCTTTCGTTTTTCATTCCACAGTTAAACTAATGCTAGAAGAGTTTTAATCCAAAACACAAAATAATCTGTTTTCAAACATGATTTTCAATTTTTTTTGCTAAGTATAACATCAGAACACTAAATGATACTAAAATTACATTCTCGGTATATACCATGCTAGACTAAAGGCATGAAAAAAAATCCCTTGAGTTTTCAGTACTTGTAAGGCCTCTTGGGTCTATACATTACAAAAACATACATTAATAATTTTGCTTGCTGTTAGCCTAAGCTAGTATTCATCTTACTAGTGAAACCTCTGATTTCATGTAAACAAATTATCCTGAGTTTCAGAACGTCAAACAAACTTGAAAAAGACTCGGGAAATAGCTACATAATTTGTTTTCTCTTTTTGACAAATTATCTCTGAGTATACTTTAATACTGTTTTTCCTACGAGTAGAACACACAGTTAGCAAGTGACATGTTTACTTCTGGACCTACTTCTGATACAAGCTGTTTATTCCACAATTTGAAGCAGACATGGTGAGTTTACTGCCTAAAGAACAGCAAATAAAAAGTGTCTTATTTTCCAAATAAGGTGACTCTCTATTCCTGACTTCAAATTGAGCTATGCATCTTTAAATACATTTGAGAATTATGACTGTATTTATACAAATTTCTGACTACCAGTTAATTTATTTCTGTTAATTATAGTGAGTTTGGTCAGTACCAGACATCTTTACAAGCGAAAGTTATCTTCAGACTCTAAATAGACAGTGGAATTTCAGTATTTCATTCTGGACAAGAAAAATACCCTACAGCAACAACAGATCTTTTCAAGTGACACACACGATATGAAAATCATTGCTT
>VWZX01003026.1:35088-50041 GCA_013399015.1 Galbula dea
CTTTAGAAAGTACCGATTTAAAATAATTAACTGTATTTTGATTTTATAAAAGCTTTTAAGTTTCTCAAAATTTTAATTATTGATTTATGTCCAAAACCAGTATTACAATCACATTTCAGATACTAAGGTTTGATGCTATGTTTCTATTTTTCTATGAAGAACTTGCTCTGAGATCTTCTGATTTTCTCCAGGTCGTCAAAAGTGAGCGGTCCTTTTGGCAATTCTAGCAAAGCACTTTGTGTGTCCAGTATGTTCTCTGCTTCACCTTAAAAAAAAAAAAATAAAAAAGAGATGAAATAAATTTCCTCACCCTTCCTATGAGAAACCAAAGGAAGTAAGAAAAAACAGAACCCTCCCCCCCTCCAAAAAGCCTAAAATAATAAACCCAACCCAGACAAACAAAAAACCCCCTTATATAACTATTCTTCTTTGGGCTACAGTGACAAAATACCAGGTCACAGCTACACATTTGACAAACAAGATGATGCCAACATAGCATTAAAGTTGTCTTTAAAGACTTTCAGACTGGTGAGTTAACTGCATTTTGGAAGTGTTTGATCTGAACACGTGCCTCAGGCTGCAACTGTTTGAAAGAACTTCAGCCAAAACAATCAATTGTGCTACTGTTGCTGCTGTTTCTGTTAGCCCTTCTCTCCTAAAAACTACACTAAGTTATAGTAATGTTTCATTCAGAGATTTATTATACACATTCTTTGGAATGGAGGCATGAGATACAGCAAGGACTTAGCATTATCATGTACTTTGTACCAACCTCACACTATATTTGACCGACTAGGCTTCTGAGAAGAGGGTGGATCAGATATACACACAAAAGCATACATAAACTTTAACAAGTATCTTCCCTGTACACAGTGTCACAGACATGCCATATTTGGGCAACATCTTTTTTCTTGTCTCAAGGCAAGGCTGAAAGATGATTTCTGCTACAGGCAGAAAGTGGGTAGCACAGGATGCGAAGTAGTACTAATCGAAGCATGGTACTTAAAAACAACTCTCTAAGACAGTTACCTAAACATGAAGTCTTAACAGCATAGTGAGGAAAAGCTGTAGTGTGCAGAATGCTCTAGGTAGGCTGGAATGAAAACATCTAGGACAGAGAATCCAAAAAAACAAAGATACAGAGTGAACATTATACATAAGTTGTGGTGGTCTGACTGATGTAAGAAAGGAGGAAGATAAGGCAAAGAATGTGCCTGTTTTGGCTGATACCATTTGTTACAATACCAACAATCTTGTTTACGTGTGTCTTAACTCCTAGCTTGACAATCATTATGGCAGTGATGTGAAGCTCTTTTTTTGTGCAATAAACTTCATTGAATATTGTAATGCAGTCAAAATTATGGTCATTGTTTACATTCCTTAAATTCTACAGCTTTTCAACAGCATAAGCAGAACTCTAAACAGGTATTTCCCCCTATGTTGTCAGTTTTTTCTTTAATTTGCCCAAGTTATAAAGCAGGAAAAAACCCTCTGATTTCAACGTTGGAGAAAATGTTTGGCCGGAGACAGAAGAAAAAAATAAGTGGATCGGAGACCAAATGCTTGATGAAAGAGAAACAAAGAAAACTTCCAGGGGTACAAACTGATTCCAAAAAATGAAGGACAGCAGATGGAGGGCTATTTGATCAAGGTGATTCAGCTAGAAGGAAGACTGTGCAGCATGGAAATAATTGCAGAACAGCTTAAGAGAGGTAATTGTCTGTGAGGCTGGAAGTGGGCATACCCTGGAGGAAAGAGACCAGTTAATGAGGCAACAGTAAAGGGAATGGTGTATAACTTCTTTATTACACCACAGAGATGAAGCATGGCATGCAGCCATGGGCAAGCAGAGGAAGTAGCATGGGAGTGCACACAAGGATCAGTTGAGTAACAAGAGCAAGCATTGTGGCTGCAGGTCAATTGTGTCATAAAACCTTCTCTCATAAAAAATGAACTCCTGAACCTTATTTCCACATAATTACAAACCTTCTTCTGATTTCCAGCCGAGATTCATTCAGGCCAGTCCATTTTCTTTTATTCTATGCTGATATTAGTAATTAGTTTAGCTTCCTTCTCTTACTTTCCTTTATCCAGTCCTGTAAGCAGGATCTACAGATCATGGAAGAAGGGACTGGCCACATGAGAAGAGTACAAGACTGTTTTTAGGGGTTGTAGGGAGGCAACTAGGAAAGCTAAGGCCTCTCTGGAATTGAACCTTGCAAGGGAGGTCAAGGACAACAGGAAGGGCTTCTTCAAATACATTGCCTGAAAAACTAATACTAGAGGCAATGTAGACCCTCTGCTGAATGAGGTGGGTGCTTTGATGACAGATGACACAAAGAAGGTGGAGTTACGGAATGCCTTCTTTGTCTCTGTCTATACTGTTACAGTAAGACTGTCCTCAGAAGCCTCAGATCTTGTAAATTTCATCATACTATTGAATTGTAATCATTCTGTAATCACCTAATACATTTAAGTTTCTTCCCTTTTTCTGTCATTTCCAGCTGGTGAGCTCTGATGGAAGAAACCCCTACTAGTCTCTAGCTTCTTACTGACCTCCTTATCAAACTGAATCCTATTTTATTGTCTTAGTTCTTTAGGTCAGGTTTGTCAACCAAGGACTTGATTTATAATGTGACCCACAATTTCAAATACTAAAAAAAAACCATATCCAGACCAAATCTTGAGGAAAATTGCTAATAACCCTGCTAAAGCCTCACTTTCTTCTTCAAGCACAAACCTTTGACATCTTCTCTTTATTCCAGTGCTTGCCTGACTACTAACTTCCATGTCCTTCATGCTAACTTAATCTTCATTTTATATCACACTAAATGCTTAAATGAGTTTATAGAGCGACTATATTTTTTCTGGAAAAGAGAAATTATTTTCTTGGAAAAGAAAGAGTTAGTTCAGCAAAATTCATTTCCATTTATTGTTAATTTGGCTCCATAGCTTCTTTTCTCCAAAACCTTTTCACAAGCCCTATATGCTGCTGAAGTTGCATTAGTAGAGCTGAAGATGGCTTTCAGTCTGAAGAGTCTAAAGACGCCCTCTCCTATTTGGAAAGCAATAGGATACCACATTGCCACTCTTTAATCTATACAGGACCACACGGTCCTGAGTAAACACATTACATACTCTTGTGATAGGGTTTGCATTATGATATGCTCACTTTTTCAAAATTCTGGAATGAAAATGACCTCATTTAAAAAACAGTATATTAAAAAATCCTTTTCAACACTCTGATTTCCAGAGCCAGGCAGTTTTTCTCCCTGTGCTTAGCTGCCTCTTCATATTAAAATCCAAAGGAAATGTATTTAATAGGGTTTAGGATAAGTTTGCAGATATATACTGCTGTGTCACTTAAATACATCCACACCTGTATGCAGCAGGAAAATCTCAAAAGTTTGTCTAATTAATCTGTCATTTTTCAATGAAGCACATGCTGTTAGGAAACCCAGCTCTTAGATCTGGAGGCTAAGACCAACAGCTGAAACATTTTTTTTATTTTTTTCAGTATGTTTGCGTCAGTAGCAGACAAGAAAATCAAGCTAGTTAACCAAAATAATTTGTGAAGGTGACAAGCCATAGCCTACTGCTGTCTTCAGTTACAGTGCTCACACTTTTATCACCTTCCTTTCACCAGGAATCAGACCTGAAATAAATGCAGCTCTGTAATCCTCAACACCCATCACTTCATCATGTCGACCAGTGGCATCAATCAGGGAAGACTTCATTTTCTGGGACTCGCCTTTCTTTCTTCCATCTTACCACGGCACTGAGGCAAGATGTTCAGCTGACAATTGTGTTTAATCATGAAGGTATAAGGGCGTGATTCTTGTTTGTATCCCTTTATCTGCTCTTATCGCCTCTATCCCTTGCCATAACAGCAACATCAGAGTGGAATATGAAGGAAATCACTAGATCCATCACTTCTACCGAATATGAATGCTTACTTCAGCCTTAAAACTCACATTTGTTTGAAACAAGAGGAGAAAATAACAGTCTTAAATGGAGGGAAAGGCTGTAAAAGCAGAAAGTACTCTTGACTGGGAAAGTATGATTGTAAGAGAGAAGAAAAACGTAAGATTTTTGAAAAAGAAAAAAAATATTTTAAGTTTTTTCTCAAAGTAATTCTATAAAAATAAGAAATTGTCTGAAATATTAAGCTTCATTCTATGTGTGAAAATGACAGACTTACATACACATACCTTTCATCCTTTGCAACAGTGTCCCATATCCCATATCATATTGATAGGCAAACACAAAGCTTAAAGGAACTATTGGCAATAAAACCACTGGGTTCTTCTTTTTTATTGCTCTATTTAAAACAAAATGAAAACCAAACAAAACCAAACCAAAAATTAAAAAAAAAAGAAGAGGGGAAAAAAAAAAGATTATTTAGGACATTCAGCACATCAGCATTGTTAGCTTAGGTTGACCTTGACTGTCTAGGACTTGTGTATCCTTCTACAAGCTCTAATCAAAGAATAGCAAGTCTCAATTTCCTTAGAAGCATTCACCTTCTGGTTGCCTTCTTGCTCAACTATCAACCCAAGGGTATTAAAAAAATGCTTTGAGTGAGTTTTGAATATACCTAACACAAACGGGATTATCTAATTTGTGTAGCATGCATGAGCACATACATCCCGTCAGCCAGCCAGATGAAACATGTAGCAATCAGGTTCAGTTGCAAATGCATCTAAGTCCACAGAGAACACATTGCACATAAGATGCATTTAGCCTGTACTATGTACACAAAACCTACATTCCCTCTAATCATGTTATAGTGCAAAAAACATGTTACCAAACAAAGTTCTACAAAGCAAGTTCTTCCCCATGATAATATAGCTTTATTAGCTATTTCTTTTTCTCCTTGGGTGATGTTTTTGATTCAAATTTTAAATGAACCGATTTCAGAATAGGTCAGCTTGTTCATTGATTTACTAAAAGACCCAGAAGATGGAGGATTTGTTGCTCATTAATAGTTTATTAAATCACAATAAAGACAAGAAAATTGCATGGCTTTTAAATAATCCTTCCTGTTCCACACACAACTTCTATTTTACACTGAATATTTGGTATCTCAGCTGTATCATTTTATTGCAAGCTCACATGTCCCTACTTATTTATGTAAGTCTGCAGTACAGACATAACCAAAACACGTCTGGAAGCAGACAGAAATCAGAGTCCCTTTGTCATCTCAGCAACCTCCATGGATAAAAATAACTACCTGTTATAATGCAAAAGAAAGAACTAGCAATATAGAAATATAAATTTTATATATTTACATTTTCTATTAGGAAATAAATTTCATACCTTGCTGTTAAACCTACAGTAGCAAGTCCAAAAAATGTCCCAAAATATTTAAGAAATTCCCGTGTCCAAGCAATTTGCATGGCTGTCTGTCTCTCTCTCATCTGGTTCTGCATCAGTAGTTGCCTTTCCAGCTGAAGAAGGGAAAGAGGTTAAAGAAAATTTAGTCACCATTTATTTTAAAGACTGAGTCAATATCTCATTGGTCTATAAATCCAAAACACTAACGGATATGGTTTCTTTTCTGTTCTTTTATTTAGTCATTCATAGTTTTAGGTTGAGAATGGTCTTCTTCAGTAATTACTCAGAAGTTTATACCAAGAAAGCAATTAGGTCAATTAGCAAGTGATTTAATACAGAATCCTTCTAATGCTGCTGCTTCAGGTAAAGAAAACCAAAATACCAGTGTTAGATTTCAAGAGCTTCCCAAGTTTCAGCAGCACTCCTAGGTTAAGGTTCTCTGACCTTGGTATTTCCATGGTGATCCAAAGGACACCATCTAGCTGCTTTCCAATCTATACTTCTTGATTTTAATTTAGCTAGTAGTATCTTTACCTGGGTGTATCTTAGATGTCAATCTTTACATGTCTTTGCCCTTTGAGGATTTCTTTTCTTCATGATGCATCATAAAGTTAATTTCTTTTGAAACACCGTATTTTGCAAATATAGAAAAAACACTAAAGATATCCGTTATTTTAAAGATATTGGAATATATATCAAAATATTGGGATATATATCAAAATATTGGGATACATATCAAAAGTCTAAGAGAAAACAGTTCTGTAATTACAAATAAAAAGAATAGCGCAAAAAATCCAATGTAGACTGTATATTCATACATCTAAGCAGAACTTTCTATGGTGCCTAAGAATCAAAAAAGTAGACTTTTTTTTTTTTAATTACATGCTCCATCTAAACATACTGGTACTTTTCCATTAAAAAAGGTAAATCCAGTATTTCCTAAAAGTTCCCCTCTACTTAACAGAACACCACAAAAAGGTCTTTCCTCCTAAAAGTGATGCAAAAAATAAGATCCGTGCCAAAACTAATCAGTCTGAAAACAGAGTACAGAAGTTAGTTGACAAAATAAGAAGTATGCTTCTTCCTATTGGTGTTTGTAACTCTTTTTTTTGGAAAAAGCATAGAACTGGTATGTCTAGCTTTGCTAAATGAGTTGCATAAAAAGTCCAACAAATTACAGGAAAAAGAACACCAGCTGCCTAAAAACCTCTATTCGAAAAGGACAGAACAAGAAGTGAATTCAGAAAGTTCTCTTCTCATGCATCTACAAAAGTAATTGAATATGTTCTTTTCTCATGCTTTCTAGCTCAAGAATAATTTAAAGGATGTGTAATTACTTAAGGTTTTCACCCATTTATTCGTCTCCATTACTATTGATTTAGGCTGAACAGAACAATTTCTGCTGAATTGTTACTTATTATTTCTTCAGACTATGTTGGTCCCGCAATCTTATTTACAAGCTCATTCAGTACCTAGATAGGTAGAATTAATTTTTTTAGACAGCATAATAAGAAAGGACAGATCTAATTACATATAATTGTACACAGTAGGAAAAACAGCATTCACTGTAGTCTCACAAAACTGTTTCATCTGTTTCTCTTTCCTTCCAGACTTTTATTGCAATTGTTGTTCTCACAAAAAATATCAACAGGCTCTACCTTCCTGATACCCATCATTTTAAGATTGCTTTTTCAGGAGAAGTAATTACATAATGGTTATAAATTATATAATGGCTGACAAACCATATCAAATGGTTGACAATAAAATATCAAAATAATTAGATTTTATTTTGTCACCTATGAGACATGCAGAAATTCTTAAGTAAACAAGCACACTGTCCGTTAATTAGCCTTACTGTGGTCCCCAATATCCTAAGCCTGGTAAATTGCTACGGGTTGATGTGACAAGATAAAATAACAACATGTAATATCAATTTAATTACCTCTATTTTCCCCTTCAGTCTGATTATGTGTAGTTTGTACATTTCTGAAATGTATTGAGAGATTCTTTGTCAGCACAGATAAGGAGACTACGCTTCTGAGATGCAGAGTATTACCTTAAATGAGTTTCAATTTGAAGAAATATATGGGGAGGAAGTGGGACAAGAATATGCTGATGAAATACAGGTCTTGCTAAAAGGAAACTTGATGGAGAAGAAGAAAAACAGCTTAATATGCACAGAGCATAGACAGAATTAAGCATGGAATAAAAAAGAAAGCTGTAAGTTTAAATTTACAAGAGTAAACTAAAGGATCCTAATATTATTTCTTTATAAAAACCCAACCAAACAAAAAAGCCAAAAACCACCCCTCACATGTTGTACTTTGACAGCTCTTTAAAACCCAAGTACTGAAAGAAGAAGATATTACTAAGTCACAGACACAAAGGTCAAACAAACACCCTTCTGTAGGAGCCTGTCATATCAAATTTCAGGAGCCCAAGGAGAACTCCATGTCTATCTGCAAGCAATTTATATAAATAACTTAGTATGAATGAAAACAATTGGTTTTGTGTATTATAAACAAAAGCAAGATAATAAACATTATTTTCATATTCTTTTCTAACCAGGACAATTTTTTCCCCCCCACTTAAGAAAACCCCAACATTCAACTTTCTACATGGCACCTCAACCAAAAAATAAGGATAGAAAAATGTTTATTTTTCTGGGGATGGGCAGGTTTCCAGTGATGGGGCATCCACCACCTCTGGGCAACCTCTTCCACTGTTTCACCACTTTCATTGTAAAAAAATTTTTTGTACCTAGTCTGAAGCTACCCGCTTTCAGTTTAAAAGCATCCCCAACTTGTCCTGTTGCAAAAGGCCCTGCTGAAAAGATCTCAGAATCACAGAATCATTGAGGTTGGAAGAGACCTCTAGGATCATCAAGTCCAACTGTCAACCTATCACCACCATGCCACTAAAACTAAGCACCACATCTACATGTTTTTTAAACTCTTCCAGGGAAAGCGACTCCACCACTTCCCTGGGAAGCCTGTTCAAATGGCTAACAACTCTTTCAGCGAAGAACTTTTTTCTAACATCCAATCTGAACCCCTCTGATACATTTGTGGCCATTTACATCTTTCTTATAAGCTCCTGAGAGGCCACAATAAAATCTCTCCAGATACTTCTCTTCTCCAGGCTGAACAACTCAAAGTCTCTTAGCCTCTGCTCATATGAGAGGTGTTCCAATCCTCTTACCACTTTTGTATTTTTATTTCCCATTCCAGCAGGTCCATGTCTTTCTTGTGCTGAGGATTACAGAGCTAGACACAGTACTCCAGGTAGGGTCTCACTAGAGTAGACTAAAGGGGCAGAATCACCTCCCCTCAACCTGCTGGCCATGCTTCTTTTGTGGCAGCCCAGGGTATGGTTGGTTAGATCTAGTGACATTTAGCTAAAGTAAAAATTTAATTCTTGCTAATACTGAAATTGCAACAGGTTACAATGAAGAGTTTACTATACAAGATCTATTTTGTCCATAAACCTAGAAGGTAGCAGTAAGAAAGCACTGAGATGCTTTTAGGAATGCTAGGTAATCTATAGCAGTGCTGCAGAGGTTTGTTTTTAAATTAATTTTTATTTAGTCATAAGTTATATGGAGAAAAATCTAGTAACAACACACCACATCAGTAAATGTGATCCAAAAATCTCTCTGAACCTACGCAATCTTATGCAAAATGCAGGAATACCTCTCCCAAATGTATGAAATACCCTGTCCTCTTTTATTTTGGGGAAAAAAAAAATCTTTATTTTTGCTTTCAATTTCCAAGATCCATTTTGTCACTTGGCATAGTTTCATCTTGCCAAAACAAAAGACTCTAGTGCTGTAGCTATAGGACTGCAACAGGAATCCGGGTAACAAAGAGATTTAGTCAAATGTTCCAGGGCAGTTTGACACTGACTTCACTGGATAAGGAAAGAGAAACCTGAGCAATGATTATGGCCAAAGTTGTCCCAGAACATAGAGTTTCATCGTACAATTTAAACTTCACTGGAATAAAAACCAGTTTGGATTATGCCTGATCTCTTCTCAGAGAGCACCGTAGCCACTGCGCTGGTGAATGATGTGGGCCAATGCTGCTGTCACATTCCACCTGTGGGCTCCAGCAACACATGTTAAGCACAGCAGGGAACACCCATATGACAGACTCTGACAGAGCAGGCCTAGGGCAGGGCACCCACCTACCCTGTGTCATCAAAGACTGCTTTAGCATGTCCAGACCCAACATCTGAGCAGATAAATGGTTTTATGAACAACATTTGATACTAAAGGAGTATATGCATCTAAATGAATTCTGGATGCTCTAAGTTGCAAAATTAAGTACTTACATAAGCATTCCAGTAGTTCCTATGTACCTTGATCTTTCAAAATTTAAACACAATCAGGGGCAATATCCTTACTCATAAGATATTCTTACCCATAATTGCTTACCCATTTATGATGCCAATCTGAACCAAACTTCTTGAGCGCCAGCAGTTTTGAACCACCAGGATACCCTGACACCGTGACCTTACACTAGCAAACAACTACTAGTAGATTGTAAGGTGAAACTATTACATCAAGATTACTTTAAGCTTAAGCAAGTCAGGATTTGGGAGCAAACCTATATAGGGAAGGACTTATGAGACCACCACAAAAGATGATTCAAAATTAGATGAAAGATAGAAAACCAAATAATGTTTGACTGCAGTTCAAATCAATATCCCATTTTCAGCTGTTAATTTCTTAGTAATTGTGTCTTATTTTCCTCCACATGTGTTCTATTGAAAACGCCAGCCACGCTAGGGTAGGGAAAGGGTGGAGAATAGTTTTGGTCTATTAGCATGCAGATTTTATGACAAAGGCCAAGTCCTACTCCCTTAGGACTTCACAATGATATTTAAGATAACTTCTTTGGCCATTATGGCAGATCAGAAGCAAGTATAAGAACAGTAAGTATTCATCTTACTTCAAAGCATAACTTAACACAAAGAACTTTACAGATAATAAGATTAAAAAAGTGCATCATTCAAACTTAGCAGAGGTGTGCTCTAGTTTATTTAGAATAATCTCACTGACAGGAGAGTTAATTATTGAGGAAACAAGCCACACGTGCATGTCATACACACCAGAAGAACCACAGTTCACCATCCAAGTGCCATGTGTTAGGAAATAAATTCTGTTTCATTTTAAATACATAAGCCTCCCATCTATACAGCCATAAAAAATTCAGTAAAGACTATTTACACGACTATGCTTGTATAAAAGCTATAGGTAAAGGGTCTCAGGTGGAGAATTACCATGGGAGGAAGGGAGATGCTCTAGTTTTCCCTGCTGGGTTGCTATGCACAGTACAAGAGAGCTGAAGATGTGATGCAGACGCACAGGTACAGATCCATGCATGCTTTTCTATTACTGTTAAGAAATCATATCCTACAACAATCAGACCATGTTTTAGAGACACATATACAAGTACAGTTAATGTCATAATCCAAAAAAACCCCCAACTATATAAATTTTTGTAAGTTTAATTCCATAATGAACAGATTTTCATAAACTACAGGAGCAACTTCTTTACTGGTAATAAATTTTGGTTGTGTAATTTTAAAATTTAATATTTCAAAATAAAATGGGTATTAGTAGCAAGTCATCTTTATGCCTTGAAACACTCTTAGAAGGACCCAATTAGAAATAACTTTCTCATTTTTCTTTAAATAAAGCTAGTAGTGTCTCAACACCATGTGAGAAACTGTAAGAGCTGATTAGCATTTCAAGTCTGCCACATACCAACTGTTATAGTAAAAGGAAATCAATCTGACAAAATGAAAATGGCAGATGAAGAGAAGTGAGGCGGAGAGGGAAAAGGTCAGTTACTGTGAAACTGATAATGCTAATAAACTAGTCAGTGGTAACCATCTTTATCATTTCTATTGATTATTCTTCAGACTGTCACAATGATGTCAAACCAAAGAAAAGACCATTTATGTCATCGTTTCATTGATTAAAATCCAGTGGGAGAAAGTTCTCATCTGAAATAATTTAAACAACTCTGACAACTTGCAAGAAAAAATAAACAGTCCTTTCTTGATTACAAGCCACATCACCACTGGTAGGTAGATTGGAAATTTCTGATACTTTAGACTTTTATCTTGTTTTTGCTTTTTTTCTGCCATTCTGTTTCATGTTTAGATGCTATAGGAAGGAACGGATGCTGCTTTCATTTTGTATTAATGAGCTCAATAGAAATGGAAAGCACAGCCAATGCTCTCTCTTCACTGTCCACGTGTATTAAATACAATTTATTTGAGGCAGGTCACGATGTATCTGGAGAGAGGAAAATATAGCAACCACCCCTGGAAAAAGCCACTATTTGCAACCTGATACATTTAATGGCTCTCCCCCCAGATAAACTGTTTTTCCCAACACCTCTAAAATAGTGGGCAGGACAAACACACAGCTTCAGAGTGATCATGGCAGCAAACCTATTCAGGCAACAGTACTTCATGTCACTATTATTAAGACATATTTATGCTAAAGCTCTGTTAACAGATATTAAGGCAGAAAAGGAATTAATAACCTTAAAAGGTGCAGGGAGAAATTGAATTAAATTCAATAAGGGACAAGTGTCAAGTTTTGCACCTGGGAAAGACCAACCCCATGGATCAGTATAGGTTGGGGACTGAGCTGTTGGAGAGCAGTGAAGGGGAAAGGGACCTGGGAATCCTGGTAGACTGAAGGATGACCATGAGCCAGTAGTGTGCTCTTGTGGCCAGGAGGACCAATGGGATTCTGTGGTGGATTAGAAGGGGTGTGGTTAGTAGGTCAAGAGAGGTTCTTCTCCCCCTTTACTCTACCCTGGTGAGCCTGCATCTGGAATCTTGTGTCCAGTTCTGGGCCCCTCAGTTGAAGAAGGATAGGGAACTGCTTGAAAGAGTCCAGCACAAAGCCACCAAGATGATGAAAGGGGTGGAACACCTTCCTTATGAGGAAAGGCTGAGGGAGCTGGGTCTCTTTAGCTGGGAGAAAAGGAGACTAAGGGGTGACCTCATCTATGCTTTTAAACATGTGAAGGGTAAGTGTCAGGAGGTTGAGGTCAGGCTCTTCTCAGTGAAGCCCAGTGACAGGACAAGAGGCAATGGTTGTAAGCTGAAGCACAGGGGGTTCTGTGTGAATACATGAAGAAATTTTTTCCCAGTGAGGGTGACAGAGCACTGGAATAGACTGCCCAGAGAGGCTGTGGAGTCTCCTTCTCTGGAGATATTCAAAACCTGTCTGGACGCACTTCTGTGTGACCTGGTCTTGGGAATCCTGCTGTGGTAGGAGGGTTGGACTAGATGATCTTTCGAGGTCCCTTCCAGCTCCTAACATTCTGTGATTCTGTGATTCCAGTGGACTGTGGTAAAAACCTAAGATTTCTTGGCAGTTACCTAGCTTTTCCATGCTTCTGCTACGTTGCCTTTGAGCAACAAACATGCAGCAGAGTGAGGAAGGGTGTCCTCAACCTGCATTTAATAATCTTGTCTGTGGAGTAAGCAAAGCTTTAAGGTACTGTTATCAGTATCTAGCTGAAGAGTTTTATACAAGCCCTATAAAGACAAACCAAAGTCACCGGATAGCCAGTTACATAAAAAGAGGTATCCATGCTGTTGGAGTAATAGAACAGATCAAGCCGTATAAGACAAAAGTTAACTTTACAATATCCACTAATTTCGAATTCTAGCTAACAATTGAATAAATAATAACTATTCAATTTGTTATTTCCATCCCCTAATAATGCTTCTAGGTTTGCTTCTTGTGTGCCCCATAAAGCTGTTTTTTTAAAAAAAGAAATAAAGACTCAGAGTGCTGGATTAAAAATGAAAACCATAAGTAACGGCTGTAAAATGATACTGTGTTTTGACAGGGTGTTCTAATACCAACAAAACCTGCAAATACAATGTTTCTTCCCACCCATTTCATATTCTGACTTGCAAAATTACTGTGGCTCTCTTTACATCATTTTTGTTATGGAATTAAAATAGGTATAAGATCTCCTTGCTTATCCTTTGTACTTCCTGGTGGTTACTCAATACAGGGCTCTTCTGCCTTCTCCACTTTTTTTTTCCTTTGTTTTTCCTTTTTTTTCCCCCCTCTTAGCATCCAAGAAATGGTATTTCACAGAAAAACACGTAAAAGGCCAGATTTGACTTCAGTGGACTTAACAGAAGACTAAAATAGTATGTTTGCTCTACTAAGGAAGGAACTAAGGAAAATTCACATCATTAAAGGACGCAGCTTCAGAATATATTTTTTCTTTGAAGTCAGCTGAATTCCCCTAGCAAATGAAGTCTGCATGTGCAAGGGTGCAGGTGCACCTCCAAGGACAACAAAAGTTTTACCCAAGCAAGTTAGCTTCACAACAATATGAACTAGTCACAGATATTCCCTGCCAAATGTATCTGGTAGAACTAATTCTACTAAACAGATTTAATTAACATTTATCTGGTGGAGCAATCAGTCTGTTCTGCATCTTTTGCAGGTAGGGTTTGCATGTTAGCTATTCAAATCTGCTCTGTGTAAACCACTGCATTTATTTCTTTACAGTGATCAGGCAGAGTATACAATCTTCCAACTAATACCAACCAAACTGTATTTTTCCCTGCAAGATAGATTGTTCTAATTTTCCTCAGTACAGATATCATTCATCTTGTTCTGTTCCACTTGTTGCACAGAAACTAATAAGGATATAGAATTGCTACCACAAAGCATTTATTTCCTGAATTAAGCCCAGATCACCTATGGGAAAAAACAATTTTTCCAATTCTTCAAGACAAATGCATTAGAGATGCCATAGGCCCTACTAGTATCTTGTCAATAGAAAACAAATCTAGCTGTTTCCCACCCCCAAGGGAAAATGGTGGTAGTAATCAGGAAGGGGAAAGCTTGCTTACATTTTGCTTCACAGGGAAGAAAGGGAATAATTCTTTTTGTTGTAATATTACTTTAAAAAAAACTTATTTTGACTAGTTATCAGAGAAAACTTTAGAGATGAAAAGGTTAGAGAGTTACAGAACCCTGCAGAAAATTACTTGGTGTCTAAGACATTCAGTTTTTCAGGTATCATCATGGAGGTGGCTAATCTGTTACTAACACAGATAAGCTGGCAAATCTGTAGGTGGAAATAATGTCATCACACAATGCTCTATTAGGCACAGAAAGGACTCTACAGAAAGCAGCCTATGCTACATGTGCCAGTTCTCTTTCTTTTACATGCAAATGAGTTTATTGTGCAGAAATTCATCGGCACTTTAACATTAGCCATTCTTCTCCCTGCCAAAAGTTAAAGCAGAGCACATGTGTGTCTTTCAACAGCCACTTCATTTTATGATCAACTGATAACTCATCACTAGTATGTTTACTGAATAATGGGTTAATTGAATTTAAGAAAAAATCCAACAGAATCCCACAACACCATTTGCAAATCTGCTTAAGCGTAGGGAGGCTCTGCAGAGGGGCCTAGACAGGCTGGATCGATGGGCAGAGGCCAATGGGATGAGTTTTAATAAGGCTAAATGTAAAGTCCTGCCTTTTGGTCATAACAACCCACAGCAGCGTTACAGGCTCGGGGAGGAGTGGCTGGAGAGCTCCCCAGCA
>VWZX01003026.1:50069-84692 GCA_013399015.1 Galbula dea
GGACTAGAGGGAATGGGCTTAAGTTGTACCAGGGCAGGTTTAGACTGGATATTAGGAAGAATTTCTTTACTGAAAGAGTAGTGAGATATTGGAACTGGCTGCCCAGCGAGGTGGTGGAGTCACCATCCCTGGAGGTTTTTAAGAAGAGGATAGATGTGTTTCTTCAGGGGATGATTTAGGGATAAGAGTAGTGCAGGGCTGTTGGTTGGACTACATAATCTTGAGGGTCCTCTCCAACCATAATGATTCTGTGATTCTATCTCTTACTCATACTTTTTTATACTGTCTTTCCATTCCTACTTCTAGGTCATTACTCAAAAAACATCTTAGAATAAGGACAGGAGCATGTAAAAACTACAGGTCCCTACCAAGAAAAAAATGATAGGCTTATTAGATCAATTTGTCTTACCTGTCTAAGATGGAGTACTCTTTATCTACTACACATTGAACAGACATTAATATTTTCCCTTTTCAAAAGTTTTGTTTTCTTCTCTGGTCTTCATTAACATTTTGCATGTGTCTTCAGGTTGAATTAATAAAAAAGAATGTGGCCTAATGTTTCTTATAATACTCCTACTGACTTTTGTTGTAATAGCATCTCTACATTCTTAATACATTTTTAATTTAACTGAAACAAAAATTATGCATATAAAACCTTCACCTCACCTACAAATTCTTTTCCAGTTTTAAACTAACTGTGGAAAGGAGGGCAGAGGACATTATCAAGTTGTCTGAGAAGCTGCCTGATGAGTCAGGTTTTCCTCATCTCTTCCTCACAAAATTCTCAGTATCTGCAGTAGCAAAGGAAGTTCAGCAAAGTGTTATGTATTGATAAATCCTAAGGACAGCAGAATCCATAATTCAGTTAAAATCTCACAAAACCAGTAACTTAAGGAAGGTGTACGTATTTATATAAAACCCATTTATCTTCTTAACTATGCAGGTACAAATAATGCTTGTAATTTATGCTAAATAAGTAATCTCATTTTTCACTTGAACAAATGTTTAAAATGCTTCAGCTGTCTATTTCAGTATATGTTAGCATGGAAACTTCTGTTTCTTAAAAAGACCAGTAGGAGTATAACTAAATTATCAGACACTTCCCAGAAAGAAACAAAACTCCTGTTGAAAAGTTTAAGTTTGTTTCTTTCTGGGCATATATAACCATTACTGTTGTTGTGTACATTTTCAAAAAGACATTGAGATGAAAACCAAACACCAACAGCGAACAGCTGTGTAACTGAAGTTACAATATGTTGTAATCTTTGCTAGATAAAAATCTCACTGGCAACATGATATAATATAATAGCATTCACACAGAAATCAGTGTTAAGTCCTGAAAAACAGGTGTATTCTGTACTTTGAAAAAACAAATTATCATGTTTATATATGTGTTTGAGCTGCTTAGAAATTATAAGGTTGGGAAAGAGATGTTGCTAAGGAAGAAACTATATTAAGTGCAAAATACAACTGGAAGAAAGAGTCATTATATACTAGCTAGCCCCCAGTTAAATGGACCCATAGTCTGTTCAGGTACTTCAGCTTCTGTGTTTGCATAGTCATGAGGATAAGGCTAGAAAGCATGTTCAGAGGTCCTTTGAAGTTAGCCTGAAAGGAAGGAGCTGAAATAGACATTTATTTGTCTCAATCAAGACCATGAGTGACAGATTTCCCTGCCTTTCTCAGTAACCCATATAATGACAGTTAAGCACTTAAACTTCCCTAATATCTACCCAAATTCTTCCTTGCTTGCCTTTGCAATGGAAAAGGCTCAGTATCTCTAGAAAGATCTATGACAAAACTGAGTGGATTAAAAAAACACCGACAAACAAAATTCACAACAAATGTGTTTATAGCATCAGCCAAATACAATTTTTAAAAATCCTTTCCTCATAGGTTTTAATGCCTTTTCTGTTCTTACTCCCATCATCTGAATTTTTCAAAGCTTGTCTGCTCACTAGGAGAAGTATCATAACCTTCTTCCCAGCAAAATCATCAGGAGTGCTAATTGAGTAATTCTATCCCCTGGTTAAAAAATCCGCAATTACATTTGCTTTTTACATGAATCTGTGCTGTTAACTCAGCTTATATATTAGTATATAAATATACACATAAATATATTTTAAAATGTCATTAATTATGCACAAGTATGCAAGGTATATATTTAACCATAAAGTACATATTTAATTTTTCATTCTTGGATATAATGCTCTGGACTGGTATTTATTTTATTACCTTTTATACCATTGTCTCCTATTTCAGACATTTCATCAAGACAATCAGAATACTAGATCCTCCAATTTAAAATTTTACAAAAACGACATTTCATTGAATTATGGCCAGATGATATTTTGAGAAACTGTTGCATGTCTGGATATAAAGTGAAACTTTCTAGTTCTTTTCCATTGCTTATAATAGGTCTGGCTTTATTTTTCTTACTGTTATTATTACTTTCACTCAGGAAAAAAAAATCCAGTATAATTTGATCATATGATATGGTCTACTAAGCAGCTTGCTACAGGGCACTTCTATACTTCCATTTCAGATTTAAGGCCAAATTGTCAAATGCAAAGAGAAAACTGCCTTGTTCCTTCACTTATTGCCATTCAAAGCAAACCTCTTAAGGAACACAACCCTGGCAAGAAAGTAATGCAATCATGCATTTTGCCTCTAATCAAGTGCTGACAATGTAGAAGAAATAACAAAAAAATATATTATGTTGCATTTACCTATGCTTTCACTGAGTTCTTGATTCTTCCTCCAAATACAACTACTTTCATCACACATCTGTTATAACATCAAATTACAGTCTAATGAAATTAATGTTTACGTATTAACATACTGATGAAATAATGTTCCAAAGCATATTATGAGACTGAGAGCATTAGAGTCATTTGCAGGTACAGAAAACACTCAAAAGCAGTTTCACTTCAAGCTGAATCATAAATGCATGTGGAATAGCTTGTATGTATGGTGTAAAATGTATACATTGCTCTCGATAGGCAAGAGCTGATGAACAGATGAAAGCACAGAACGCTTAAGAGTCATTTTCAGGAGTAGAAAACTTGTGATTTTTAAGTTGGATGAAATAAGTAAGTTATTTCTACAGGTACAGAATCTGCAAGAGTCAAATATGTTTTTGGCATTTCTGTGCTGTGTCCAAACAAAAGTTTTACTTATAGAAGAAACAGCTATAATCTTTTTCATCTTTAAAAATTCAGAGTATGCATTATTGCACTGGGGAATGAGTTTCCCTAGCAATATTTTATGCTATCTGCCCAGCTGTTTGATTTAACAGTTCTTACTAACCAGATAAAAATGTCTTCAGTTTTTATTCCCCTTATTATTTTGCATGAATGCAAAAGTTTCAAAATGAGATGTTTAAATAAAGCAGGAAAAACAACCAAACCAAACAAACATCAAGGGAAAAAAAAAAAGCGGAGTATAAAGGTGTCCAATTAGGTAAATAACTGCAGAGAAGCTTCAATACTATCATCTGGCCCTTACTTTTCCACTTTTACTTGATATTGACATTTTTTTCACCAAGGAATACAGAACCTTTCCCATGCCCACAGACAGAGCATACACGCAGCAAGTCTATAAAATCCCAAAGACTAATTGCTACAAAACCAGATCTATGGCTGTTTCCTGGCTCTCCAATAATACCTGAGGAGAAGAATGCACTTTGCTGTTTGACATAATAAAGTAGGTAGAGAGGAAGGATGGCAGAAGTGAGACTATCCAGGGATTCATATTGCAGACAGGAGGTTACAATCAAACATTTTTATTATGACTAAATACAAGATTTGTCAGAAGTATATTCTTTTCCTAGCCTGTTTATTTTCCCAAAGGTTATGTGGCTCCTGTCAAAGATTAATTTGGAGGATTATCTCTGACTCCTGAATGCAATTATAGTTTCTCACAAAGAAGATTATCCTTTTGTCTGATAAGGAATTCTCTTGCTGGGGAAAAAAACCCCCAAAGCTCAACCAAACAAAACTCTAAATCATTCAGAAATGCTATCCCAAAGCAACAACAAAAAATATTAGCTGCAGAAGCAATGATGCACCCTAAAACTTCTTTTTAACCAGACTTTTTTCTTTCCAGCATTTCCAGTGATTTTTGGCTCCTCCTGTGCTACCTTCTCCTAAAACTTAGTTTTCCAAGAATTCCAGTCCTCCAGTCTTCCACCCTTACCAGTCTGATATGCCCCTGAAAGTCTGGCAGAGCCAACCTGCTGTAATCTTAAAAGCAAGACTTTTCTAACAAATTTTGCTTAAATAATGGCAATAGCTGTTAATTGAAATTCATGATTTTGACCAATTTATACATGTGCTACTGCTGGATATGTCATATTACACAGTATTGGGGAAATTTACCTGTGAATGCAATACATATTATAAAACTTTCATGATATACAGGAGATTGTATAATTCTTTTCTGAAGTAAATTATCACCACAGACAACCAGATTTTTGCTTAGTTTTTGCAATGTGACATGCAGGGCACACTGAGGCTTTAATTAGGAATCTTCCTCCTTCTGAGGTTATTTCTGTGTCAGTTATCACTTACACACACCTAAAGTATGTGTCTGTCAGCAGTCAGTTAAAAGTTAGACTAAGTCACAGCTTTTTTTCTACAGATTGCTGCTCTGTGTGTAGTGCTGTGGCATTAGGGCTCAAGAGGAGTGCAGACATCAAGCAGTAGCTCAGTCTGAGAGGAAGCAGACTGAAGGAAATCCTGCCTCATAGGATTCACAAAATACAGGGGGCCACAGTCTGTGCCTGCTTCCACGGTGGTCAGAGCATCACAATAATTCGGGTTGGACGGCACCTTAGCAGGTCCTGCTCAGAACAGGGTGAGCTATGCAATCAGACCAGGTTGCTGAGGGCTTTATCCAGCCGAGTCTTGGAAACTTCCAAGGACGGAGGCTGAGCAGCTTCATCGGGCCTCTGCTCCACTGCTGGGTTGTCCTTGTAGGGGAAAAGGTTCCTCTTTCTACTGAACTGCTCACCCTCATCGTGTTTCAAAGTATACCCACTATCTCTCACCCTCCTGCAGTCTACCACTGTAAACACCCTCGCTCTGCTTTCTTGATAACCTCCTTACAAGTTGCTGGGGGGCTGCTGTTGGATCCTGCAACCCAGAAGGCATGTCTCTCCAGTCTGAGTAAGTCCGGCAGACTCAGCCTCCTCTCAAGCAGTGCTCTAACTATTTTTTCTTGTTACAGGGGGAATAAAAAGAGGCAGAAGCCTGTAACAGTACTTAACACATTTAACAAAGCACTGAACAGAAGGCAACAGTTATTTTCTTCAACCTACTGTCTGCACTGCTGTTTACAAAGCACTTGATGTTGGTCCTTTTGACACTCTGTGCTGACAGCCCACTGCTGTCTTATGCTCTGGTTGCTGTCTTCCAGTGCTCCCTCCACCTCTACAGAGTTGCTCCCCAGTTGTCAGTGCCCAGCCCATATTGTTGCCAGGGGCTCTGTCTTGCCAGGGACACTAAAAGGAGGTTGTCCTTAAACATGTCATCTTTCCTGAACTCCTTTATCCTCCAGAGCTGCCTCCTATGGTGTCTCACCTATCAGTTCCCTGAAAGAGACAAAATCTGCTCTGCCAGTGACCAGGGTCTACACTGTGCTGCCTGACTTTCTCAGTTCCCTCTGGACCCTGATCTCACCACCATAACCAAGGTTGCTTTTGATATTACATTCCCAAATCAGTTCCTCCCTGTTTGTGAATAACAAATCCAGCTGCACTTAAACCCTGGATGGCCTACCTGGACCAAACTGTTATCCCTCACATATTCCAGAAATGTACTCTGTTGCTTATGTCCTTCTTTATGGCCCTTTCAGCAGATGTTAAGAAGACCTGAAATATCATGAGTACCAGAGTCAGTAATCCAGAAGTCTTCTTTGGCTGTTTAAAGGCTTCGTGTACTTCGCCACCCTGATCGGTGGTCTACTCCGACCTTAACCCACAAGCTACTCTTTCACATCACAGGCAGGCCTTCTCCTTGTCTTCCCTGACTGTCTTTCCTGAAGAGCTTGTATGTGTCCATTACAGATCTCTAGTTGCATGAGCTGTCCTACCACATCTCAAGTTATTCCCATGATGTTGCGGCTTTGTGACCAGAAACAGCTCTTCTTACTCATTTCTCAGGATGTGTCTGTGTGCATACTTGTGCATCTACAGGCCTCCTTTCTCCAGAACCATCAACACTGCAGAAAGTCCAGTATGTTGTCACTCATAAAAGCTTCTTCAAGGACCAGGTATGTTCTAGACTTGTTTACTTACCATCTGCCACGACAGCAAAATGCTCCTATTCGACTGCTATATTACAAACAACTTTTTAGGAAGGGGGAATGTGATTTATTGTTTGGAGAAAACACAGTTTTTCTTCTTCCAATTTTTTGTGGATTTTTTTTTTCTTTTTCTAAAAATGCTCTTTGATAGAGAATTCTTTGTGCTGTGAACTACTGGAAAAAGAAGTTAATCTTTTTAGAACCTGATCAGTATCACATTTAGAAAGTCATTAAAACTAGGAATTAATATTTCCCACAGAGCTTACAGCCCAGCTACACAATTGCTGCTTTTAGAGATGACTTGCTGTCATCACTTCCCTAGGCAGTCCCTTATACAAAAGATTTTTCTCTTTCATTCTCTGGTCAAAATCAGTGTTTCTCTTTCTCCTTACTTTTTTGTACAGCTTTCCCACAACAGTATCTAGGTGATAACTTCAATAGTCAGACAACATCAGGAGAGTGCTTAATCCCTTTAGTATGATTATTATATATAAAGATATCAAACAAATCATTCAGATCCTGCCTTCTCATTTTGGTCACCTCATGTTAAGAAAAGACTGATAAAACTATAAACTAGTCATTAATTCAAATCTCATTATTAATGATGCTGCAAGCTAATACATGAAAGAGTAAAAAGGCTTGTCATTAAAGGTCTCAGTGCGCCACCTATTCTTTGTGGAGTTCCAGTGAAAAATGTCTTCTCATTGAAAACACCTTATACATTGAGACATAATTGAAAACAAAGATTTCACATCCTACAAGGACTTACATTTTTTAACTTCTTAGACTGGAAACCACTGTTTACTATGCAGTATTAATCCCATATAGGTATCTTCACGTCATTCAACTCTCATAATACCACTAGAAAAATAACCCCCAAAAAACCTTAAAAAACCAAACCTCAGCCAATTCCTCTGAAGGGCTACGACTCATGTAGTTCACTGAGCACTTACAGACAGATTATATACAGGAAACCTGCGAATTTATTTGGTTTCCTCTTTGTAGAGTAAAGCTGTGCCAAGCAAAGGAAAAGCAACTTTTTAGGGAAAAAAGCACTATTACCTCTATAACAGCAGGACATACATTAAAATCTAACTGGGTGAAGGGGCAGGAGGAGAGAGTGGCATAATACTGCATTGGTGGGCTGCCATTCAAAGCAAAATAAAGTGGTTTTAATTCCTCTACATGAATGAGAAAGCGTGGCAAAAAACAAATGGGAAAGCTTAAGACTTTTTTTTAACCTATGCTCTGAAGTAAAAGGCTTTAAGATGTGCTTGGAATTTCTTTTACACATCAGGACAGACATATTCCTCTACAAGGCAAAGTTCACTTAGTGATCTTTGCTTTATACAGTCCTAGAACCAAATTAATTAAAATTTTAATCTGTACTGCGCCATGACCCCCTACTATGATTTTGCTTCTTGTCATTCTAAATAACACTATATATAGAGTATAAAAGGTTGTTTTAATATTTTTTATTATTATTTTAAGACAATGTACTTACATTATGCATTAGTCATACTTAAGCCTGCCTCACAACAAAGTCTTTAGCAAGTTTCAAAGTATGTGAATTCAGCCAATTTCCTATGGAGAGACTCACCTGTTAGTCAAGGAGGGTCACTGTCTACAAATAACAAATATAAAAAGTTGTATTTAAAGTGTTTTAATCCACTTTGAGGAATGAACAATTGGCCACAAATATGGCTACATTCTTAGCTGCCAGTTTCAAAGTATGTATCTTTTTCCAGGCTGCCTTGTGCATCTTAAGATTGCTTTCGTAGTAAATAGTTACTGAAATAGCTTTTCCAAGGCATACATTTGAGTTGTTGAAAAAAAATTGCAAGGAATAAAAGTCTACCCAGAGCATAAAGTAAAAACACAGCACTGCAACAAAATAATAGAGGAAAATCCTACTTTTAATTGTGTTAAGAGTACCCCCATAGCTTGTGAAAATAAATAATAAATGCTATAAATGCTGTGAGACCTGGAACCCCCTCTTTCCCATTTAGCCACACTAAAAGCACTTAGCAAGACTATATGCTAGGCTTGAGCTGTAGATCTGGTATATCAAAGTGTTTGGAAAGAATTTTGCAAGCTACACTTTAAGGAGCAAGCTCATGATAAAAACGAAGCCTCAACAAACTTCTGCCATAAACAGCCTCCACTTGATACAGATTGGTATTTCATTCTGGAGCCATACCAAGACAATACAAACAACTGGCAAGTCCTTCAACATCAAGGCAGACTGATATTTGAGTTTTTATTATTCTTCCAAAAAGCATTAAGATAAAATTTACAAGGCCACAATTCCTTCTTTTCAGAGTTACCCCAAGAAGGGTATAAATTGAAAAATATGCACACAACTTTACAACATCTTTTAACATTCCCTTATTCTAAAGTAGTCGAGCCGGTTTGGGTGTCCAGCACAAATCAGAGTGACACTCAAACTGACTGAGCTTTAGCATGCGCCAAGGCTTGGGATTTGGAGAGACCTTTATCAACTGTCATGTCACTCACCCTTCTATTTTCGTAACAGTCTCCTTCAAACCTATAGTCCTTCACAGAGGACAGTCAATGACTGCTTTGTGTCTTCTATCCATTCAGAGCAGAACATATAACTTTTTTTTGCTTTAAAAAAATAACAAAAACCTGTTCAGTCATGGGAACTAACATCATAAAAATCCTGTGTGAAATAATTTACAGTAACTTTATGACTCTTCCTCATCTACATGGAACAAAATAAGCTTTCACAGATTCTGTCTGTATCACCAACACCTGCTGTGTTTTGTTTCAGGTCATCCCAAAGACTTACTAGTTCATTACTGAGCAGTATCACACCATCACTGCTAGTAGGGAGGGCATTCTAGGAGAAACAATTTTGATGACTTCTTGATCCATACCTTGGAGAAGCAGTAGCACCCTCAACACTGTGATCACAGGGTGCTTCAAAGTACATTTAGAAGCTATGAAAAGCTCCAAAAGGTTTAAATCCCACATACTGTTTTGGGATAGATTTATGTTTAATACAAATCGGTATTTTTTCATCTCCTATAGAAAACACATCATATTACTTGAAGTGGAAGCTTCTGTTTTATTAATAAACATAATGGTTTTCAGAGGAAGACAGAAGAATTCATAACATCCAGATGCCACTACTTCACCGTAAGAATACATAATTCTTTATGTTAAGATATGTCACTCTGGTCCCAGTATCACCTAACTTCTTTAGGTATTTTTAGTTACAGTTGCTGTCTGAAAGCAAATAAATCAGGGTATACCATCTTCCACAAATAGCCTGAAAGTAGTTTGTCTAACACTAGAATCCAGACACAGCACAGGTTTTACTCACATATGGAAAACACAACTGGCAGTCCTTCACTCTTCCCTACACTCTCTCTAAGCTCAGAGCAGAGCTATTATTATCTACCATTTCCTTATGACACAAAATGTAGCCCTCCCTTTGTCCCCACTGCATCTTTCACACCTGACTTAACTGCCCACAATATGCATTTTTAAAAGCTGCAGTTTTTCTAAGATGGCCTATCTGTCTGCATAGCATAAATCAGATATTTTCAGGCAACTGTAGAGTTAGAAACAAATCATAGAATGGCCAGGTTGGAAGGGACCTTAAAGATCTTCTAGTTCCAAGTTCTAGTTCCAAATCTACTATGTTGACTACCACTACTGTCAAAAAGAACAAATACAGCACACGGAGAGTTCCTAAAGGGCAGCTTGCAAAAATTTCGTATGCAATCTTGAAAAGCCTTTTCTGTAATTGTACTCAAAGAAGTTTATTTTTTAATGTTTGCCTGAGCATCTGGGTGGCATTACAGTTGTTAGCCATCTGGAGTCAAGAAGCCAAAAACTGTTTGTCATTTAAAGCCTGCAGCACTACAAATGGCAGACTGAATTCATGCTGTTTCTTCAACTCTGTCTTTAGTTCTGCACAGCAGAGAAGCAGATTGTGAAGCAAGCCTTCACTTTAATTTCATTGTCATTTTCTCAAACTGAAAACATTCCCATCATTCAGATTTCCCAAAACTTTGGGGATGGGAGGAGCTCCTCTGTACAGGAGAAAAACCCAAATTGTTCATACAAAAAACTTGCTGCATCTGAGAAACATACAACCCAGCAGAGACAGAAAGCTATGTTTAAAAACCTTCCAAAGTTTACTTCCTTCAAATAGTTAAGTCTTTATCTAGTACTTTATTATACAATCCTTCCTTATGCTGTCTTTCTCCTTCCTAGCTACACTTCCAGGATCACCTCCAGAGTTCAGTTACCCGTGATCCTACAAAACTACCCTAGCTGTGCATCGCTTGGAAAATCAGAATATGCCATCTACTGGGAACTTGGTGAACTGAAAGTTCATCCATCACTACTTTTAAGATTTTTAAACTTACCTGTATTCAATTTAAACACAAAACTAATGGGACAAACCCCATCTAAGTCCTTCAGATTGCATTATGCCATTTAGTATATAAGCAAGTCACAGACTGTAAGATACCTAAGAACAAATCAGGAAGCTATAACTAGTACTACAGTGAAAGTTCCGTTCAGCACAACTTTCTGAAACTTTTATTATTTGCCACTGTTTTATAATTTTATGAGAGGGAATGAACAACCTCCTGTGCTCTATGTAGTCAGGTTTCTAGAATAAGGAACAGCTATGTAATGCCTTCCCAGTAATATGGAATAACTGCAGTTACCAAACTGTACCGAAAGAGTTGTTTGAAAGATTTTGTACAGTAGAAGAGCTGAAACATATTTAACTCATGCATTTTAAAAGAAAAGAATCCATGTTTTAGTGAATGTGCTTTTACTGATTCACTTGAACACCTACATGCTGTTTAACGCTGGAGTTGCCCAGTCGTGTTTCAGGGGCCTGTACAAGGTGATTTTCCCAAGCTGTATTTTAAGGGTCCGGCTACTATAAGGATAGTTTCCCTTGTTACCAAAGACTTCCGAGGAAGTGGTTAGATCCACAGAGCAGATGTTTTACACTTCTGTTAAGTGATCACACCGGAACTGGCATAGTGTGTAAATGGAACACCTTTAACCCTGGTAGGAGAGCTGACCTCAGCAGGTGAAGCCGCAAGCCGCGCTCCATGCGGAGAGAGGGCCGCGGGTAACCATCCTCCACACCACCACCGGCGTATGCGTTACCTGAAGCCGTGAGTTCATGAGCATAAACTCCTGCTGAGCTTTCAGGTTGTCGTTCATGGACTTCGAGAAGACGAACCCCATGGTTTCCCAAAGCGCGGAAGAGACGGGGCAGCTGAGGACGGTGCGGCAGAAAACGCGGGCGGTATCAGACCACTCGGCCGGCCCTAGGAGGAGTCTGCGCCGGAGCGGGGCGGCGAGTAGGCCGCAGGACGAGGCGGCGCGCTGGTTGGAACGCCCCGGGAACGACCGATCGCTCACTCGGGCTCTCAGCGCCCGCCCTGGCTGCGCGGGCAGCCCCTTTACGCCTGGCTGGTTTACGCCTGTTCGCGCCTGCCTCCCTGCCAGCGGGCGGCCCCCGCCTCACTTCTAGCGGCCCGGTCTGGCCCTGCCTCACTTGCCCTCCACTCGAGGAAAGTCGCTGACCGACCACGGGCAGAAGGCACTGGCTGAACCGGGCTCCGCAGCAGGACACTCCCCGCCTCACCCGGCCGGCCGGCGATTAGCCGGCGCTGGTGGAACAAGGCGGGGTTTAAAAGGCCGGTGGCGAAGTGCTTGGTTTTTGCTCAGCGCCGCCCGGAAGGCCCGGCTGCAGCCCCGGTTTCCCGCAGCCTGTTGAGGAGGGGCGGCCCGCTCGGGCCCGCAGGTGCTTTCTGGCGGAGGCTAGCGGCCGGAACGACCGGAATCGGAGAGACGGGCAAGTCGTTGGGAGAGCGGCATCACTTGTGTGGGCCTGGGTCATTGATTTCTGTAGACAGATTATGCTTTGCCTTCATTTATTTTCTTTTTTACGCTAATTTCTAGCAAACACCCTGAAGCTTCCAGCAGTCTGAAAAAAAACGCCGCTCCGTTCAAGTGGGACTGGTACTAGTTGCGTTTTTAATCGAGAAGTATCGTGGCGTTGAAATGGCGTTACAAGTTGAAGCCGAAAAACCTCGGACTAAAGAAACTACTTATAGACAATGTATCTTTAAGCAGCAAGGTATTTATTACAGCGCTGGGAGCTAGTCAGCTAATGCTGGACATACTAGCCCGCCCTGAATGTACAGAGGAAGCTGTTTTATACATTCTAGAGGCAAGTTTACAAAATTTAATCATACACATTAATGAATTCTTTACTTTTTTCTGTTCGCTCATCTAGCTCCTTCAAGCGTACAAAGTCCTGTCTCTAAGCACCCTATATCTAGTTTAAACATCTAAGTTATGTAATTGTAGACCAGTGGTCCCTTGTATATTACTCCCTAATATTTTCTTATAATAAGAAGACTTTGGTCCAAAGACTTTGGTTTAGTAACCAGAACAGAACAAGTTATTAACTAGTGTTTTTACAATGTGTTTCTAGCAAAACAGGCAGAACACATATTATCTTCTTCTTCTATTATCTTCTTCCAACTCAGCAGGGCAAGGTGCATCAGCTAAGCCATCGTCAGCTCTTCTTGTACCTTGCTTAGTTATCAAAGTTGCAGACAACTTCAGAAGGCAAACGTGCAAAGAAGCAATGGGTTTGATACTGGTTCTCGTGGCTTATGTGGGTATTAAAAATGTTCTGGCTGGGAAGTACAGGCCTGCAGTGCCCTGCCTGTCTTTTTCCATTTTTTTTTTCCTTTTTTCAGAGTATTTTGTTAAAGTTTCCAACAGCAGTCCATGAGAATATGTGGCACCTCAAACACCACCTTGCAGTTGAATTTGGCATCTCACTTTACAACAAGAATTAATCACCTCTTTCTGGAAAGAGTCTTGTAGTTTGAGATTCAGATGTAGTGAGTGTAATTTTCAAATATTTACATCCCCTAATGTCTTGACCTGCAAGTGATTCTTGTTGTTACTATTAGTTCATTTTCTAGATGCACAGTGTATTGGTAAGGTTGTGGTTTTGAAAAAAATGTCTTAGAAAACAGATGCCTTCCTATTTTTCTTCCTTCCCCTTATTTTAACAGCAGAGCAAAAATAGGGGGAAAGTAAGAAAACATAAATTCTATTGTAGAAAATTTCTTAACATTTTTACTTCAGGTCTTTCTAAGAACTTGAAATTTTTGTGTAATTTTGAAAATGCCTGTTAAAAGTTTTTAATGTCTTGACCACACATAGTTTTAGTTTGTAAGGGGACGTAAACTTTAAAAACGTGATGGTAGGACGTATTTTCAGCTCCAGAGGTTTGACAGACAATGTCAAACTCTTACTGTCAATTTACACTACAGAGGAAGTGTGATGAAAGCACTTGCAAGGATGAAGGCACCTGGTGCAAAATTCTGCATGCACCTTTGAAAGTGAGGGTCTTAATCACAATTAATAGTCTTACTGAAGGTGTTATATTACTCACAAATAAAAATCTTTGCATAGGTCTTGGTTTCTCCAAAAAAACTATCTGCCAGTAATAAAAAAGGGACATTAAAAAGCCCCATTCTGACAGACTTCTCTGGGGTTTAATCTATGCATAAGGTTGTATCTAGAAGACAAATATCTTCTTTCATAAAGACACAGTGAATGACAGTAACATCCAAGGGAGGGAAAAATGGAAAATCTAACCCAGAAAAAGACAATCTTATGCAGAGAACTGGAGTGTGTGTTGGACTATGCGTACTTAATTCTAGTTGCTTGCAATCCAAGAGGGTAGGAAGTTTTGCGGAAGGATACATGGAAGTCTGTTAGATACATAAGTAGTGGATGGTTGTGTAAAATGTTATGAAAAATGGAGATTAGCATAATGATGAGAAATAACAGAAAAAATGAATGGTGGTACACTGATAAGGTGAGAAGTGCTGTCAGAAAGGATCAGAGGGTTAAAAGGCAGAGAAGGACAGAAAAAGTTATAACTAATAGGTGAAACTACTCGCTGCTGGTAACAGACCTGTCCCCTCGTGACCAGAAGAGTCCACTCAAGTGCGTTGGAGTGTGATGAAAGCAAAGGTGTCACCTGTCTTGACTGCTACTTGTGCAGCAGAGATCCAGGGGAGAAATTTCCTGCTACACTCCAGCTCCACGCAAGATGGCAGTACTGTCCTGGCAGCCACTGACACTATTTCTTACAATTAGTCTTCGCCGGAGAAAATTGTGATTAATGGGTCCATTACGGCTATTTTGGGGAAAACACAGTTTTCCTTTAAAGCAGGTTACCACGGATAGCATCCAACCTCACTCACCGAGCTCCTAGCAGTCAAGCAAACCATTTTGGTCTGTCTAGATGTTGTCTTTTCAAAAAATATTTTGAAGTGCAGTAAGACCTCTATGTTGCAGAGTTCTGGTTTCTTTGGAGGTGTTAACATGGTGGGGCAGCAAATGTCAATAATATAAGAATAGAGGAGAAGAAGGGGAAACTGTGTCTGACTACCAGGGAAATGGGGCTAGTTTCTGAAGAAAGGATTGAGAATTTAAGAAGTAGCAGAGAGAATGGAGACTAGTTTCTCACAAGGCACTGTGATTTATGCATGTGAAGGGGAGGGAGGTTTGAGCTACACGAGCCTGCAGACACTGCAGACATTGGCCCATCTGCAATAGGGGCTGCAGCTCTTTGCCTCTACTTGCTGCTCCAGACATAAGCTGAACAGGTATGATTTCACCAGCGGTGTGAATATTCATGGCATCACTCTGGGGGATATTATCTCTCCTGCTCCCAAACCCCCAGCTACATCACTGCTCTTTATTTAAGTGGCTGTCACAGGGAATCAAACACCTCTGGGAAGCCACAGTCAAATCCATAATCTCTGTCCCGCTTGTTTGATTGATACGTGTTTTACCCCTCCATCAGCGTCCTGCAACCACTGTGTTTCAAATGCATAATGGAGAACGAGAGCTGGGTTAAGTGGTACTGCCATGTCTACAAGACACTGCAGTGTCTTGTTGATGATTTGCTGGCCCATCATTGTCTGGGAGTGGTTGTCCTGTGAAGTACAGCAGTATAAAACCTCAGCTTAGGCACAAGCTCTTGTTCAGTACTCCAGGCTATGGAGGAGCCTGGAGTTGACCACCAGTCTGTCAGGTCATGGTATGGAGTCCACAGGAAAAAAATGGGCAACATCATGTATTTCCTGATGCTGCTGGATTGTTGGCATTTCTGAAGGCAGGTGGTGTTCTGTTAGTTCAGAAAGCTACAGCGATAGCTGCCATTGCAGAAGACCCATGTGCATTCATAAGACATTTTGTAGTAATGCAGAATGGACAATCATTAGCCAGGCTGTCATGTCTCCTTCATTCTTGTCATCTTTTGAAAAAGGTTTAAATAGTAAGATGTATTTTCTCCACATGTAGTTGGTCCACAAAATCAAGTCTTAGAAATTTAGTTGTGGTGCTTAACTGAAAAAAATAACTGTCCTAAAAATTGAAATAACTATAATGTATGCCACTGCATATCACAGAATCACAGTTTCCCAAGCTGGAAGGGACTCACAAGGATCATCGAGTCCAACTCCTATTTAGGCACAGGACAACCCCAAAGTCACACTATGTGTCTAAGTGCATTGCCCAAGTGCTTCTTAAACTCCATGAGAGCTGGTGCCGTGACAGCCTCCCTTGGAAGCCTGTTCCAATGCTTCACTACTCCGTGGGTAAAGAACCTCTTCCTAACATGCAACCTGAAATTGCCCCGGCACAGCTTCATGCCATTCCTCTGGGTCCTGTCACTGGTCATGAGAGAGGTCAGCACCCACCCCTCCCTCTCTGGTGAGGAAGTTACAAACCACGATGAGGTCTCCCCTCAGTCTCCTCTTCTCCAGGCTGAACAGATCAAATGATTTCAGCCTTTCCTCATATGTCTGTGTATATGCATGTGTTTATTGGATAAGTTGAATGTGATTTTTACATGACAAGAAAGAAAAGCATCATGGAATCATAGAATGCTTTAGGTTGGAAGAGACCTTTAGAGGCCATCTAGTCCAAACTCCCCTGCAGAAAACAGGGACATCTTTAATTAGATCAGGTTGCTGGAACTACTAGAAGAAATATTTGAAAGAAAGCAAGCATTCCTTCTCTTATCTTTATATAATGCACTTGGATGCATCAGTTTGAATTTTCCAATAACGATTTGGGTGTAAAACTATTCCTTATCCACATCAGTTTCGTAATCCAGATTAAGAAACATGCAAATCAAGCAAGAGAGAGCTTGTAGAGTTGGTATTTGGAAAGGTTACTATGTCTATATCAGTCTGCCTGATTGATTCCATTGAACTGGAAAGATTTATCTACAAAATTCAGTTTTAAAAATCTGTCAGTATTTTCCAAAATGGAATAGGAAATGCTTATTTAATACAGTATAACTTTAAAGCTGCTGGGTCAAAATAAATAGTTTGAAAGAGAAAAAAATCAGTACCCTAAGTTCATAGTCTTTAGCAAACCGATTTCCCTGGTTTGCCATACTGTATTTGTCTGCGTACACTAGAAGTGTACTGTCTGTAAACATGAATGACCATAACACTTCTTTTAACCCCATGATAGTTAATTCTTTAACTTGTGGCAGTTGCTTTTAATTTGCGAATGAGTGTTCAGCAAAAAATCCAGATTTCTGCTGTTATATTAATGACAAAAACCTACTTAATCCTTGAAGATTTTGGGATTTTGCTTTGCTCTTATTGTTTGACTTTTGAAAAAAAGGAAGTGCGTGAATATATACAGATATGTGAGCTTTGAAAATCCAACCACATACGCAGAGTGAATATAAACCTTTAGCTTTGACACAGCATCTTTGTTTGCAGTAAGGGAAGTTCCAATGTTATCTAATCCTCTTAATTAACTAAAATATTTATCAGCTTAGTAAGGTTCCTCTTAAACCAGATGCTTCCTCTTCATTCTGGAAATGTTTTTGTAGTCATTTGTTATTCTTACTGGAAAGAGACTTCTCATGCTGGTTTGTGACTGTTTTGTCTGGTTTTGTGACTGTTTAGTAGCTTTCTTTTTATGAACACTACCTAGCTGTATGTGTAAATTTACTGTTTGCAATTGCCATGTTTATTACTAAACAATTTAAAGCTTATTAAAACACAAGCTAAATTATTTGTACTGGTTACCTTCACATCTGGCACCAGTTCCCATGACCAACTGCAAGGACAAAACTATATGGGTAATTTTGGTTCCTACTCATCAAATTCCTGATTTTTAAAAATCTAAATGCAAACCACATTGTTAATCCAGGTGGTGAAATCTGGAACTGGAGAGGAACTGTGGTAGTTTTAGGCCCAGCCAGCCGCAAAGCACCACTGGCTGCTGGCTCTCTCCATCCCCCCGTGGCAGGGTGGGGAGGAGAATCAGAGGAAAAAGGCAAACCCTGTGGGCTGAGATAAGGAGTGTTCAACGGAACACCACCAAGAGAGAACAAACAACGGTAATAGCAATAATACTAATGAAGTAATGGATGAAGCCAGTGATGAATGAGGCAACTGCTCCCCATGCAGAACCACCACCCCCTTCCCAGAGCTGTGAGACCTTGCCCTGGCCACCTCCCCCTTGTATACTCAGCATGATATCAGTGCTGTAGCAAGTACTCCATCGGCCAGTTCAGTAAAGCTATCCTGGCTGTGCCATTTACCAGCTTCTGGTGAAAATTAATCCTGTCCTAGCCAAACCCAGACAGGAACCTACTGGATAAGAATGCGTGGAATAGATTTGTTTCACCCTGTAACTTCAAAGTGAAAAAATTACCAAAGAGATATACTGCTGCTTAATATTTCCCAGGGAAAATGATTGCTTAGCTCATATTTGCTCATTTTGGTTTTCTATTTGGAGAAGTATTCTTGCATCACAAGTACTGTAAGTGTAACCAGGTGATACCAAATGCCATGATCAGATTCTCTTCTTCCTTTCTAATAGGATTTGATTTAGGTTTTCTAGAAAGCATTTTCTTCATTGTAAGAAGCTGAAGAGTAGAGAAGTGTTTAATATTTCATTGTTGTTTGTACTGTCCTCATGTTGTCATCTGATCATGCTTGATATCATTAGAGAGGTTCCCTAACACTTGTCGGTTATCCTTACGGAGTTTGTAGAGGTTGCTGTCTTCTCCTCTGTGGTATACCCAGAGGTCACAAACAGTGTTGCTGGTTTCACAGTGGTCTCTGGTTAGCCTCTACAGCAGTCCCTGTGGATGGTAGAAGCACTCCCAGAGACCCAAGTGTTCTCTGAGGCATGGTCTAGTACATAAAGATTGGCTATACCTTTTAGCCCCTCTATGTGATGAAGGCAGCTTTGTAAAGCTAGGTGTTTAGTCATTACCCTTCTGTTTGACCTGCAGTCTTTAGATCCATAGAAAAATTTCTACGCATGTAACACTGCATATTAAATACCGAATGTGACCACTACACAAACTGCTTATGCTAGGTATGGTACAATACAGTGAAACCGGTACAACTAATTTCTCTAGTCCCAGGGTACTGTTGTTACCATGTAGACCTGTGATATTCTTACCTCCAGTCCCACTAGCAGGCCATGATCTTTTTTACTGATTTTCCAAGGCTTCAGGGCTGAGGTTTTTCAGATCTGCTCTACCTAAACTTTTCTTGACCTGGCAGCAGCTTGGTGTTATTTGGCTTGTCTCTGACAGTAGTTTCACGAAGTGATCAGTTTTCTATGGCTAATTTATTTTTGTTATCTTTGCATGGTACTACAATGATTTTAAGACTAAGGTAATTATGCAGTGCAGACAAATGCAGGGTTGGTATCACAGCAAAAAAATCTGGTTTGTTTTTGGCCATAAACAACACTTTAAGTGTACTTATTATCAAGCTTAGAATAATCTGTATTCTTCCTTCAGTGTTCTCAGGGTAAATGCACCTTTCTATACAGTTTCATTGAGGTACTTAATTGAAAATGGGAGATGTGCAGCAAAGCCAAATGTGGCTATCCAAAGCTGCTTTCCTGTGGTATAGAAGCCTCAGGAAGAATGCAACTGTACTTTGCATTTGTTTTTAGTTCACATTACAGAAAAATATCTCCATATTCCATTTCCATGTGGAAAATAGAATCAGTTTAAGCAACTCACATTATAGAAACTCAGACTTGTTTCTGATGTCAGATTCAGTAATAAAGTGTTAACTAAAACTGTACACCAATAACAGCAGGTTGTGGTAGACATCAGTCATTAAATCAGTAGACTAACGAGAAACAAAGGTAAAAAGATGATTTTCTCTACAGAAAATAAGATACCATTTTCAATGACAACTAGTTTTGTGGGTATAAAGTAAATAGTAAATTTGCTGGTAATTGCATACATGTTGTTCAGAGCATAAGCCAGAATACAGTAAAGCACTCCACCTATTGCATTTGAGAAGTACCTCTGTGTCTTTTCTTTTGAAAGGTATCCATCACACAGAGAATGGGAATAACAGTTGTTGACACTGTGATTCTGACTGACAGGAACAGTTCTGCATGTCAGGGGAATCAGGCAAATCTGAGAGATCAAGAGGCTGCTGCAGCCCCATGCCCACAGGTCCAACCAGTACGAGCTGAGCATGTATTCCTAACAGGCACATGCACACAGGACTCATATACATCACATTATATACACACTTAGACGAATGGCCAGCCAGACAGATGGCACAGACAGACGTGTTGAGCACTTGCACAGTCTGTATCACAGAATCACAGAATGTCCTGAGTTGGAAGGGACCCATAAGGATCATCGAGTCCAACTCCTATAGGCACAGAACAACTATGTGCCTAAGTGTATTGTCCAAGTGCCTCTCAAACTCCATGACAGTTTGGGCCATGATAGCCTCCCTGGGGAGCCTGTTCCAGTGCTCCATGACTCTCTGGGTAAAGAACCTTTTCCTAACATCCAGCCTAAAGCTCCCCCAGTACAGCTTCATGTCGTTACCCCGGGTCCTGTCGATGGTCACAAGAGAGAAGAGGTCAGCACCCACCCCTCCCTCTCTGTTGAGGAAGTTATACACAGCGATGAAGTCTCCCCTCAGTCTCCTCTTCTCCAGGCTGAAGAGACCAAGCAACTTCAGCCTTTCCTCATAAGTATTCCCCTCCAAGCCCTTCACCATCCTTGTGGCCCTCTTCTGGACGCTTTCCAACAACTTGATATCCTTCTTGTATTGTGGAGTCCAAAACTGCACACAATACTCCAGGTGGGGCTGCACTACTGTCAAGTAAAGTGGGACTAGCACCTCTCTCGATAGGATAGCAATGGAGTGCTTGATGCACCCCAGGATCCTATTGGCCTTTCTGGCTGCCAGTGCACGCTGTTGGCTCATACTCAATTTGTCGTCAACCTAAACTCCCAGATCCCTCTCTGCAGTGCTGCTCTCCAGCCTCTCATTCACCAGTTGGTAAGTTGTTTTTGGATTGCCCCTTCCCAAGTGCAGAACATGGCACTTGCCCTTGTAAAACTTCATACAATTTGTGACTGCCCAGTCCTCTAATCTATCTAGATCCCTCTGCAGTGCCTTCCTTCCTTCAATGGAGTCAACAGCACCTCCCAGCTTAGTATCATCCGCAAATTTACTTGTTAGGCCTTCAAGTCCTAGATCCAAGTCTATTATAAAGATGTTGAACAGAACTGGCCCCAAGATGGATCCCTGTGAGACTCCACTGGTCACCTGTCACCAGCCTGATGTAGCTCGATTTACTATAACCCTTTGAGCTTGACTCCTCAGCCGGTTGTGTACCCACCTCATGATGTTCTTATTGAGCTGTATATTCGACATTTTGTCCAGTAGGGTGCTGTGGGAAACAGTATCAAAAGCCTTACTGAAGTCCAAGAAGATGATATCAACTGGTTTCCTTTGGTCAGTTAGATAGGTAATCTTGTCATAAAAGGAAATCAAGTTTGTTAAGCATGGCTTCCCTTTCATAAACCCATGCTGGCTATGACCAATGACAGCGTTTTCCGTAGCTCCCAGAATAATCTTCTCCATAATTTTACCAGGCACAGAAGTGAGACTGACAGGCCTATAATTAACCAGGGTCATTTCTGTTGCCCTTCTTGAAAACTGGAACAACATTTGCCTGCTTCCAGTCAGTTGGGACTCCCCCAGATTCCCAATAACATTGAAAAATCATTGAGAGAAGACTCGCTATGGCATCTGCCAGCTCTTTAAGTACCCTTGGGTGGATCCCACCAGGCCCCGTATACTATAGGGGTCCAGCTGGAGAAGCAAGTTTCACACTAGTTCAGGGTCATCGAATGCTTCATTCTGTTCCTCTCTCTGGCTGAGCATGATAGAGGTGTCATGGTGGGAATATATATACATACTTCCCAGGTGTATTGATCCCACAGCAGTGCTCATTCGTTGCATGCCCTCTATCTGCCCCTGGATCCCAGTCTCCAAGTCTAGTATCTAGACACATAAGCCCATGAGGTCTGCAGCCTCTCTCCAGTTGCTGGTACAGACACCTCCCTCACATGCATAAACCCCGCTCCCCTCACACACTTCCACTTAGAGCTGGCCAGAGCTACCCAGCTTCCCCAGTACCAACCCACTATGGTCTCTGCCATCAGGACATATACACCTCCACATCTCCAGTAGTTCTCTTGCTTAGAGACTCCCCAGACTGCATGGTCTACCCAGCAGCTGTCTGGGACACCATTGGTCCCTCTGATAAAGTTCCAGCTCTTTCTATGATCTTGCCTTCAGAGACACCCACAGTCTGCCTCCCAGGCCACTGTATGCACTTGCCAGCTCATCTGGCTTGATCTTGTCTTGCATTCATACCCTCACATGCTCTCTTGCTCTGGGCATTACACCCAGGGAATATTGGCCTATGACCCCATGACCCATCTCAGGGATGGGCACTTTGTTTTATATAGGTCTCCCCAGAAGCCAGCACTCAGCCATAGGTGCCCTCTAGCTGGTGGTACCAGTCCAGGTGCTGCCACAAACAGGCACAGGGACAAAGGTCTTCCTATAGTTGCTGGCACTGAAGTTCACTCACTCTGGTGTCTTGTCACAGCACCATGAACACATGGGTCCTTCAACCCATGGTATGACTCCAGTACCTGGCACCCAGACCTCCACATACATACACATGCATCCTAAATAAAGTGTTCCTCACCCATGAAAGGAGTCAAAGAAGTCACAAGAAGTGAGAACAGACTGCATTAAATAGGTACAAGGCGTGGCCAGACAAGTGCATCAATGAGCGACTATTCACATGGAACTAGTCCTTTTTATCTAGTCATCCTTCTATTGTCTCACACTTGTTCCTCCCAAAATCACTTAGATCTGTCCCTTCAGCTGTTTCTTCGGAACCTTTGGTTCCTCCCCTAAGCATCTCACAATCAGCCCTGTGCAATACTGAAATGCTCTTTCCCTGCACCTCATAATGTGTCTCACAGCAGACCACCAGGCAGCAGATCCCCTCAGCCTGAATGTTGCTGTGATGTTGGCGCCTCCTGGTGGACTTCTTGTTGATATAGGTCTCTGATGGGCTGGTATCTCCTGTGATGAGCTTGGGAACGGCAAGGGCAGAGTGGTATTTGTGCTCCCTCACCTGCAAGTCCCTTTATGTGGGGGTGCAGAGGAGCTTTTATCATATAACCTAATATCCCACATCCTCTTTTCTGAAGGGCTCATGTTATATGATTTCAGAAGATTTGAACCTAAGTCAGTGATTGAAACCAATCTTTGTCAACTCCTCCACAGCAATGTGCAGTATCAACAGACAACCGAATGGCTTTCAGGCAGGGATCCCGGCCGCTTCTCAACCACCTGCTGGCTTATTGCCCATAAAAATGTTTACAATATATTGCAGATGGGTACTTATGGCATAGAGAATATAGGGGTATACTCCTCCTTCAGTACACATCTCTGCCACACACATGCTGCCACAGGTTACAGTTTTGCATTTGCTTTCTATTCCACCCTGCAAATGTTCTTGCTAGTTAGCTGTTCTCATAATGGCTCCTTGGTCCTTTGGTACATTGATGTCCTGAGTAATATTCTTATTTTCAAGTTGCTTTCTTTCAGGAAAGTTATGTCAGACATCTTGTTAGGGCTATGTTTCATAACACACAGAACATAATTACAGCAAAAAGCCTGTATACCACACCATACTATCAGATTGTATTATTGGGTTAGTCATTGGAGTTTTGTTCCTCAGCAGGATCTTTAAGCGACAGGGAACACAGCTATTTAAATAAAGCTGGATTGCTTCTCTGTCTGGAGAAGCAGCACATAGCTCCTGGACTTCACACCCATCCCGGATACTGTGTGATCAGCCAGATTTCCAGTCCTTCGACACAGGTCTTCCTCCACCTAAGCAGATTTCATCACGCAAGCAATTCTTTTTGGGAGTGAAGGTTATGATCTTACCATGAAACAGTGTTTCCTGTTAAAGAGAAAAAAACCCCCACAAAATACAAACAAAACCCAACAACAACAACAAAAAAACCCCCCAAAAATAAGCAAGCAGGCATGCTGCTCTGCTCCCGCCCGCAACCCCTTTTTCCTCAGAGGGAAAGCAAGGGAGAGCGCTGGGAGTTCCTGCTTTCGGTTTTGTTTCCTGAGAGCCTGTGGCTTTCAGGCACACAAAATCTGCCTGGGAGGGCTCCCTGCCTTGCTTCGTCTGAAGCGTTGGGTAGCACGGGGCTAGGAGCACGGCGGTGGGGCTTTTCGGAAAGGCTTTCTGCGGAGGACCGCAGCTACAAAGATTCCCCCGCAGAGCCTCCGCCGACGAACCCACCGCGAAGGTGGGNCAGGGACAGGGGCAGGGGCAGGGGCAGGGTTGGGACCTAATTCGTCGGGTCTAACAGGGGAGGGCGGGGTCAGGAGAGACGAGGTAGGGCGGTTACGCAGAGACCTCGCGGCTGCTGCGCGGAGCAGCCGCCGGGGGACGACGGTGTGGAGAGCCCCGTCTGCAGGTAGGGGACACTCGGGCTGAGGGTCGGCCGGGAGGGTCTCTGCCCCAGCACACGCCGCGCCACTGCTGGCGAGACCGGGAGCAGGTGTTTCTCTGCCGCCCCTGCACGTCCTGCGTCCTAGGAGGTGGAGGCGGCGGATCTCGGAGCTCAGGCTAGCAAGGCGCTGCCGGCAGCAGGTGCCCTGGGCTGGCTTTGCACGGAGCTCGTCCTGCCCTGAGGCGTCCATGGCACAGGTGGGTGACGGAACCTTCCTAGGTCGTGGGTTTTGCTTAGGAGTACCCAGTGATGGGCAAGACTGAGATGTTTGTGTTGGAGAACAGAGGTAAAACAAACAAACATACATAAACCTACCAACTGCAAAATATAACTGCTTTAAATGTGTTTGTTTATATATAGGTGTATATATAAATCTGCGTGTATATACACATAAACAAAATAATCCTAAACAACCCCACCAAGTAATGAGGTAAACAAACAAACAACAACAAAAAATACCCCCAACCTCTTTTATTTGCTACTGAATACTTACATGGAAAAAGCAACCCTATGACCTCAAGGCAAGTAATGAAAAAGAGGAAACAAAATTTCATTACATTGAAAGGTAGCTACATCAATGGCTTCTGTAGTCTCAATTTTTACAAATTTGTTTCAGTTTCCTTTAGTTGCTTTTTTTTTTTCTTGAGAAAATATCATTAAACGTGCTTTTAAGCACAGAAGGCAGCAGTGGAAATTAACCTTCATGGGTCTCACCTTATCATGGAAATTCATCCACTCAACCTTGTTAGGTAGTTTCAGGTTATTAGAACCTAAATGTTACATTCAGCTTTTTCGTATATCACTGTCGTCTTGTTCCTCCCACACATCAAGTAGAAAGGTTAACTCTTACTGGTTTTGTGTATTAATGCATTTTTGCTTCCATGACAGATATTGTGAGTGGGCTGCCAAGTGGAAAGAAGAAATACTTCCTGAAAACTTTTATGTTATTATTTCACAGTATTTTATCTATTCCCGAGAATCTCAACCATTTTTTGAGATATTCAAAGTCAACATAAGTGGATGAACTTCTACTGCAACAATAAGTCTTAAGTTGTATTTCGTGCTGTTGACCAAGTTGTCCCACAACAATCCGCAAGCGAATGTGAGTACATCCTTTGCTTTCTAATACTTGAGTTTTTTTCAGTATTCTTGAATGACTTCCAAAATAAAGAAAAAGACAGTGCTTTTTATTTTTTGCTAAGCTGATGCATAGGGTTACCATTGCACAACACAGTAGCAAGGCAGGGGGCCTCCCCTCTGCTCTGATCTTGGTGAGAGAATATCTGTTTTTACCAGAGAAGGATTAGCAATACTCTTCCCGTTATTCCTAATTATGACTTGGGCAGACAATGTAGGAATTTCCAGTCAATTGTTAGCAGCTGTTTGGCACAGTTTGAGATCAATACTGTAGGGACCCTGAGTCTGCATTGCTGGATGAATTATTGCTACTTGTGTTCAAAGGGCTTCTTTCTTTTTGATCAGATGACATGCTTCTTAAAATGCCTATGCCATTTCATGTACTAATTTTCCCAACATCTCTGATTACAGTGAACCACTGTTAGCAAAAGAGAATTTTCCCTAGTGGGGAATTTTCCAACAATGGGGAAGTGTCCTGAAGAAGTAGGTGGAGTTACATCAGCATGTAAGTTTTACAAGAAGTCTTTAGGCAAATTGTTTTTTTTTTCCTGTCATCTTCGTTTGGTTGTGAGGGAAACACACAGCAGCAATACTGAAGAACATTTTGCACAATGATTATCTTTTTGCTTTTATAAAACTGTTTTTGACTTAGTTGACATGTTGGAAGCTGGCCGGAGGAGAGAAAGGACATTGTGGCAGGTTCTGTGAGAAAACTAGTGAAAAGATTGCAGTTTTGGTATAGAACTTTGATTGCCTTTTAGTTCTCAACTTGCTGCAACCAATCCAGCCAGGGGAACCTTTTGCTCAGGGTGAATCAGGAGAGAGGTGTATAATGGTTATTGCAGTGGGGTTTTTTCACACACATCTGGATTTAACCTGGGCCTGTTCTTCTTTGTTCTGAAAGTGAAATATGTGCAGAAAGTGAAATATGCAGCAGGCTATCTCAGTCTTGAGGAATTTTGTAAGTAATAGTCATACTTCTTTTGTGTCTAGTATTGCTTGTTTTCCTCTACAGTGGGAGAAAGCATGCAAATTCAATTTCAGCAACTGCAGGGTACAAGCATGGGTCTTAGAACCATAAAAGTTTACATGTTGTCATCTGTTTTCCAGGATTTAATTAGAGTAAGTCTCCTGGAGTTTATACTGACATTCAGATTTCCTGACAAAAGCGTGGGTGCGAGTGCTATGGACAGGTGTGGGTGTCTTCGCATGACTGTAGTGCACATGCTGTGTGTTCTGAGCAGTCTCTCAGCTGCAGTCTCTGCTTAAAAGAAGTAAAAAGTGTTGTGGGACTGAGTATGCTACAACTCTGGTCATTCCAGCATGGGGATCACAGAGAGGTGGACACCTACACATGTCAGTCTCAGTGACTCACTCTTCTGCAGGCTTACCTCTTGAGTAAGTGTGTCAGAGCACATTTGTGTAAGATTGGTTTAGCTCTGTCTTGTTTGAGAAGCTTTACTTTGGAGTTTAGTTGGTGCTGTGGACTGTTTGTTTCTTGGGCATCAAGTGTACATGTCACCAGAAACTCTTTTAAGTCCCACAGGTTTAGGCAGGAATTTACTTCTAAGAACATCAGTTGTGGCTAAGGAATGAGTTGAGTACCTAACCACAATAAGAAGCCTGAAATTGATTTAATTCATTAAACAAACCTTTCCTCCTGAGTATCTTATTTGTGTTTTCCTGTCCAGAAAATCCTTTTGTTAATTGCTCATGCCTGCTTAGAAACGTTTCAGATTGACTCCCTTGCTCAGTTTTGTCTATGTAGCCTTTTGCAAACCTGCTATTGGGATCAAGCAGCAGCAATCTGATGAAAAAAAGTATCTTGAATTAAAGTCATATGAGAAGTCTAATTCCCTGAAGTAGTAGCATTGTAAAGGCACATGCATCTTATGATTCAATGCAATATTGTTAGTTTATTTTCATCTTAAATAAGACAACCAGAGAAAGAAAGGCAGAACATCTTAACAAAAAGTGGTAGGAGTCACAGTCCAGATGGACCTTCATCAGTTAGGAAGTCTGACAGATATTATGGTGCCTAATTTCTTATACAAATGCTGAAATTACTAGTAGAAAATAGTTGAAGGCAATCTTTCCTTATTTTTATGGCTGTTTCAGGGCTTTCTTTAAATGGAATTCTACAGTTCTCTGTACTCATGAAAGAATTCTATTACACCGAGTTTGACTTTTTTTTACACTGATTTCAAAAATGATGACAGTGCTTGGTACTGTTACTGCTTTAACTTAAAATACACACTTAGCAAGTGCAGTGGCATGTGAAGGTTAAGTGTATGAATTCACATTAACCAGTGTTTTATAATATTAAAGTGTTGTGTAGGAATATAAAAGGTATGCCACTGAACAGACAAAAATCTTCTGATACAAAATTAAAATAATTTACATGTTCAGAGGTAAAACAGCAGAATTTCAAGAAAACACATGTTGTTTGTAGGCTTTTTTGTCACTGTTTAATAAAGGCACTGTTATGTAAATACTCATTAAATGATTAATTACCCCATGAATTGTTTAATAAAGGCACTGTTATGTAAATGCTCATTAAATGATTAATTACCCCATGAATTTTGTTCACAATAAATGTAACTTCATGAGTGCCATGGTAAGTACTGTGAGACCAGGTGGTGAAATAGGGTATGTTCACAGTATGTTAAAGTAAGGCAAACAGGTGGGGAAGAACTAAGCTCTGTTTCTTCCCCTGAATATGTATAGAAAACTCCTCCATTCTCCTTCTAGCAGGAGTAACATTCCATGCTCAGTTTAGGGGAACAGTTGGGTATTTGTGAGTATTACTTACTAATTGACAGATGGTCGTAAAACGTATGTTCTTCCATAACCAAGGACAAAGCAAATGAAATTAGCTGTTCTTCCTGGACCCATACAGGAGTTTTCTTACTGATTATCTACTCTAGTTAAAGATGTGTTTTTGTCATGTATTTGGCTACAGTGGAATTCGGTGCCTTCTGTCCAGCTGTTTGTGTGGGGTGACTACAAAGTGTATTTTGCAATGCAAGTTAGAAAATGAGCAGATATTTATATTTGTATACTATGTTATCATTTTAGGTTCAATCTACATAATGGAGAAACCTTTCGTTTTATATGTCTTTTCATTCTACTGGCATTTCCTAAATGGTAAGGAGCTGAGTCATTAGAAGCAGTAGAACTGTTGAAGTATGTTTCCTTTCCATGTATAAGTGCAGAAATATTAACTCCTCAGTTTTCTTTCAGGAGCTAGCATTTGGTTTGGTCTTTATTTTTTTTTTTTCCCCCCTTAATGTTTAAAACAAAGGTCTTGGCATGCTTTTACATTAAACTAGGTATTTGTGCTTACTGTGTGTGCTTTGACATAAGACTAGGCTGAAATCCTTCTTGGTGTTTTAGTGTAGACACCATTTCAGAGAAGGCACCATTTGTGTTACACAAAGTTTTACTGGCACTGTCAAACCTGGGAATTATCATGTGTTCTTTAACATTGTGTATAAAACCAACTGACATTTGTATAAAGAGGACATTCCCATCCAAGACACCCACAATTGCTTGTTACCATGGCAGTGTTCTGAAGGCAGGAGCTGAGAGGCTGTTCACACACACTTCAGCTGTTTTTAATACATCATTACACTGCAGTTGTGCACAAAGCAGGTGGCTGCAGGTGTAAATAGCCCAGATTGTCCCAAACTTGGGCAAGTAGAACCAAAAATAACTTTTCTGAACAGAGCTGATACTTTTGGTCTTTAGAATGTCCTATGTATATGGTGAGACATGACTTCAAAGATTAGGATTATAATTGGAAAATTAATTTTTCTTAATTTTTTTTTTCAGCTTTATTCACAGTTGAAGCTCCCCAGTCACTGTACACTGTGGAATATGGGAACAATGTGACCATGGAATGCACGTTTCCAGTGAATGGGAAATTAAAGTTTAGAGACTTAAGTGTCAGCTGGGAAAAGAAAGATGACTTAAAGAAGCAGGTTTATGTACTTCTCAAAGGACAGGAAGACTTTGAAAGTCAGCACAGTGACTTTAAGGGCAGAATAAAACTGTTGAAAGAGAATCTGAACTTGGGACAGTCTCTTCTTCAGATCACCGATGTGAAGATCAGAGATGCAGGGGTTTACCGCTGTATTATTGGCTATGGGGGAGCTGACTACAAGACAATCAATCTGAAAGTTAATGGTGGGTGCACTACTGCAGGAGGGTCAGTGATATCTGATACTGTTAAAAGTTTTCAGAGGAGTCCTGAAGCAAGACACATCTGGGTCAGCATTTCAAGAAACCTCTGCAGAGACAGGAGATGCCTCATGGCCCTTGTGCAGCTGTATAACTTTGTCTAGGATGAATCCATGTTCTGTCCTTTACTACCCACAGAGATAAATGAGGCATAGTGTTGCAAAGCCATTTATGCAGGACAAAGACCAGAAAGCTAATTCAATTTTCTAACTAGCATCAAAATGGTAATAAATCCTGTACTGCCAGTTAGTATGGAGAGACACCAGTGATGTTTACTTTCCCTATAAGAGCATGATTCACAAAATACAAGCTGAAGTGCAGTCACTTGACCCAGTGGCTGGGGATAAAGAAAATGGTCTTGCTAATAAATGCTATTCTTCCAGCTTCCTATTAGTAAACATTTTCTTCCACTTGTTTAGCCCCTTATAGAGCTATAACCCAAGGAATGGTGAGAACAGGAAACAGCCAGTGGAAATTGACATGTCAGTCAGAAGGATACCCACAAGCTGAAGTGATATGGCAAAACAGAGAATATGAAGATTTGACTGATAAGGCAAACACAAGTTATGAAACTGGAAGTGATCGGCTTTATCGTGTGACAAGTACCCTCACAGTCAGAAGTAGAATTGGTGAGATTTTTTACTGTATATTCTGGAATAAAGAGCTACAAGAAAATACGTCTGCCATTTTACACATAACAGGTAACATTTTAAAATCTAATTTATGGTACTATACTTCAAGGTACTATGTCATTTTGTCCCCTTTAAATCAGCCATGATTTGTTTCTCTTTCCCTTCTAATTTTGAAAAGGTTAAAAAGAAATACCTGTGTTCTGAAGTTTTGCTATTAGTGTACACCTCCACCATATTAAAATGTTCATCATGCAGGAGTGGATAGAATTCAGGGATAGGAATTTTGCATGATCTACAATATTATGAAATTTGAGTCTGAGCATTCAAAAAAGTCCTATTATTTGAAGTACAGCTCAGAGCCTAGAAATGAAACCCTCCCATACATATTAAACACATCTTCCAAGAATGTTCTATTTTGCTGATGATAACTGTCTACTAAATTTGAACACTATGGTCATTTCCTGCCACTCTAGCCTTTGCTTTGAGCAAATCTATATTTAACAAATTGTATTCAGATTTTTTCTTTCCTTATAAAGTCTGGGTTGAAGGAAGAAGCATGAATGAAGAAGCCCAATACAATTTCTCATTTGACCTTTTAGCTGGACACCAGCCTTACTGCTTTTGCTTTTGGTTACTCTTTTAAATGCTGCACTGTATCCTGATACGTTCCAAACTTTCAAATGGATCAGGGACCTAATCCAACTCAAAAATAGTATTTCTATTCAGCAGGTTGTTACTTGGTCAGGTAAATTCCCTGGTTCTTTTCACTGCACAGTTTTAAAAACGTCTGTGCTGGCATACTTTTTGGGGTGGAAAGAGGCAGCTGAGAGTGAGAAAGCCAAGTTATCCTTTCAACAAGTGGTAAGCAGGCAAGACTGGATTTAACAAGAAATGCCTGTGGGATTCAAGGAGACCACTTGTCCTTTGCATTCAGAGCTTTACCAGATGAAAGTGACTCACTGCTTTCTTTCTCAATCAGGTCTTTCTTGTAGTCCTGACAGGAAACTAAGCTGTATATAACATGTCACACTTTGGTGACAAGCAGGACTTATGGTGGCAGTCAGATACACTATGACGTGGAATGCAAGAAACAAAGATAAATATGAATATGTTCAATCTTTTTTCCCCTTTATTGACATGAGATATGATGAAGTGCACCATCAGCACCTGACCTTAGACAATCAAAAATGCTGTTATCATGTCTTGAGCTGCTCATAGGAAAAATTATATAGTGAAAATGAAAGGAAAAAGGAGAAGTTTATGCAATCATGTAATCCCTTTCACCAACTTGTTTTTCTTAAAGAGTCAGCTGATGGTGTTCTGCGGACTGAGAGCAGACGTTTTATTGGAGCAGTTCTCATTGTGACTGCTTTCTTTGGATCGGTGCTTCTATTTATGCTCTGTATAAGACAAGGTATTCATATTACTCATTTTAGTGTATCTGAGTTATTGTCAATCTGTTCTGTTAATTCATCCTTGCAGAGATGGAATGAGAAAATAAAAGTCTGCCTTATGTCTTTCATCCTGAAACCACTGGGTTTTTTTAACAAGTTGTTTATTCCTTTTTCTTTCTGATGTAGTTAAATATTAGAAGATATGCAGAGTGGAACAGGCTGTCAGCCCCTCACAAACCACTTACCCATGCATCTGTATTAATGTTTCTTATAGGTAATGAAGTAGAGCAGTAAAATTAGTGTCTAATCTATTTAAACGTGAAAGCACATCTTATCCATCTACTTGAAATTGAAGTTTCCTATTTTGTGTTCTCCCTTTTGACAGAGGACCAGAATGCTGGCAGCAGATAGGACACTGAAATTTTTTTAGTTCTGGCTTTTTTGTTTTGTTGTGGGTTTGGGATTTTTGTTTGGTTGTTTTTTTTCTGCATTCTCTGAAAAATTTCAATGAACTATGAGCATGTATTTTTTAAGTTATCTAGTTGTTATGAATTCTACATATTTATGTTTATTCTGGGTAAAAACCAGATTTAAATGGTTAGAACAATGGGCTTCATAGTGTCATGGTATTTTCTGAGCTGGAAGGGACCCAATAGGATCATCGAATCCAGTGCTAAACCCATGGAGGACACCCCAAGAATCACACCATGTGCCTGAGAATATTATCCAAACACTTGAACTCTGTCAGGCATGGCGCTGAGACAACTTCCCTGGGGAGGCTGTTCCAGATCCCAACCACCCTCTGAGTGAAGAATCTTCCTAATCCCTAGACTGAACCTCCCCTGACTCAACTTCATCCCATTTCCCCTAGTCCTATTGCTGTGGTGATATGTTCTGGAGGGTTTTTTTCACAGGAGGAAATATTGCCACTGTGGCCTTGTGATACTTGATTCATCTCCTTGTTCAGTTATTTTGTTTTGAGCTTTTTCAGTTCAGTTCATTGACTTGAATTGGACATTTTCAGCATTACAGTATGCTGAAGTGCTAAAGTATTGGCTGTAATTTGTTTTCACTTGCTAACTAACCAAAGAGAAAAGATGGAGAAATAAGTTTTAGGGTATCTGAGCATTAAAAGAATATGGTTTGCCCTGGAATGAAAGAAAAATGCTTAAAATATGATGCTTAACATGAAATAAGTACTATTACTTTTTTATTTTTTTGCTCATGGAGGGAAGGTAAGTGCGTTTGAAGATTTTATTTTCAGGGGTATTTTTTTACTCATAATTTTAATAGATACAATAAAGTCATGCAGATCTCAGAACATCCATAGGACTAATTTGAAAATCTTGAATGGAAAGTATTTTTACTGAACAGTCTTTCCTGTGTAACAAAGTTGTAGTTGTTTGGTTTCTTTAGCTAATATGTAGCTACTTCCCCCTGCCCCTGCCCAAAATAACTTACGAATTCTTTTTATTTTGTCAAGTTGTCTGCAGAGTTAAATTGGAAGAGACATTGAAGCTGATACAGTTTTCTTAGCATTATAATATCATACTGGTATAACTCTGTAAATTATTACCAGAAGCGCTTCAAAAACCTGGACAAATTACAGACTCGGTGTCACAGAATGGTGGGGGTTGGAAAGGACCTCTGGGGATCATCTAGGCTAACCCTCTGCTAAAGCAGGTTTGTCTAGATCAGGCTGCACAGGAACATGTCCAGGCAGGTTCTGAAAGTCTGCAGAGAAGTTGACTTAATGCTCCTCTCAAATTCTTGAATTTTATAGGAGATGTAAGTCTGTGTAGCTAGCATAAAACTCAGCTGGAACTAATGCAGATGTTAGTCATACTGTCTTTTCAAGTGGTATCTCAAGAGCTTCCACTCTAAGGGAGGTGTACGTTCTGAGGCGCAGTGTAGCAGAACTCTACTTTTCTGTCTGCCAGCAATCTTTTCTGCAGTGAAAACCAGAAACAGTCCTAATTTATGTCTGGAAATTACACAAAACCATATATGAGCAAACTCCACACTGAGTGTTCATGTTCAATTTCCATAAAATAATTACAAGATCGAACTACATGCATATTCAGTGTTTTGGTCATAAACTTACCTCCTGCATTGGTGCTATGGAAACATGTCCTGGAAGAAGTGTTTGTAAGCTTAATAGGCTTGCAGGTGATGCTGACTGGCTGCCTGTACATAACACTGCATAAATAAGAATGTATTTGTCCTAAGAACATGATAGGAGGAGGAGCAGAATATGAAAGTAGAAGAAGGGACAGAAAAATTCTTGACTTCTCAAAGATTCCCACCTGAGTATTTCAGTGAAGCTCAGAATTTGCGTAGGTTGCTTGGGTAATACTTGCTTATTGTAGGTACACACAATAACATATATACATGCAGTGTATGTGATTCTGCATGTCATTACCATGATTATGTTAATTATATATGTGTGTGTGTCATAGAATTAAATTTGATTAAGAGGCTAAAGTATTAGCAACAGGTATTTCTTATAAAACTTAGGCTGTCCTAGATGACCAGACGAGTAATTCTTTCTGGACAGAGTCCCCGTGGAATATGGGCTTTTTTCTCCTTAAAACACACTGAGAAGATGATCTCTTCTTGTTCTCTGTTGCCTAGTATGCTCATATTCTAAGTGAAAATACACAGTGGAAAACCATTTGAATGTATTTTCCAGTGATGTTGGTGTATAGTATCAGTGAAGTTCTGGCTTAGGAACAGGGAAAGGAAATTCAAAACTGACAAACTAGGGGCAGTGAGGAACCTATTTTAAAGTCTGTGAAGAAATTGAATGCTTGAGAACCAATGATTGCACTATGCTAAGTGTGCACTTCCCTCTAGGATGCTTAAGCCCCCATTATACCTAAAGTAAGTATTTTGTTTTCTTTTTGATTTTTCTCTTTTTTTTTTT
>VWZX01003026.1:84741-172860 GCA_013399015.1 Galbula dea
TTTTTTTTTTTTTTTTTTTTTAGGTAGAGCAAATAAAAATAGCAGACCAGCTATGGCACGTTCATCAATAGCAAGTATGTACATATGGCATAAAGCTGGCTTAGCATGATTCTTGTGGAAATAATTGCCGAAGAGTTTTCTTTGTAACAGTGATAACCAAATGCAGATTTACCTTGAACTTTGATTTTGCTTTCCAATTTTCTTTTATCATATTATCATAGAATTATTTAGGCTGGAAAAGACCTTTAAGATCATTAACTCCAACCATTAACGTACCACTGCCAAGTGTACCGCTAAACCATGTCGCTAAGTGCCACTTCTACACGTCCTTTAAATATCTTCAGGGAGATACTTAATATTAATTATGTAACAACTCTACATTACAATTGAAGAGTAACTTTTTATTACTGGGTCAACTTCTTGAAAGGAAAACGTGAAAGAAAAGCATACTTGTTCCAGAAGCAGGTGCAGTCCTCATACGCACAAGAAAAGGACAGAGTGGTGTGCTGTGTTTTGGAAAGTCTGTGATAAAGTAGGGTATGCTCCCTGGAGCATATGCCTTAGGATGGCAGCACATCCTGGTTTGCACACTCTATGCTGCAATTTGAGCCATGTTGGCATGATCCTGTGTTTTTTCCAGTGCGATAGTGTGCACCTGAAGATTTTTGTCACAACACTGAGGGTAGAAGTTTTGGCCCTGTTGGGAGAAATACAGGAAGAAACTTTAGCTCCCCTAAGAGTTTCTTTTTTCTTCTTTTGAGATACTGATGCTATTGGCTAGGAGCAAAGCTCAGTGAAAAGCTAGTAACCCCACGATAGTAAGAAATGGAGGAATGAGTGAAGAGTGTTAATACTTACAGTGAGAGAGAAGAGATTTAGCCTCCTTTCATCATGGCTCATGGTTGGTTGTTATTATGGTTTTGGGTTTTCTTGTGTTTTTTATTTTTAAATTTGTTGTATGGTTTTATTTGGAGAGCACTCTGTGTGAGTTAGATTATCATACTGGCAGTTGATAATACTTGATAATATTTGCCCAAAATGGACGTGATGTTTGGTAATCTCTTCTCCAAATCTGCATTTAAGTCACATAGCTCTTGGAAGGCCTGAGATGGCAGCTTTCAACAAAGATCTATCACTACGTGAAATGTTAAAGCTATGCTGACTGTTATTTGTATGTATGTCTAAAGGGCTGTCAAAAGATAAGGATACACATGACTGCAGAGATGCTTCTTATGAAGAAAAAGAGCTGAAATGTAAGTATAAATGATAGAGGGGAAAAAACAGTAGCAGATTGCACACAGATTGCACCATAAATCATCTATGGTCATCAGAACCTTGATTCATGACTGATTTATTTAGCCCATTGTTTCATCAGATAGAGCCTTCAAGAGAAGTACAGCCTCCCATTCTCTGTCTTACAAATTCACCATCATAACTCATTGTGTACTGGGAATTATATCAAATCATTAATCTGGTTTCAAAAATCAAGAGAAAAGCCATGTGAAGATGTTTAACATCCCAAATCAGTCATTTCTCTAGCTTGTGCATTTGCTAGAGAAGGAATGAGGATGGTAATGGGTAGAGAAACCTTAACCCATCATGGCCACTCAAGCAAGTTTCAGGCTGTGAGATTCTGTCTTAGCAAAGCAGGAAAATAACTGACTTTGTCTCTGAAATCTCTTGAAATGTCCCATGGTTTGGAACAGAAGGGTAAAGTTATTGAGGTCTTTCTTTCATGTTCTTGATAACTTCTGAAGCACTTACATTAGTTACTTTCTGAATCCCTCCCTGCTACACTATACTGTAGTAAACATAAACAAAGGTAAGTCTGCTGATTCTGCAGGTATGGATCTACAAGTCCAAGAGTTAGGGCCCAGGGATATGCTGCTAGGGATACCAACAGATAGAGCACTGAGTGTATTTTAAAGACTTTAAAAGATGATCTAAAAAGAATGGGAGACCCAACCCACAACAATTTCACTGTATCTACTGAAGAGCATTTCCCACCAGTGTGTTTGGACTAGCACTTTATTTCCTCCTATGATCATAATCCTTTTCTGTTTGACCTTTTAATTTAATTTTAAATCTTTAATTTTGACCAACAAAGAGAATTTTTTCTGGTACCTCCAAAGTCTAGGAAAGAGTTCCAAAGGCATGAAATGTTTTGTGACTTATCATTTTGTAATTTGATGTTTTTCTCTTATAATTTCATATGATTCATATGAAATTCTTATAATCCTGTGAATTCATATAATTCTTCCTTTTCCAGATATGCAAATTGAGAAGACCTAGAGAAAGCAGGGGAAGCTTTTTCTCCTCTGTGGTGAAGGTTTGAGAGCTCAGATGTTTGGTGTTCTGTCTATTAAGGGGGATATTCATTTTTTGTTTTTATTCTGTGGTGACAATCTTCTGTATCATTGTAACTCAGGAAAAACTGCAATGAAGTTAATTCTATTAACTTCATAAACTTTATAGCATAAAAAGTCTTTGCATTCAGGCTTCTGTTTATGTGAGCAAGCATGGAGGTATTTTAATTAAATATCCAAGTTTCTGCTTTCTCAAGTTTATGCACTTTCAAAGACAATGTTTCATTAAAAATATCTTTAAAGTAAAGCACTTTAGGTCTATGACAATCATGAATGTCATAGCTAGTTCTTGAATAGGCCAGCTTCTGGGCTTTCTTTTATCTTTCCGCAGGCCCCCTTTTCCCCTCCATTTCCCTGCAGAGATTTTGTTTTCCAGCTTTAGAAGGATTTTTCCCAATACTTTGATCCACATAAAAGATAAGTGTGCAACAAGGCAAGATGCAATACAGACAGGGCATTTCCTGTCCTTATTGTAGATCTTAAGATATCAGACAATCACAGATAACCCTCCTGAAAACTATGGTTTGGAAATCATTAGATAATGCTGAACTTCTGGATCTCTTTCTCTGAAAAGCGTTTTGAGGAATTAGTTTCCTTATGATATAGCTGGCATTACTTGGTTACTGCTCATTACTCTTCTGACTTTCCTTTTGGGGATAATACAACTCTTCAGACATTCAGGAAGAATGGACTGGCATTTCAAATTGGGAACAGAAGAAAGAGAACCTTCTCACTTCTAGGACATGAAATATATGTTCATGTGATTTCTTAAGTAGTGCTGAGAGAATATATTCCTGAACCCCATTTCTTAAGCTATTGCTTTATTACAGTTTGCTAGGTGTGTGCCTTTTTTGGGTGGTCATGCACAGATGGAAATTATTTATTACAATGCTATTCACAATTGTATTTTTTTAATAAAATGTTTTGTCTTTCTTGGGCTTTTGTTGGTTTTTTTTTTCCCTTGTTCTCCTTGACTTGTCAATAACTGCTGTTAGCACTATTTGTGATTTCTCTGGGAAAACCAAGTATCTAAGATTTTGGTATAGAATAGTGTCTACACCCATGTTATCCCTCTAGTGCGTCCCACAAAGGAGTGACAGAGGAGAGCTGGAATATCATTGGACTCAGGTTTTGGTTTTCAGTTTAAACTAAATGAGTCTGTTGTGTAGTCCTAAGGATGTGAATGCAGCTCTTAGTCTCCTGCTGATAGTATTTGATTCTAGCTGATGTAAAGTTGTGTTAAATACATCTCAGCAAGCTGCCCTATATAGCAGGATAGAGAAATGTCATCACCACAATGGAGTTGGTAGGCATCAGTTAAGTAAAATAGACTGCAACAGCTGTTTGCACATTAAAGTAAAAGTGAAAACTCCACTCCTTTTAGTTGTTATCAGCCTTTGCAAGGCAGAGCAGTTAGTGCATACTTAGTATCATAGAACTGAAGCTGATGTTTTTATCAAGCTCCAGAAGACAGCAGGAACTATTACATTTATCTTTTCCCAGCAGGAGTAAAGTTAAGCTACTGTTGACAATGCTGTATATGAGATGAGTAAGATAATGAAATGAGGAGATATAAGTGTATTTTTAAATTCTGTAGCTGAACCCTACCATCTAAAATACCAGTGCTTGTAATCTTGAGTGGTTGATAGGAAGCTTGAAATTTTACTACTTCATTAGAAAAGCAAGATGTGTGGTGGATAACATGATATGAAAAGAACTATGATCTCTAAATAAGGTCTACTTTTTATTTCTCTGACACCCAAACCAGAACTTGTCTTATCTAATTTTTGTCATTTCACAGATTAGGCTTTTAGGGTAAGCTAAGTCTTTTGGCTTCATTTTTATGAATACAGGAGACACCCCACCATGCTTGTCCTTCAGTGTCATGAGTTATTTTGGCACAATTACTTTCCACTTGTGAGAGAGGGAGAATATACATCTAACTGAAAATATGACACATTTAGGTCATGAGAGCTAGGTGGGAGGAAATCTTTCCTACCGCAACATAAAAAATGCAATTGAACACCATATTGGTAATTATATTTTTTCCTTTGAGCCTTTTTTTGATACCTGGATAATGAGGTGCGTTTGCTGGTCTGAGCATGGAAGGCCACAAAGTGAACAAGACCTTTGGGAGCTGGTGGCAGGTGGAGATAAGGTGGAGCTGGAGTTAAGAGAAACAGTAAGCATAAGCACCAGTCAGGAAGAAGTGCCTTAGGAAGATTCAATTCCCCCCCACTTTCACATACTTACAGAAAAAGAACAGATTTCATTTTGCTGCTGTCTTTTCCCCTTTTCTTTTACTGAAAGTATTAGGACATCAGGTAAATTTGATTTTAATTATAAAACATAGATCAAGCTCAAGCCTGGCCCCACGGACTTTTCTCTCTGCTGCAAATGTCCAATCATCTAAACCATAGACTTCTGCCAGCTGCCAAAGAGGTCACTGGAGTTTTTCTGGAACAAGGTCAGGCTACCCAAAAATCACTAGGTTGTTATGGTTTGGTTTAGAACACAATTAATTCTGTTCAGTGACTTTGTTTTCTAGAAGGTATTCCATCCCATGTGCATGATTGAACTGCCCCTTTAAGAAACTTGAAATTCCTGAATCCCAGGGGGAAGCGGAAACCACAGGTTTTTGGGACCCTGGGTGGAGGTGCTGGGAAGTAGTGCCGAGCGGGGAGTGTGCTGGGACGTAGTGCCTAGCTGGGACCTGTGCCGTGGGGATTCGGTGAATTAGTAACAGAATTAATTCTGTTCTAACCCAAACCATAACACAGGTCTACACAGGGTAAGTTTGCTGAAGGAAAAAAACCCACAAAACAAAACACCAAGCTGTTGATACAACAAGGCCTAAATCATAGGCCTCTAACTAAAGTTGAGTTATGAGTGAACCTCCTGACTAGATGAAGCCTGAGCAACAGGCCCTGAACCAAAACTAATCTCTAGATGAACCTCCCAACCAAGTGCCCATTGGTAAAATACACATGGTCATTAGTGAAAGATATAGCTTAGATAAAATGTAATCATTAGTGAAGATAAAATATCCTAAGAATGCATGTACCTATCCTTGTTTATTATAAGAACGTATTTATATTTCCTTGCTTACATCATGAAACCAGATGGCTGGCCTTGCTTGGGAACAGGTAGTTGAAGCCAAATAGATAAAGAAGCTGCTTTGGTTCCTCCTTGAGCCCTGGCCAGGCTTCAGGTGAAACCAACAAAGACAATGAAAACAGATGTTCTGCATTTGAAGTTATGTAAGCTTGTTTATTCAACAATATAAAAGCTGGACCCTCTTACGGTGACTTTGGAGCTTCATCTATGAAGGGATGTCCTGTGCAAGACCCTCCCAATTGCAGAGAAAGGTTCTCCAAACCCTTGCTGAAACTGAGGCTCCCCAGTGGCTGTGGATCTGGATAATGGTAATGTACTATGGCAATTGGCGATGTCTTCTTCTTAATCACTGTTGCTAATTCTGTGTAGTAATGATTAGGAGCATTGCATCATTTTGTTCTATTCTTGATGTATCATCTTACTTATCCTTTTACTTCTTTAAATGTAAGTAAAGATAAGCTCACTTCTTTAACTTGGGAGTCTGTGTCCTTTGTGCTGACCCAGCCTATTAGCAAAACAGCTGTGTAACGGTGGTTTCAGTGAGATGGATTGCTGTTCATCAAGCAGCAGGAAGCCTGATTTCACAGTCTGAGTCAGGTCAATCAACACATGTTATCCCAAAACCAGCCACATTTCAGGGGATCTAAAGTAACAACTTATTTCTATGGTTCTGCTGAAACCACAGTATGGAGGTAAATAGTACCTAATAACAATAAAATGCACAAAGACATCCTTTGATGAGATTGTTTAACAGAGTAGAAGACTTTATGTTGGAAAGCATTTCTGGCAATCACCTAGTCCAACCTCCCACTAAAAGTGGGGCCGGCTTAAATCCTACTGGCCAGACTTTGTTCTATCAAGTTTGGAATATTTGCAAGGATTAAGATTCACAACCTCTCTGGGTAACAGTGTTTGACCACCCTTACTGTGTTCCCCACCCCTCCCCTTTTTTTAATAATATAGATATAGATCAAAATGAACAGGAAATATGTTTTGTAAATGTTAGGTAATCTCCCATGGAATTCTTGTAAAATTAATCTGATAAAATAAAGAAAATGTAACTTGATAGTTTAAAGAATGCACAACAGTCCTAGTAAATGCAAGTTCAAATGCCAAGCCTGTACACTCCTCTAAATAGGAGTAAATGCAGCAAAAAATTATGGGTGAAATTAAAAGGAGAATTTGAGAACATTTGAAAATATTTGAGAATATTTTACAGAATGCTTTAATAAATCTGTTTGGATGCACATTCTCAGCAATGCAGACTACAAAACTCACAAGTATGTTCAAGAAATATCATAATGAAACTGGAACTGCTGACAAATTCCTAAGAAACTTGGTGGTTTCCTTTAACATACTCGGTTGTTTTGTGATGCTAAGCCTAAATAAGATCAGTCAAGATGTAAAGAGGAAAAAAATCTGTACATATTTGTAAGTATATGTTGCTGCTTACTTTATTTTGGTTGTTATTAAACCCCTACCTGCAGATCATAGGTTGTTTTGGGGCCTCTCCTGTTCAACATCTTTATTGATGACTTGGATGAGGGGATAGAGTGCACCCTTAGTAAGTTTGCAGATGACACTAAGCTGGGTGGGAGTGTCGATCTGCTTGAGGGTAGGCAGGCTCTGCAGAGGGACCTAGACAGGCTGGATAGATGGGCAGAGGCCAATGGGATGAGTTTTAATAAGGGTAAATGTAGAGTCCTGCATTTTGGTCGTAACAACCCCCAGCAGCGCTACAGGCTCGGGAAAGAGTGGCTGGAGGGCTCCCCAGCAGAGAAGGACCTGGGGGTACTCTTTGACAGCCAGCTGAACATGAGCCAGCAGTGTGCCCAGGTGGCTAAGAAGACCAATGGCATCCTGGCTTGGATCANCTGGCTGCCCAGCGAGGTGGTGGAGTCACCGTCCCTGGAGGTTTTTAAGAAGAGGATTGATGTATTTCTTCAGGGGATGATTTAGGGATAAGAGTAGTGTAGGGCTATCAGTTGGACTAGATGATCTTGAGGGTCCCTTCCATCCATAACGATTCTGTGATTCTGTGTACAGCAAGTCTGGGGACTTTCACCTTCTACATTCCCAGGAGGAGCAGAGGCTAGGAAGAGGAGAAATTCTGGTGCTCTCTGAAAAGTCTTTCTTTCTGTAGCAGCTGGAGATATGAAAAAAAAATTGCAGTGTATCGCCACAGTGTTACCTTGTATTGTTTAGTGCTGCTGCTAAGAGCTGAAAAGTGTGTGTTCTTTGGTATACACAGCTGCATTCTAAATGTAATGACATTTTCTGTAATAAAATTTCAAACCAATCTGATCTTAACATCTACAGCAAAAACCCATTATTTATTTGGGGTTGTATTAGAATTATTGTATTTGACATTGAAGGAAAAAAAAGCAACAGTGAAAAAGATACCATAGTTGACACTTAAACAATGCAGGAAAATTGAAAATTCACAGTAAGGGTGAGCAAAGTAGGAAGTAAAAAATTGTATCAAGGGCGAGCAGACTGAAACAATGCGAACAGGCTGTCACACGTGATGTGAATATTGGGTATAATGCAAGGGATCCAAGAGTAGATCGACTGCATTAAGGGTACAAGAGCAGAGAAGGAATAGCAGGTGAGAGGGTATATGGGTGAGGTGGGTTGGAGAGGAGGGCAGAAGCCTATGCCCACAGAAGATACTGAGATAGTCCTGAGAAATGAATTTGAACAAATGTTAATATACATTGTTAGTTTTTTAAATGAAATCCCTGCAATGGAAACACAGGACCTTTTCCTGATGATGGGATATAGAATAAATATAGTTTGTATGAGGATCTAATACTGCTTTTGTTGTTGTTTATTTTCTGACATAGGATTTTTAAACTTTTTTTTTTTAATTGGATCCTTCTTTGAAAGGAAAATCAGTTTAGTCTTTTAATGAGAAGAACATAAAAGGTTGTCTTTTTGCACATGTGAGACTGTCAGAAGAAAGCTTTTGAAACCACAAGACACACAGAAAACAAAGGAGTTTCAGTAACACAGAAAGACAAAGAGAGCAAACAGTGTCTGAGACCCCTAAATGTTTTGCAGTCTACGTATGTTTATGAGATGATAATCTATCAAAAAAAATCACAAAAATAAAAAACCAAAACAAAAACCAAACCATAAACCTGTTTCATACAGGGAGAGCTAAATTACTTCAAAACGAACTAGTTGAGGCAGGAGAGGCAGTACAGTCACATTAGCCTGCTGTTGCTCTGATGCTTTCTCTCAGTCAAATGGAGCCAAGTAGAATACCATGTTAACACAGCTTAATTGCTTCTGGTATTCAGATGAGTTTGTCTTTCTGGGATATTCTCAGAGGGTATTGTGTTCTGTTTTGTACAGGAAATACCTTTCTAATATAAAAATACAAATGCTGTAGAAGGAAAGGGAAGAGGGAAGGAGGGAGCTGATCTCCATAACTTTATAGAGCATGTCAGTGGCAGAGCAAAAACGTTGAATGTAGGAATGAATAAATCAATTGAACGATTGTTCTTTTAAATCTATTATGAAGTCTATCAGCTCATGATTTCTCACCAGTCTTTTGGATCACCTGCAATACCTTGTCTGCTAAAGTGCACTTGATAGGTCATGTGGAGTTGGACGCAGGCTACCTGTCAGCCTGGTGATGTTACCATACTACTCCCAGATCCTGACTGTGGAGTGTGATATCCTTTGTTTCTAATAGGAACTTTGTAAGAACGCTTGTGTTATACTTGCTAAAACTGATTATGATCACATTGTAAGTGCTGTGAATGTGCTAACCTGGTCTGCAGGGAAATACAATATAAACAGGCGTCTGTCTACAATACCTACTTAGCTTTAAAAGGATGAGGTACGATATCCTTATTCCTTTAATGTTTTAATCTTTCAATCTTTCAAACCAAACTCTGAATTAGTATGAACTTCTCTTTGACTTTTGCTTTAAACATGGAGAAGATCCAATGTTCTTGGAAGCTTGGTTAGCTTTTCCCACAGTCCTGATTATTCTAGTGGAAGATATGCTCTTGATCTACAAAACTCTTCTTGCTTACTGCTGGTAATTGTCGTTGTGTAAATGCTAAATGTGTTTATTGCTTTTAATTGTCCATTTGCTGGAATACAAATATTTTAATAGCTGAAACTAGGAAAGGGTTACCCATGATTTGTTAGACTACAAGGCCCTGAATCAATGACTGGGCCTCTGGTTGTGTTTGTTTAGTGGACGCCGTAAAGATGATTCATCTAGCACAGGATCCTTTGTTATCTGTGTCATAGAATAGTAGAATGATTTGAACTGGAAGGAAACTTTAAAGGCCATCTAAATCCATCCCCCCTGGAATGAGCAGAGACAATCATAGCAACATTACTATCTAAAGATGATGCCAAAAGGTCTTGTACTAAGGTCTTACACTAAGATGCTCCTTTTATTTAAGAAAAGTGCTATGATCTTTTAGATACGCAGATGAAAGAAATAGAATTGAATTCACAGTTCGCATTATTGAGATGTGTGTTTCAATCTTTATTACTAAGGAGTAGATTGCAAAATATTCTGTGATTTCCATGTTTCTTTGCTTACAAATGTTCTTACAAACTCTTCAATATTGTGAGCATTGTGGGAGTCCTCACTAACTGAGGTCAAATAAGTCCTAACACTTCTGAGCAGACTAGTACCAACCTCCCTTATCACCTTCCTGGTTCACAACCTGAGTATTCCCTGAAAATAAGATCCAGTAGCCGTAACAATGAACACAAACCAAAGAGATCTCTACGAAGTGCAGCTACTTAAAAGAATATCTCAGCTTTTGCTCAAGAGTTCCATGGCTTAAGCATATAATAGTTTGATGTTCCCATTCTACTACTACTTTTACCTTCTAAGAGCATGCTTATACAGGTCTGTTAGGACAAGCACCTCTGCCTGTAAAATTGAATGCAGTCTATAGTTTTTGCACAAAATTGAATAATATGTTGAAAACAATATCATGGTCTGGAGCATAATGTTTGTGCAGTTTGAAATGGGAATGCTCAGTCTAAATTTTTTGTGGGAACAAGAAATATCTTTCTCACTCCTAACCAGCAGAATTTTGATTTCAGATTTTATGTGAACTGGTGCATTCTATTGGCCAAAAATAACTTTTTCTTTTAAATAAGTGTTATAAAACCTGTGAGTATGTGAGCTAGGGCCAGGACTAAATTCATAGATGTAATCAACTCAATATAAAGGAAGAAAACTATACATAGTGTCTTTCTGACCTTTGGAAGAATTTTAGCAATTTATTATTCTTCCTCTCTGGATTTAACTCTGCATTCATTAAGAAAACTAAGAATTTATTGTTCCTTTTGGCACCAAGAAAGTCAAGTATGGGTTCCAGGTTAGTATCTTCAGTAAAATAAAAAGCTGTATAAAAAGAAGATTGTATTACTCCCTTTTTCTATTCATACTGTCATACCTTTGTTTTAATTGCTCCCATTCAAATTTTTAATGTTAGGTCCACATAGTCATTGGAGTTATTACAACTCTTTATAAAAATTCATGATGGTTTTTAGATGTCTGATGCTATGGTTTTCATCACATCAACACTCAAGAGTTTATTCAGCTTCATTTTCATAATCACACAGCACTATGAGAAAACCTGCTTTTTCTTCTGCATGTTGGTCTGGGAAATTCATTTCCTGGCAGAATCCAAATTGCTGTTGAAATGTCATGTGATTCCCTCGTGTTCTCAGATGTGGATTTCAATTTCTCACTTTGCTGCCACAACCACATGCTAATTTGTAGGCTGCAGTATTCCCTTGTTATATCCCTATGAAGCTGAAACAGATGTTGAATATGCTTCAGAAATGGTCTTTTGTTTAAATAATTAAAAAAAGAAGACAGTTCTGTGCAGAAACTTATGAGGACAGTTGTGCACAAGGACAACTGCACAGCATGGAATGGCATACATTTTACAAAAGGCAGGGAGAAAATGAGGGCTATTTTGTAACAGCATGAATGGTTGGTACTGAAAGCTCTGAAGAAATTACCTTCTAGATGCTGGTGCAGAACTTCTTTATGGAAGAGCATCAAGACACCTGGCAGAACCACATGACAAAATTATATGGGTAGATTACACTGAGGCTGTATAGCAGGTTGATGTCCACAAGTAAGATAATAGAAATAAAGGATGGCTTCTGATACAGATCATGCTGATAGGTCCTTGATCCTTCTAATGCAGATCCTTGCTAATAGATCCTTGATCATTTTAATGTAGATTCCTGCTGATCCCCACAAGCATTCCATAACTCTGCTTCCAGTATCACAAAAGAAAATGTTTCCCTGTTTAGGTTCTTGCATATATTTATGGTATGTGTCATGTTCTTCTCACACATATTCTTCTGGTCATGCAAAATTTACTCTCATTTCATATGTAAAAATTATGATTGCTATCTGCTAGGGCTTTAATTATGTATCCCTTTATGCTATCATTTTACTCTCAGTAATATGTATCTTTTCAAAAGTCCTATCCCCTATGTTATGCAAGGTACATACTCTTCATTCTCCACTACGAGGATAGGCTGAGGGAGTTGAGGTTGTTCAGCCTGGAGGAGAGAAGGCTTCAGGGGGACCTTATAGCAGCCTTTCAGTACCTAAAGGGGGATTTCAAGATAGAGGGGGAGAGACTTTTCAGCTGGTCAGATTGTAACAGGACAAGGGAGAACGGATGCAAGCTGAGGGAGAGGAGATTTAGACTAGAAATTAGAAGGAGGTTCTTTACCCAGAGGGTGCTGAGGCACTGGAACAGGTTGCTCACAGAGGCTGTGGATGCCCCATCCCTGGCAGTGTTCAAGGCCAGGCTGCATGTGACACTGGGCAACCTGGTCTAGTGTGTGGCATCCCTGCCCATGGTTGGTTGGGGGTTGGATCTAGATGATCTTTAGTTTTCATATCCACCTTTATGGTCACATAAAGGTCACCTTTAGCCATGACATTGAAAGATTAGGGTCTAAATTCCCAGGAAAAGTCCTCCAATTTTGGCTACTAACTTTGCTAAAACTTGAGCCTGAGTTTCTATGGTACTGAGAGCTCAAAGGTGGAAGCAATCAAAGAAATGCAGCACCTGAGAAAATCAGAGCCAGAATGTTTCAAGCTGAGCTACAAATGAATGGGGAAGTAAAATTAAAACCCCTCTAAAGTAAGTCTAGCTCTAGGGAAGTCTAAAATTGCTCCTTCTTTTCTTTACTTCCTTATGCTTATTTCAGAATCTCCTGCACTCATTTTTCAGATTATACTATATTTTAGCATGCTTTAGTCAAAACAAGTTTTTTATTTTTTACATTAGCTCATTAGTTTTTTTATAAATGTATTTCCCTGTTGTTTTATTTTTAATTATGTTAATCTGTATATGAAAATATGAACAACATTTTGCTTGTTACTGGAACAAGAAGAGACTCTAAAGCTGGACCTTCTCCTTTTGCATTATTTCAGGGTTGTTGGTTTACTGTCAGTAAAACAAGGTATGTGTCAAGTGCTACCATGTGCAAAATTAAAGAATCAGAGGCAATAAGCCTTCATAACTAATCCATGCTAAAGCAAACTTTAATTTATTCACCTTGAGATTTCCAGTACCTCACACTGAGTTCCAAGTATCTGCTGATCTTTAGGTTAAAGAATTCGGACAGAAAATATCCTCAAAAAAGTATGCAAAATAGAGTTGAAACAAAAAACAGGATTAGTGATCTTATGAACTAGAACAGGTGTTAGTGCATGCAATTAAAAAAGTCTGCTTGTTCATGTTTATGAAGCTCTCTTGCATGTGAGAAGCCAACTGTAATTGATTTTTATTATTCGTGGTTTGAGTTTCAATGTGAAGTTGTAAAAGTGCTACCCTGTCAGACTATTTAAGACTGCCTACAAGTAACAGATCCTGAAAGCCTCATGGGTGAAGTTGTGGAAATGTTTCATTTCTCTTTGGTGCCACAGTTCAGTGGTTTGTAGTCTATGAGAATGCACAGGTTGTTTTAATCAGTATTTTCCTTGTTTCTAGTGATAGCCTAGTGTTTGGTTTTATTTTTGCTTATTTTTAGCTGTGATGGATTTTGAAGGCTAGCACGGCTCTAATCCACCTCAGCAGGAAAAGTTGCAAGTTCTGATGCAATCCTACTTTTAATTTAGATTCTTCTGAGAAAATGTTCCAGATCCTCACAATGCTGTTGCTGGAAACACAGCTCTCTGCAGTTATAGGTGAGAGAGAAACTACCTTTCAATTCCACCAGCAGAATCAATGCAGCACCCACCACTACTGAGGTACATGGGTTTCACCACCTCCAGCGAAACTTGCATGAGTAGCTAGTGATGTCTGAAGCCTCTGCTTTGCAACATCTGAAAGAAAGCACAGTTTACTAATTGCGGACAGGATAGATGTCCATCACTTTCCACAGTCAGACTTCTATAAAGTATAGTGTATGACAGGTGAGGCATCCAGCATTAATTAGCAGGCATGGCTATGAGAGGGAGGATGGCAACTTAAGCAAATTTTAAAGTAGAACAACCTCACTCTGAGGCAGAGTGAAGTAAAACCATGTGTATTCCCCTGCCACATTTCAAGTATCTGAGAAGATGCATGGGATCAACCAGTACTCGCATAGTCCCATGCTTGGGGAAGAATTGTTACATAGCAGTTCTTCTAAGTCACATGTGCTTACCCAGTGCAGCTCTGTTTTATGGGGCTTACACCATGTTTTCTTTTTGTAAAGGATAATGAAATCAGATTTACTGTTTCCACAACTAACTGTTTCTTTTTCCAGAACCTTAGGTCACATGATACAATCATAGCTTCATAGATGTGCTCCCTGTGTAATCACTGATTAAGCCTTTAGTTACTTCTAAAATGTGGGGGGGAAAAAACCTCAAAACCTTGCTAATTTTGTCCTTTTCTTTCAGACACTGTTCAATACAGAATATAGATCATTTGCTGTAAATATTACCAGCATGGAGAAAAAGTTTCAGTAAGAACAAAAAATGCTTACAACTTTGAGTCAAAGCAGTAACCATGCACCTGACTACATGACACCTTTTTGTTCAAATTTAAAGAAAACCAGAATGTATTTTAATAGAACAAATAAAACTTATCTTTTTGTGCCATAGCTTTATTTACAATTGAAGTTCCTCAATAGCTATATGTTGTAGAATATGAGAGCAATGTGACTATGGAATGCAGATTCCCTGTGAATGGCTCGTTAAACCTAGGCCTCCTGACTGTTGTTTGGGAGCAAAACGGGCAGGGTCAGTCAAAATCAAAAGAGATGTGCACACTCTGCAATGGGAAGGCTGTCCCTCCATTCCAACATCACTACATAGGAAGAGTAGTGCTTCTGCACATTGAACTGAAATTGGGACGAGCTATCCTTCACATCACCAGGTGAAGGTCACAGATGCAGGATCATTAATTACCAGGGCATGGACTACAAGTACATTACTTTGGAAGTAAAAGGTTAGTTGCTGAATTGAATGTAAGTATATATTCTTTGAGATGTCTCTACTAAATTCCTACAAGCCAGTAGAAATTGATTGTTTTGGAGGAATATGTTGCTAATTCTCTCCCCAAGACCCTGTGCTCTGCCCCTAGGCAAAGCAGCTGTCACTGCTTCAATGGCCACATGAACTTCTTTAGGAGCAGCCTGTGCCAGACCTGCTTCTCCTCTTCAATTCTTCATCCCTCCTCCTTCTTCCCACACCCTCTTCTCCAGCATCCCACATCTTCCCTCTCAACCCCCTACCCTATCCGGTCACCTCTGGCTGTTCGCCAGACTTTCAAAGAGGTGCTTTAGTTTACTTATGAACCCTGCTGCAACTACCTAAGTGGCTGGGAATTCCCCATGTCCCAGAGCAAGGACATGTGATTTTCTGTGTTTGTCAAAGCAAAAGGACATTAGTAATAAAGGCATATATTACTGGATAGCATGGTTTATCTTAAGTAAAGCATTTGACGCTGTCTCCCACAGCATCCTTGCAGCTAAACTGAGCAAGTATGGTCTGGATGATTGGGTAGTGAGTGGATTGTGAACTGGTTGAAGGACAGAAGTCAGAGAGCTGTGGTCAATGGGATGGAGTCTAGTTGGAGGCCACTGTCTAATGTAGTCCACCAGGGGTTGGTACTGGGACTAGCACTATTCAATATATTCAGGGATACAGAGTGCACTGTCAGCAAGTTTGCTGATGACACTAAACTGGGTGGAGTGGCTCACACAGTGGAGGATTGTGCTGCCATTCAGTGTGACTTAGACAGTCTGGAGAGTTGGGCAAAGAGAAATTGAATGAAATTCAATAAGGCCAAGTGTTGAGTTTTGCACCTGGGAAAGACCAACCCCATGGATCAGTATAGGTTGGGGACTGAGCTGTTGGAGAGCAGTGAAGGGGAAAGGGACCTGGGAGTCCTGGTAGATGGAAGGATGACCATGAGGCAGCAGTGTGCTCTTGTGGCCAGCAGGGTCAATGGGATTCTGGGGTGGATTAGAAGGGGTGTGGTTAGTAGGTCAAGAGAGGTTCTTCTCCCCCTTTACTCTACCCTGGTGAGCCCGCATCTGGAATATTGTGTCCAGTTCTGGGCCACTCAATTGAAGAAGGATAGGGAACTGCTTGAAAGAGTCCAGCACAAAGCCACCAAGATAATGAAGGGGCTGGAACATCTTCCTTCTGAGGAAAGGCTGAGGGAGCTGGGTGTCTTGAGCTTGGAGGAGACTAAGGGGCAACCTCATTTATGCTTTTAAATATGTGAAGGGTGGGTGTCAAGAGGATGGGGTCTTCTCAGAGGGTGTTCTCAGTGGAGCCCAGAGACAGGACAAAATGGCCAGGTTGGAAGGGACCTTAAAGATCATCTAGTTCCAACCCCCTGCCATGGGCAGGAATGCCAATTGCTAGACCAGGTCACCCATGGCCACATCCAGCATGGCCTTGAACATTGCCAGGGATGGGGCAGCCACAACCTCTCTGGGCAACCCATTCCAGTGCCTAACCACCCTCCTGGTAAAGAAATTCCTCTTAATCTCTAATCTAAATTTCCCCTCCTTTAGCTTATAACTATTCCCTCTTGTTTTATCACAATTTGACCACCTAAAAAGTCTCTCCCCTTCTATCCTATAGTCCCCCTTTAGGTACTGGAAAGATGGTTATAATGGTTGTAAGCTGAAGCAGAGGACGTTCCATGTGAATACAAGAAAAAATTTTTCCCAGTGAGGGTGCCAGAGTACTGGAACAGACTTCCCAGAGAGGTTGTGGAGTCTCCTTCTATGGAGATATTCAAAACCTGTCTGGATGTGTTTCTGTGTGACCTTGTCTAGGGAATCCTGCTGTGGCAGGGGGGTTGGACTAGATGGTCCCTTCCATCTCCCAATATTCTGTGATTCTGTGATGATAGTCTAGTCCTTTGAAAGGCCTCTGGTGTTTCCCATGAACTGCAGTATGTCCTTGTGATGCAAGGCTCCCTTCATTTCTCACCTAGGCACTTAAATAATGGGCTTTGTTAAATGCAAAAATGGATACAGTCATTTTTAAGACCCACTTTGCTTCCTCTGAACTGTCCTCACAGAAATTCTAAGTTCATATTGTTCTAAAATGATGAAAATAGCAGAACTGTTTAAAAACTCTAGCAAAAGAAACATTAAAACCAGCCTTTTTCTTGAAGATGCACATTCAAAAAGCAAAAACTCATGAGTCCCTTGAGTCCCATAAGACTTCACTTGTTTCCTCTGTGTTGGTAAGTTATAAATTCAGTGTCAACTGCTACCTTGTGTAAAGCAGTGAAATATGTTCTGTCACTGTAGGCGTGAAAAGGTTTGAATAACAAATATTGAATTGTCCTACAAAACATCCTGCATAATTTCAAATAAACGTACCTCAGATACAGCCTTAGACAATATATGGCACTGAAGGGAAGAAGGGAAAGTGAAGTGGGGAAGTGATTTGTTGCATAAATAATTTCAGTCAACTTCTCATGCAGCATCCTACAAGAGAATAAACACTCAAGTAATGAGAAAACCAGGTGAAGACAAGTTTGTTTTCATGTGCCAGTCAGAAGGCTTTCCTCTGGCAGGGATTTTCTGGCAAAATGGGAAGAACTTCAGCCTCAGTAGATATGCAAATATCACCTATACATTGACCACAGATGTTCTTCAATTGGGATACAGATAAATTGCAGTAGTGCTCACCCAAATGCCATACAAATGAGAGATGCGATTGATTTTTTTAAAGCTTCTCAGAGTAATATTGCAGAATGAAGTATTCATAGAATAAGTACAAAACACTACATCGATTAATTTTAAGAATCTTTTGTTCAGTCAGAGCAAGACTTTGGAGAATCAGAACTGATAATGTCATAAATTATTCCTGTTTTGTAAGTTGTAAATTTACTTTCTTTTCATGTTTTTGTTAGCTTTGATAAATACACAATACAGCGGACAAAACCCCTTGATCTTATTTACTGCCTTCACATGTGTGATGGTAGTTGTCCTTCCCTTTGCATTAATGATTTTCCAAAAAAGAAAATCATTCAAGAATGGGCAACCCAAAAAAGGTGTATTTTACTTCAGCTATTAGAACTTTTAATTTGTTCTTTATTTCTCCTGTGAACAGCCTTCTGGAAATTTTAAAAACTCTAGGCACACTTGTGTGATTTTGGTCACATTTTATTTCTAAGTGCATTCTGTTCTAAAATGAGACCTTGGATCACATGAGTTGGGTTTTATTTTCCTCAACTTCTTACTTACATGACACAGGTGTATGGGAAGTTACATTTTTTTTTATATGACCAGCTACTATTCTGTAAAGAACAGAAAAAACTTGGGCTTGGGTAAGGAGATCTGGAAAAACATTGTTTGGATGGTGTTTTTCTTCATGCCTACACAGACATTGTAGCTACAGAACATGACAAAGAACTTTTATTTTCGATCTCCACAAGTCTGTATAAATGGTATGCTGTTCTGGACTATTACAAATAGTGTTTCTTTCCCTATTTGTATGTGCAATAGTGGAAAAGTAACAAAGCAAACAGGCTTTTTTGCCTCATCTTTCACTGAGATACAGAGAGCTTGCATATATACACCTTTGTAACCTAACTGCAGTTCTAGTAACCTCAGCTGATTAGGGTACATAAAGGAAGCTGGTTGTTTTGGAAGGCATCAAGATTTTTGTGGTGATTTTCTGTTATACTTACGGCTCAGGCCACGGGTTTTAATGCAAATGACATGATACCTCGTTTATCAAGAACATTAGATCACCCACCAACCCACTTCTTGTCTTGTAAGTATGTGACTTTCCTAGACATTCAGGAATTTTTACATTGCACAGAGCAAAGGCCTAAAAAAGGGAAATGCCTGAAAAAATATCAGAATGCATATAACTGTCTTGTACTAAAACTGAACTGAGAAAAAGAAACTATCGTAGAAAACTATAGAGCAACATGATAAGAAACCTCTTAAAACACCTACTTACATAGATCAGTTTTGTTACTTAGAAATGGAAGTCTGACAGGTTAAAAAGGAGAGAGGCTGTGGCAAGTTAGGTATATTGGTATTGGGTTCAGCTGTGGTTCCTTGGTGTCCACACAGACCCTAACACAACCTACTGAGGCCAGCCCTAAGGATGCCCAGAGTGCTCCTGGAACATGAATGATTTTCTCCCATGGAGCAAAATTAGAGCAAAACATTGATGCAGCTGAGCAAGCAGCCTGAAGACACAATATATAGCAGTTCCTAGACACATAGGCAGCTTTGGGCTTTAGCAAGTACACGATTTACTTGAGAAGCCAGCCATATTTCTCACTGTTAAAAAAAAAATACATCAAGAAGTCACCAGCTTAAATATTAATTTCTGTAGGCAAAATGAAAACTAGGCATTAGACAGAGGGCATGAATTCACTGATTCCCATATCACCTCATATTACACTGCTTGCCTCTTACCCATAGCTGCCCTATCCACTGTTGTTGGTAGATTCTACTGTCAAAATGACACTTTCAGAAAAACACTTCAGCTTTCAGAAACCAACACTTGTTGTAGTCAAAGGTCTTTCTTATTTTTCACATGGTGGTGTGAAACTTCAGTAAAATTATGTTGTGTGCAAATGAAGAAAAGCTCAAGGCACACAGCAATCTGCAAGACAGTGTTGGATGTGTGTCCAGATATGATTCTAGTGCACACTGTTTGGGCGCAGCGTAGCTTCCTGTGGCTTTTTGTATTACTACTGTAGAACTTTTTTCACTTTGTAGTCAGTAGCCTCCTCTGTGCACTTACTGAAATGAAGAAATTAAAGGAGAGGCAGCTGCTTTTTGTGGGTTTTCTTAACTTCTTCATTTTAATGACTGAGAATTTTGTGCAATATGCAGTAAGTCATATGACAAGCATTTATATTTCTCAGCATCATATATTTTTAAGAAAAACTGGAAAGAACCTTTTTTCCATGATGAGTAGGTAGGTGAAGCATAAAAACCACAGATGCTTTACCAGAGACCCTTGGAAATGGCCCACATGGCCTTGGTTACGGGAACAAGGATTGTTCATGTTATCATTTTAATTTACAGTTCACACTATATCAGCACTGAAGATGTAGGACATTTCACCTCATCACTGAAGTCTCAGTTCTGCAAACTTTTATTCAGATGCACAGATTTTTACTGTCAAGCATTTCCATGGATGCTATCTAACCAGATTTCAGTTTTATTTCATTTACATGGCTGGTAGAAAAATCAGAATAGAATCAGATAGAAAATTCAGAATTTGGATCACAGATAAGAGAGATATTTTTTTCCTCTGAAAAGACTGCAACAGGATGTCTTTGTAATTAATGGCAGCTTTAAGGAGCTATTGTAACTTCAGCATGGCCTAGAAAAGTTTGCATACAGTGAAGATGGGGCTTTCACTCTCTATCACTCAGTTGTTAAAATTGGGCTATTTGTCTGCTTAAATGATTGCAGATTTAAAAAATAGTACTGCGCCCTTTTTTTCTTTAGGGAGATGATTTAAGTCTCAGACTGAGGCCTTATACTTGTCAACTGTCACAGCTTCAAGAGACGGAGTGTAGGTCTGTGAAAACTCTTCATCTCATGCTGTAATTTGCACTTTTTGTATCTGTTTTTGAGAACTTCAAAGAAAAGTGTCAGCACTTTTGTTCAGTGAACAGTGAACTCATGGAGATTTATTGTCACTGCAGCAATGGAAAGCTATGCCTCTTCAGATACTGTATAGTGAAGTTACTGAGAATTATGCTTTCATGAAACGTGATTTACCATTGTGAAGAGGTTATCTGAGTACTTTTGATACACTTCACTTTTGGACTTAGTGTTGCTCAAGGAACTTTTGTTTAAGAACGCCTTTACTAACTGTCCCAGCCTCAGGAATAATACTTGGGTTCAAATATCTTGTGGGAATTTGAATAAAAGCTGTACATGCTATCTTATGCCTAAACTGTCATCTTTCAAGCAGAGACATTACATGTTTGTATCTTATTTCCAAACTTTCCAACACATTAAGCTGGAAATTACCACAAGTAGCCACCAGCACAGCAATACATGGAATATATTTCATATCACAAAAGAAATAAGAGGTTGAAGTTAAATAAAAGGACAGACAAAAAAAAAAATCCCAACATCCACAGTATATAAACATCTGTAAGCTAGGCTTCAAAAAACCCAAACAAACCAACCCAAACACCAAATAAACAAAATGTGATGTTATGGTCCATAACAGTGTATGATAATATGAACCTTTATATTTGAACTGATTACTCAACAGAACTTTATTTATGAGGAACTTGGAAGCAAAAGTGAAAATGTTCAGCCAGATTTCTTCACTGATTATCTTAAACAATAATCTTAGCTTTTCTTAGAGGAAAAGATGAGCCTTTTCCATGCCAGGCACTTGCCTGTTTTACTTTCTATTTCTGGAATGCCTAAAAAATGCCTCATTCAACTCTGAATACTCTGTATGCTAAATGTAGCTTTTGCAGTGCCAGTTTTGAAAAAACTGCCCAAACAGGAAACAACTTTGCATCTTAGATAGTCATCAGATAGTGAAGCAAGGGCACTGGGTAGGATTTGTCATATTAATTTCAAAGAGTACCGTGTCAGGTGAGCTGCGTTTTCTCCTAAGATAAGGTGAAAAAGTTGAAGAAAAGTGTTCACTTGGAAACTTTTATCTGTTATCTGGCTCTTGGAAGAGTTCTATCTGTTTCACAAAAAAACATTGTATCAGTAATGTTAAGCTTTTCTTCCTTGCACTTGCTCTGGATTTAGACAGGAGCTGTTTTTTTAGTGTTAACGTTACATCCATTTACTCCAGAATGAAGTGGACCTACGGCGCTCTTATGAGATCAGACAGCATTCACACACTCTTTTGCTTCACCAGGATAGCACGGCTGCTGTGGATTTTACTCTACTGTGATGAGACAAATGAATCTTTCTCTGCCATTACCTCTACTTTAACATGTACTGTACCTTTAAATACTCATTTGTAGCCATTGAATTCAGCTGAGACAAATCTGTGCTAGGCTAGCTATGTCCTTGCTGACACAGCAGGTAAATGTCAGAATCAGAAGCAGCATCTTGATGCATTGCTTAGCTTCAGATGCATTAGCACCTGGGGGACTGCTCTGGCTTGCACCATCTAGCAATACCTAAGAGTCAGTGCATAAGGTCAAGCAATTTCTCCCTGTGCCAGACTTATACTGTATTGAAAACTACAAGCTCTGTCTGTCATCCATAGTGAAAAAATCTAATCCATTGTGTTCCTGGAAGGCACTAATTTTGCATTTTTCTATTTCTTGTTTCCTCATAATAATGAAATGAAAATAAATCAAACTGAATTTATGTGGATGAACATAAACAGTACATCACATACACATGAAACTAGATTATGGGGGTTATTATTGTTCCATGCCAAAATGAAAGTAATCATGACTTTATCCTATGCTGCTGAGTAAATGTTGCCTTGGTGTGGGCAAGGAAGAAGAGGTGTGGGCAGCACTTCCCACACATTTTACAGGAACAGCAAACACTACCCTGCTTTCCTTCTTAATGGTCTGTGCACTGAAAGGTTTCACCTGTCATCACTAAGTGGAAGCAACTGAGATTTGCACAACAGTCCTATGTCCTATCCACTTCATTTTATACGAAATGAGCAATAGTGCTATTTACTGGAATGACCATAAGAACACCCAGAAATGTATCTTGGTTTACAAATTTCTGTTTTAACCAGCTCCCAGTGGATACTTATGAACTAAAATAAAAATAAATCAGGATGATTGTCATATCTTATCGTGGAAAATTTAACTTGTCAGCAGCTTGACGAGTCTCCATGTGTCTATGGATTCATGCATGAGTTGTTTTTTACTGTAAATCATTGAGCATATGACATGCAGGTGATATGATGAGTGTTCTTTCTGCTTCAGCTGTTTTACACGCTGTTATTTTGAAACAGCTGATGTAAGAGTTTTCAGATACAGTAAATTGCCTGCAAAATATTTGAAGAGTTTGGGGTGGTTTATTTTGATAGTTTTGAAGTGTACAGTGAGCCAAGAGTTGGTATTAGATATTTTTAGATGTAAGATGAAGATAAGCTTGTAGGGATGGACTTCAAAATTTACTTAGACTCTCAGCTGGCAGGTTAACTTGGCATAACAGATACTTTGCACAGGAAGCTTCTATCATCTTTTCTGATATCTACCTTCTCTATTCATCTCCATATGTTTGTCCCTGTCGTGGTTTGAGAGGGTAAGCCGATTACCGACCCACAGCAGACATTCTTTATTACCCCCTTTCCCCCCCAACCAGAAGAGATAGGGAACAATAAGGGCAGAGAGGCTTCTGGATTAGAAAGTAAAACTAAAACTACTTTAATGTAATAAGAATGTTAAATGAAACACGTATAAATATATGCAGGACCCAAATACCAAACACAACTCCCCCTATTTATGATAATTACGTCACCACTGAACTTGCAAACGTCCCGTGCTGAAACATCCCGGTGCCAGCTCTCTTTCCTCCAGCACGAGTCTGAGTCCAAAACAGCTAGCTCCCGGCAGCAGCTCCAAGCCATTCCACTCCCCGGTACAAACAGAAAAATCCCAGCACCCCACCCAGGGTCCCAAAGACCTCCGATTTCCGTTTTCCCCTGGGGGGCAGGGTCCTTACTTAGGATTCTGGAATTTCAGGTTTTAAAGGGGAAGTTTAGTTTAGCAGGCAGCTCTGGCAAGGTGTGTGTGGGGGAGGGACGACTGATACTAAATATGATGTATATGGGATGGAATACTTCTTAGAAAATAAAGTCACTGAACAGAATTAATTCTGTTCTAACCAAAACCAGGACATTCTAACCCAAACCAGGACAGTCCCAGCTAAGAGAATGTCATAAGCAAGAGCATGTTAGTGTACTGTATATGGACATAGCCTGAGTTAAAGTTGGTAGAAAGTTTGTACGAAAAGGTGTGCAAACAATCTACTCATCAAAATACTCAACAAAACCTTACTTAACTGAATTTTAATGATGACTATTTTTCACACACAAGTATGAAAAAATAGTTTTAAACTACTTAATTTTTCTTGTCTGGCTGAAAGCTAGTCCCTCTGATCTGCTATACTGTGAGTGAGATACTCACCATTTTCACACAGGAGTGACTGGCAAATTGAGTGATTAATCTTTCTGTTCTTCCTCATCTCTGCTTTTTACCATAAATTTTCAGGTCTTATAGTAGGCTCATGTGGGCTTTTCTACCACAGCAACATTTTTAGTATCTCTGAATCGTGGCTTGTTCTGTGATTACGAGCACAGAGGAGAGCAAGATTAGCTCTGTTTTATGCCTTGTTCACTTTCTTAGCAGCAACAGCTTAAACACACTCTATTTACTTGATTTGCATTAGCACAGACGTAGCTAAAAGCAGCAGTTAACATCAAGAATGTTAGTATCTTCAGAAAAAAAAAGAAGTGGAAGAGTGATTTCCAATGTCCAGTTGAAACTTCTTACAAGACTTAGGTCTGCATACCAGAAAACTACCAGATGATTCTGACCATTGCTTACTGGGAGCAGTTAGAAATGTCTTTTAGAGGTTTGGCTTCCAATGAAAAATCCCTATGTCTTTCTTAAGAAATGGTGATGTCTTTTCTTGCAGAATTTCTTCCTTTACCTGGCAGAAACATGCTGATGCCACCAAAATCAGCATCTTCCTACTTTGCAAAACAGCAAAGGAGAAAGGTTTTACAAACCATCTCTATGCTGTAAAGAATCACTGTCACTGGAAATAATCTAAGTTCAAAGTTGGCTTTTCTTTCTGTGGGGGTGAGGGTCAACTAAGTGCTCTCCAGAAGTCACTTCTAAGCCAAAGTAACCTTTGACTGTAAATTTGTTATTCAAATTATTTTCTGTATCCTTTGTAATTACTTAACTTCTCTTATACTCTGACGAAAGCATGGCCTGAAAATATAACTCTAGATCAATGACTGCCACCTGTTTTGACAATATGTCCTGGTTTTCCTCACAATGTTGTCAAGTGTGTCCTGAAATGTTGTTTTATAGACAATACACTGTATTATTTCACTCAATTCAATATGCACCCATAAGGTAAAAAGTAGCTGACACAGATAAATGCACTGTGCAAACATTGTTGAAACCTGACTTGAAAGAAAACATTAATCGAGTTCAGATGTGTGTACTTTTGGCTATTATGTTTACTACCCTTTTTCTGCAGCTGAGGTTTGTTTACTCACAGCCCTCTTTCCTTAATGGGCTTTTCCAAGTGAGAAGTGAAATATCTCTCCTGCAAAGTCTGTGTTAGAAACCACTTTACATGAGGCAAGAGAATAAACAATATGCAATAGAAACTTGAATAATGGACTAACGTGCATTCCTTACACACATGTAAGAACACACCCAAGCAGTAGGGCAAGATGATTATGAGTCTCAGCTGATGAAGACAGGGCTTTCTGGGGAATCTAGTCATAAATTTAGAAATGCAATTGCAAAATGTTGCTAGCAAGAAGATTGCTGTGTTACTGAATGACTGAATTTGTGTATGAAATCCACCTTCTTTCAGGTGAGATGATGAACATACTCTTCCCAGACCTAAAATGAACAATCATTAGTCATAGCAATACTCTAGCTTGACAACAGCTATAACAAACTGCTAAACTGACAAATGGTGAAATAACTCTTTCTACATTGTGTTCATGGAGCAGTAAACTAAAAGCTTGCAGAATAAAGAAACCAGGTATTAGTGAACAGACACGTAAACATAAGAGTGTTGCTGAGTAAGGAGAAGCTTTTGGTGGGAGAAGGGGACAGAAGTTGGTCAACAGTTATTGTTTCAAGAGAGACTCAGAATTTTTTGTGAGAAGAGTAAAGTCAGTTGAAGCTCTGTGAACTCAAAGAATTTCCTGCTTCATATAAGAAGCCATGAACTACTGAGGAATGCTTCTGTACATCCCCAGATTATTACTCCTGGGCACATGGAGCTGCCTCAGATGGGTGAAAAAACTGAGGCAACAAGACAGCTGTAAATTTATTGAGCAAAAGCAACATATTTAGACCTCCATTTAGACATGTTTGATTTTATGCACGCTCACCATGCACATACTTCATACACCTAAAGAGTCACCAAGTAAAATGTAAACTACAGTGTAGACATAGATTTAACATTTTAACTTCAGAAGAGACCAGTTGTTTTAATTGCCCACATGTTGCAGTTTAGTAAGGACTGTTCAGGTTCTTTTTAACAAGCCTCAAACTTCACCTCTACAAAGCTGTTCTGTTTCCCAGAACTGAAAATGTGTATGGCAATAGCTGCGAGAGAACAGAGACTCATTTGCCTTCACTGAGAGGAAGCTGGTTGGCTAAGGTATCCCAGGATTTCCACAACACTGAGTAATACCCTGCATTGGAAGAGGAAGGTGGAAAAAAAGCTCAAGTGCATGAAAAGATTTCTTGCATTAGTCAAGACAGTCTTGAACAAGACATACTTTGGAAGCCACTTCAGGGCATGAGCCAAGTCTGATGCCATTATGCTGGAAGACAAATTGTGCATTGGGATAACTTAACATTCCATGTGCTTCTAGATAACTGGCAATGGTCTGAAACATGGAGATTTGGTTGTGCATCTTGACTAACAGGAGAAGTGTTAATGCCCAGAAGGTGAAAGGTTCTTGACTCAAATAGGGAAAGCTATGAAAAATTGTTCCAAGTGATTAGTAAAATTAACTACACAGATGGGCTTACAGTCCCATGTAGAGAAGGCCAAGGATTTTCTCATGTCAAAGGTCATCAACCTAAGCTTCTTCTCTGTGCTGGGTCTTGATATAAGTTATGCATCACTTGTTGATCTACATATTTTCAGCTTCACTCTTTAATTGAGCTGCCTCAGATTCCCTCTCAGTTGCAACAGCACAACTGAATATATAATTTAGCTCCAATTCTGAGCTACACATATGACTCAATTCTTAATATGTTATTGCAAAACAAGATCATAACGGTAATAATTAAGCTTCCTGTTTCCAAGCTTGCATACCTATAGTTGTTATTTTTTGTCATTCCCCCCTGTAGTACTTGAGTACTCCTTGGATTTTGCTTCTCTGCCTGAGAGGGAAGACAGAACTGCTATTAAGAAAAGTCTTTTATTTAGGTCATTGGAGTAATAGTCCACAAGGATTGAAAAATTTTGTTTAAAAGTCAATAGTGGCATAAAACCAAAGGTATAAAGTGGCTCTGTGCTAAATGCAACATACAGATTAGGCTTCTTGAGAGTTTTAGAGTAGGGAGGCTCAAAAGAAGTTTTTCAGTGAAAGTAGTAGAGAAAACCCCAAACTTGTTTACAGGCAGAGCTCAAAAAGTTTATGGAAGCGATCGTATGTCTTGAAACTTGTGGTACTGGGGTCCTGGACACTGTTATCAAGAGCCCTTCTCTAATCCCCGTCTGAAAGATCACAAAAATTCTTTCTACCACATGCTAAGGTCTGTAACTGTGAGGATGCAAGCTTTCCTGGAGTTAAAGACACTGTTTCCCACCCAGTAAGTGTTGCCTGTATTAATTTGCATTGACAAGCCTCTTTAAAAAGCAAGAGTGAAAAGCTGCAGCTACCCACTACTAAATTCCTTCTCAGAGGCTCTGATTGCTTAGGTCTATAAACAAAAAATGGTCTGTTTTAGTAAAAAAGTTTTGGCTTTGGGTCTGGCCAGACACTTGCACAAATCTGGATTTTTCCCAGGACAACAATAACATCTACGCTGCTTCGTTATATATTGAAACCCTACTTGTCATGAGAGACAGCTCTCATCTTGCAGTGTCATTCAGTAAATGGTCTAGTAAAGGGATCTGCTGCTGGTTTAGAAACCAGAAGCCTCACAGCAGGAATAAAGAACAAGGTAAACCATCCTTCGGCCCTATGTGGCAGCCACTGTGAGTTAGTCATTCTTATGTGAAGGTAGTTGCTTAGTCCGGCTCCATGCCTTGTAAGCTGTCCAACAGGTACATAAAGAGGACAAGCATGAGTTACTGTCCTGCCTGCAGCTCCACTTCTGCAGTCATTGGCCAGCTAATGTTGAGTGTGTGCCCTTTGCAGGCACAATATGGCTTTTTGCAGAGTTGGGCTTTGTGCCATAAAGCTATGTTCTGCGTGAAAAGCAGCTACAAGAGCATTTGAACTAAATCATAGTAACATAGTATTGTCTGAGGTGGAAGGGACCCAACAGGATCATGGAGTCCAATTCTTAAATCCATAGAGGACATCCCAAGAATTACAGCATGTGCCTAAGAGCATTATCTAGACACTTTTTAAACTCTATCAGGCATGGTGCTGAGACAACTTCCCTGGGGAGGTTGTTCCAGATCCCAACCACCCTCTGGGTGAAGTACATTTGCCTAATCTCCAGCCTGAACCTCCCCTGACTCAACTTGATCCCATTTTCCCTAGTCCTATCTCTGTCCACCAGATTAAGAAGATTGGTCCCTGCCCCTCTACAATCCCCTGTGAGGATGTTGAAGACGGCTATGAGATCTGTCATGCTAACCAGTCCTTCGGGATAAAAGTGACACAATCCTGTTTAAACTCCTCCTTGTGACTCTGAACATTGCTGAAAATCTTTTAAATTGTTAATTAAATTCAAAAACCCATAAGCTACTAAGAGAAATAAAACAGGAATGAGTTAGAGAATCTGACTTGTATTTTCAGCCTACTTCTTTGGTAGATTTAAGTTGAACTTTCATTAGTGTTTTAACAGGATAAAGTGTCTTTTAAAAATTCACTTTTGCCCATGAAAACTGAGGCTCCTCCTCTGGCCTTGGAAGGCTGGGACAACGCGATGAAGTTGTGCTTCTTTTCTTCCAAAACCTGGTAACTGGAGATCTCAGTGCTGCAAGCTGTTTTGTATAAGCAGATGTGATATATTTGCAGAAGCCCACTGAAGTACAACAAATGGGTTTGAATGCAGGGAAGTACTTACCTGCTTTCATAAAGTGTTTGCTCAAACAGTAGGTCATCCACCCCAGCATCACAGTATCATGTTTATTTGAACTTCTACCTTTGGGAAACAGTTGCTTAAAAGCAGCAGCAAAATAGCTGATTACATTCCTGAAAAAGTAGGAGCAACTGCATTGAAAAGTCAGATTGCTGCTCTCAGAAGAAGAAATGGAGCCTATTTTGGCCCCGTTTTCTTTCCTGGGTATGAGTTCACATAAGAAGATTCAAGACAGTAACTACATTTTGTACTGAATTTTGCTATTTGTTATCTAATTTGTTTTGTAAGAATAGAATTTCCTGAGAAAGAGATTTAATTAGCTGACTCTGTTTCTATAAGCTAATGAACCATCAACATAGAATCTCTTGTCTCAAAGTATTTTCCAAGTGCATGTAAACAATATCAACTATTTTATTATTTTACAGATGGAGAAGGCAGGCATGTACCTTAACAAAAGTGGATTGAAGAATGTCAAAGAAGCAAAAGTGACATCTGTTGAGGTTCCACTACCATCCCCAGACAACCAGTTTTACTATCCTTACAGGACAGACTAAGTGTCAGTGTGCTGCAAGAGCTGGGATACCTCATGAGGGACTATGAACCAGGAGAGGAGGACAATCTCAGCACTGTGCTCTCCCCAGCAAGGCACAGCCCCAAGGTGCCTAAGCAGGACCAGGCCTGGTGGTACAATCTCTTAGCAACTCCCCATGAGCCAATGTGATGAGTGAGGTTGAACACCCACCCAAGGGACCCAGTTAGGTGCAGACATCTAGGTCTGGAGGTAAGACAATGTACAGCTGGGGCACATGGTCCGTCCAAGAAAAGATGTAAGTAAGGACAGCAGGTAGCAGAGCTGGGCACAGACCTACCTGTGGCTCAGCTCAGGCACGGCTTGGGTGTGTGGGCATGAGCTTCAAGCGGGCTTCTGGGCCCATGAGCAGAGGGTGCATTGGTGGAGTCACCAGTGAGGCTGTCCAGAGAAACTAAAGCCTACTGTTGCACGTAGGCCCCTGGCTATGAGGAGTTTGTTGCCTTCTGTAAAACATACCATGTTCATTATTACTAGTGTTAAAAGCAATCATGATTGTACAACAGCAGGACATCTCCAGTGACTTCTGTTCTTAGAGCAGGCACTTCTGCAGTATCTATGCTCCTTCTGCTTTAACTGTTGTATTTAACTACAGCCTTGCAAGCTGCTATTTTTAAATTTTAAAAGGGGTTTTTGCAATAGGGAAGCACAGATGCATAAAACTGTTATATTCACACTCAAATATAACTGTCTGTTAACAAAAAAATAAACTTCAATTAACTTCCAGTTGCTCTTCATTGCACAGGAGCACCATTTCCTTTGTAGGAAAGCAGGAACAGTCTCAGCTATGAGCAGAGACTTGGAAATCCCTGAGCAGAAATACAGCTGACATGATCCCTCTACCAACTGAAATGGACTTGTCTCCCTGAAATTATGAAAATAATCAAGAAACAAAAGTTGTCCCAGTCTCTCTATAGATAAGTTCTGCTGAGCTGACCATAATACTGCTAACAGATCTTATCTCAAGTCAGGCGAATTGGTGACATGCTTTAGTGACCTATCCACTTCTCTCTTTTTTAAACCAAGCTTCGTTAAATCTAACAACATGCCATCTCGAGGCTGCTTTTCCCAGCTACATGACATGACTTTGCAACTTTGCTACTTCTCACAATGCAGCAGACCAGAAGATCAGTAGGGCTGATAAAATAACAGCTAGTGTTAGAGACCTTCCTCGAACTAGTTCTGCCTTTACTGAAAAATCATGCTCAGTCAAGGCCTTTTAACTTAAAGAGAACATTATACAAGGTATAATGGTGTGAATCCAAACATTTTCAGTTGAATAAAATCATCAGCTCAAGTTCTACAGAAGGACTGAACACTGGACAGACTAATGGAGAACTATAAACAAGATCTTATAATAAGTTTTCATCATTTACAGAAAAAAAAAATGGCAAAATGCAAGAACAAAGCAAGTGTTATTAAAAAAAAAGGCAATGACAGATGGTAGCTATGTTGCCTTCCACCACCAACCGAACAGGAGATAGGCTGCTAAAAATCTGAACAATGTGGTTTTTTTTTCCTAAGCAGCCCCGAGGATGTGAAAAGAAAATAGTTTCACAGCTAAGCAAATTGTGGTGTTATTTTATTATTTAACCCTTGTCCTGGCTGTTTGGCACATAACCCTTGCATACTGTGTGTTTCAAACAGCAACAGGATTTTAATGGGAGTCTCTAACCAGGAATTTTTTAGCAAACTAGTAAAAATTTCTTTGTATGCTAGAATAATGGTTTTCAATCCCATTTTCTGTCTGGTTCCTCTCCTCTCACCCTGCCCTCCTCTGCATATTTCGTATTTCAAATTTCTCTTGAGCAGTATGTGTCAACAGCCACAGGAAAAGCAAAACCAAAATGGCAACACATTTATTAAAATCTTTACCTACATAACTAACAACAATTGAGTTTGAGTACCACTGTCTGGCTGATGCTTCAAATAATCTCTTTTTGCTGGTAAATCTCTAATGGCTTTATTTTACAAATACATAGATCTGAATATTTTATGTTATTTGACTAAGGTGCCATTTCAAGTCAGACTCTATAAACAAAACCAGCAAAGTTATCTGATGCTCACATACCATGAGACGTTTGGATATGTGTGAGGGCTGTTTCTAAATGCCATGAGAACAGCTTGACTAGCTTCTTGTTGGAAACATTTAGGGAAAACAATACTACCGAGAGATCATTTTTCTTTCTTCTTCTTTTTAAAAAAACTTATTTTCTGTGTCTTCTTGTATTTTACAAAACTATTTGCTGTGCACTAGCATCATGTATGCATTTTGTAGTGGAGAGACTTGGAATCTGGCTCTAGTGTTCTTCCATTTTTAATGACACCTAGCCTTTGTCAAACCTTCCATTGCTACTGGCATGAGGGAGGCTTGTGTTTTACCTGTAATTTAAATGTTGAAACACCACTGCTAAGCTGTTCCATTTGTTTCATCAATAATGAAATTATAATGTCCTGTTTTTCGTGCAAAATCCTGTATTTCTGCACCGTTTGTACGCTACTGGCAGAAGCTCAGTTTTCAGCTCCTTAGTTCAGATTTTCACACCACATCTGGAAAATTCTCTTCAGACCTTTACAGCCATATTTGCCACACAGTGCAGGACTCTGCCTGCAACACAAGCATTTTATTTTGCTGTCTCAGCAAGAAGTTTATTATTTTGAAATCCAGTTCTTAGTAGCAGTATGAAGGAAGGCAAGATGAAATGTCATATTTCAAGGACTGTTATAAAACTTGGAGATGAGGATCACAAGACAGAAGTCTCACAAGGCCAAGAATGTCACGTGACTCAAGACGGCATGTGCGCATGATCTAGCATGTAGCTTTCTCAAGATTTTGCTGAGCAATGGCGTATCTGTATCTGGTGTACCCTTCTGTAAAGATGAGAGGTTTTATTCACACAATGAAAATTAGTGAAGCATTGATTTTCTCAATGCAATCCTAAACCAGGGGTCTAATATCGACTCTTAAACCCTTTTTAAATCATTGATGTTTTGTCCCAACAATTGCCAGCTAAATATTACTTTACTGATAGTAATGAAAACACTTTAAGTTCTAAGTGTTCTTGTCACTTGAACACTGTTGACTGTTCTCAACATTTCATGTCAAAAAGGGTACCAAGGGCAACAGGAATGATTAAAAGCCTCAAGACTATAGGCTGCTGACTAAAATCTGGCACGAGGTTACGCTCAGTAAACATTATGTACGTGACCTGCAAATGTGAATGTACATATTTAATATGTCTAATGTATTTAAGTAACACTGAAGCCAATGTGAGTCACCAAGGCACTTAAATCTCATGCTTCCTAAACTGGAGTATTCTGACTAAACATCTTGCTGCATCTGTCCTTTATCAAGCATGTGTATTTTCAGTCTTAGAGATTATTTCAACATATTTGGGGCTGGCCTAGCAATTTTCCTTCACCTACATAAAAAAACCAGAAGAAAACCTCTTAATATGGAAGTATAGTATTCTTAATAAAACCTATAAATTCTTAAAAACACTGTAAATACTCCAGTCCCTCTGAGATCTGTGTTTCCCAGGACAGTTTAAGAACAATTGCTGCCAAGTTTCATTGTATGATTCCAAAAAGATGAATAACGAAAACATTTCTGCCTGAGCAGGTACAAATTTTGCATTCACTGTACTTTATTTATGATAAATATTAAGCCAAGTGATAAAGCACTATCCAAGCTGGAAAACTGGCATCCAATAATATATAATATGCTTTCCAAAACAAGTAAGCACCATTGTACAGACATGTATTTTGTTCTGTCTGCATTCCAATCAGTTTCCTTCCCACTCGATAGTTTAATTTTGTGGTTATGGACTACAAAATCTGAAATGCTTCACTTTTTTTATTAAGGTCATGTCTCTGAAAACAAGTGTTTTGTTAACATTTAGGCAAACATCTGTCTAATTCTGTCAAGGAACTGCTGAAATATTGGCATGGTTCAGTGATTAAAAAATGTGACTACTGGAGTGTAACCTAAAAGGTCATGTAGCACCTCCCCTTTTATTTTGCTGGTTTGATGCTATCTAATTTACATCAAGCTCTATAGCTCCACATAGTGTTTATTTACAAATGTCAAAGCTCTAACCAGGCCACAGGACAGTGAAAGAAATTTTTCTAAGTGTGGATAAAGTCAGCCAACTATCTATAATTTTTCTATAGCATTCTTCTTAATGGGTCTGTTTTCCTGGTAGGTTATTTATGATTTTTGAGCTCCATCTAAGAATATAACTGACAGTATTCACACTTTTTTGTGTGGGTGTATATTACCAGCTAATCCTGATGTTGCATGTTTTGCCACTTCTGATCTTCAGCTGAAGTACAAGCTTCTGCATGACAAAAAACTTCCTGTCTCCTTAACTAATTTACACACTTAAGTTTATTGAGGCACATATTATTAGCAAGATTATAACAACAAAGACTTAGGTGACTTCCTGGAGACCACAAAGATGTTCCTGCACGGTCTCAGACCTGAAGTCAGAGCTCTTGGCATGTAATTGCCCTCACATTGCTCTGAGCTTCCTGATTGGAAAACTTATTTTGTTTGATGTGAAGGGGATAGGCATGAAGAGAGCAATTTAATGATTAATACAGTAATGAAAAGGCTCTACTTTATGCTGATGATACTCTTGCATTGAATGGGTTACCATTTAATCAGTGATAATTTGGCATGAGCAATGAGTTTTCATGCAATTCAGCAAGAGATACATGATTTCTGAGTTTTGTCCTGCATCTGGAAGATATTTTAAGCTGCAATAGATAGATCATTAACAAATAGAGAAAATAGCAGTTTGAAAATAACTTCTTTTATGCTGGACTTGAACAGGAAAGAGCTCAAAATATGATGCCTTCTCTGACAGTGGCAATTTCAGCTGTATTTACAGGATGTTGGGACAGCTCTACCTCAGAATCTACTTCTCTGAATCTGACAGAAGGCCCTTTAGTCACTGATCACAAAGACATAAAAACTGAATGGAACACCCATTTCTTTCAGACACATGCAGGTCAGTTCGGACAAAGATGAGGTCCTTTGGGGAAAAGAGATGGGAACTGGAATTCCTGTTGCTCAGGATTATAGTTGTAAGACATGAACCGACAGGAAACCAATCTCTTGAAACAAGCGTGTAATTTGTTTGTGTAGTGCTTTGTGGATGTTCACTTACAGCACTCTTTGTTTCCAAGCAGCTTGGGAATAAAATTCCAAACTTCAGATGATGCTCTGATAGCAAAATATTTAAAAAGAACGAGCTCATCCAGTATAAACACATATTCAAAACAGAATAAAGTTCAAACAGCTCTCTTATCAAATAAAAGCCTGCAGAGGGCAGTGCTAATGCTATAGGCACCCCAACACAGTCAGAGGTCATTTAATATGCATCTTAAGACTTTATAATAGATCTGTGATCCTGAACAGTTCAGATTCCTAATATAAAACATTAAATACTTCCAATTAATGCAATTCTCTAGTCATATTTGAAGACCACAATGCCTTTTGGCAAAGTAATTGTGTGCACTACTCAGGCATTCCAGTGGTAGGCTACTCATGAAACTAAGAGCATGCTTGTCAGTCACTGAATCCCAGATAATAAAATCTAAAAGAAAATTATACATTTCTAAGGATATTTTCACTCACATAGAAGTCAAATAAATCAGCTGACTCTCCATATTTGATCATGTAATGGCTGCAGATATAACATTAGATGAGAAATAGCTGCACAACATAAATGACAGTTCAAGGCAATAGCTGCAAATCAATGCCAGGAGTCTTCTAACAGTGAGAACTGTGCAGAACATCTCCCATCCTGCAACATTTTCATCCTGGACCTACTTTTGCGAACAGTAGTGTCCAGTCCTACCTTTCACTAGCCTGCTAATATAAAGAGTTACATATCTATTCTCTCTAGGCCCATCAAGCATAAGGGATTAGGAGCAGTCAACGTGGGTTTACCAAGGAGAAGTCATGTTTGACCAACCCGATAGCCTTTTATGTGGACATAACTGGGTGGATAGATGATGGTAGAGCAGTGGATGTGGTTTATCTTGATTTCAGTAAAGCGTTTGACACTGTCTCCCACAGCATCCTTGCAACTAAACTGAGCAAGTATGGTCTGGATGATTGGGTAGTGAGGTGGATTGTGAACTGGTTGAAGGACAGAAGTCAGAGAGCTGTGGTCAATGGGATGGAGTCTAGTTGGAGGCCACTGTCTAGTGGAGTCCACCAGGGGTTGGTACTGGGACTAGCACTATTCAATATATTCATTAATGACCTGGATGAGGGAACAGAGTGTGCTATCAGCAAGTTTGCTGATGACACTAAACTGGGTGGAGTGGCTCACACAGTGGAGGATTGTGCTGCCATTCAGTGTGACTTAGACAGTCTGGAGAGTTGGGCAAAGAGAAATTGAATGAAATTCAATAAGGCCAAGTGTTGAGTTTTGCACCTGGGAAAGACCAACCCCATGGATCAGTATAGGTTGGGGACTGAGCTGTTGGAGAGCAGTGAAGGGNTAAGCTGAAGCATAAGAGGTTCCGTGTGAATACAGGTAGAAATTTTTCCCAGTGACAGTGCCAGAGAACTGGAAGAGACTGCCCAGAGAGGTTGTGGAGTCTCCTTCTCTGGAGATATTCAAAACTCGTCTGGATGCGCTTCTGTGTGACCTGGTCTAGGGAATCCTGCTGTGGCAGGGGAGTTGGGCTAGATGATCTTTCAAGGTCCCTTCCAACTCCTAACATTCTGTTATTCTGTGATGTAGGTGTCCTGGTCTCGGTTAGAATAGAACTAATTCTGTTTTGGTGTTTTTACTTTCCAGTTAAAGCTCCTCTAAGTAATTGAACTTTCTGAAACTGGCAGTGTGTTTTTTACAGACACTGCCCGCTTCTAGCAGTGATAAGACCTGATGTGTCACTACTAAATCTTGTGTCCCAGGTTGAGAGGGTGCAGGGTAAAGGCTGGACCTGCAAGGAGGAGATCAGTGGATCCTGGAACTGGATTCAGGAACTTGTGGATAGGGATCAAAGACAGAAAAACAGTTCTCAGATGCTGGCCACTGAAGAAGACAGCGACATGAAGTAGAGCAGTTTTATGTTTTATATCAGTTTTATATCGAATTTGATGTATATGGGATGGAATACTTAGCTGGTCAGTTTAATGTCATGTGTTCTGTTCACTGCTCTCTGTAGGTGCAGCCTTTGCCCTTCACTTCCTCAATGTGGGACACAAGATTTAGCTGTGAACTTGGTCTGCATACCTGTCTGCGCTAGTACATCTAAACATTAGGTTAAATCACTGCTAGAAGCAGGCAGTGTTTGTAAAAACCATGCTGTTAGTTTCAGAAATTGCAGTTACTTAGAGGAGCTTTAACTCCAAAATAAAATCACAGAACAGAATTAGTTCTGTTCTAACCCAAATCAGGGCAGGGGGCTTATGATATTTCAGTGTCCTAGGACGTTCCTACAGCTCTGCATGAGCTCTTCCTTTTTCAGGACACAGCTATCTCAAGAGTGCAGTTTCCAAACAACACGATGATCACTGAATGCAGCTGCAAGCAAGGATCATATTCATCTAGGTGAACCTGATGACAACCAACAACTGGACCTCTGTGTATAAAGGGCTTTCACAATTCTGTCAAGCTTTGTTATCCTAGTCTTGCTGCTGTATCCTTTAATTGTGCCTTGGTAGCCACTGCTAGATCTGTTTAAGAAACTCTGTGAGCTTGGTCCCCTGCATCCATTTCATTTCTACACAACTTTTGTGTCCCAGTGTTTTCCCATACCACAACATTGAGAAATATGCTTATGTTTTTTGTACTTAAGCACAAACAGCCTATGATTAAAAAAGTCTAGTATTACCAAATTACCATTCTAGGCATCTAAACATGTTCTTGAGTCAGCCCACAAAAAAGTACCAAAAATGGCAGTTTATTTTTCATATCACTGATGTGAGGATTTTGACAGTCACATTTGTGATGAAACACTGCACTGTTATTCTAATTTCAATTACGTGCCTCATGCCTCTTCACAAAGAAAGCAACAACAGCAGCAATGCAAACATTTCACAGACTTGAGACTTTTAATTTTTGCACAATGTACAGTTTTGACAAAATCCTACACTGTAGTTGCTATTAACAGCAGTAGCCTATTCTTTCATTAATGCTGCTCTCAGCACACAACCTGGCATTCTTCTGCAAGAACAGTATGAGCTGGAAGCATGTTTGTCTCTTATGTGTACAGGTGTTAGGATGCTGTAGCATTAGCTAGGGAGGCTATGAAGAAGTATGAAAGACATGCAGGTCTAATGAAAACTGTATGTTTCATGGATTTTCTTTGAGAAATTCCTCTGTATTTTCATCAGTAAGATGAACTTGGCAAAATTAAACTAATTGAGAAGGACAGTTCTGGAAGTCATACCTATTCTTCTGGATGTATTTTGTGCCATTTGTTTTGTAATACGAGGGCTAGAAAGGGATTTATTAAAAGAAATGCTGCTACACTCCCGAGCATTATTTCTATCTGCTAATTTGAAAGGCTACCTACTAAAAAAGCAGGTCAAAAAGGGTTCGGAGACTGTAGCAATGAGGGTGTTTGTAGCAGAAGCACCGATTGACACCTATTTCATAGCAGGTATCCTGGTGATAAGACATGTTCCAAGTTGCCTAGTTAGAAGTCTAGGATATGAAATATGGTATTTTGCTCCTTTACTACCTTTTTTTTTAGGCTGTATTACAGTTTTGTCTGGATTTTACTTTATAGATTATTATAATTAACTTTTGTGTTTGTGTTCAAATATATTTCAGTTTGAATGTGGTATTCATATGGGAGTAACAATTTATTTTCAGTCAGATAGTAGGAGAGAGCAGACCTTATGTGTGGGGACAGAACATTCTTTGAAGGGAGCTGGGTAATTTGCATACAGTGAGATCTGTTTAAAGACAGCTCAGTCCACATGAACTCCTCACAAGCAGTGCTGAAGGACTGGTTCAGTAGACTTGACTTTCTGCTGGTAGCTATTTCTTTTCAACACCAGCACTGTCCTTGCAATGGTGTGGTCACCATACCTTTACTTCTATCTCCTTTTGTTTTCTAATTACAAGAAGAGACTAAAAAAGACTCATTCACTGCATCTAAAGCTATAGCTTTAGTTTCTCCTTTTCGTCCTTTGCACCACATCCTCCTGCTCTCTCCTTAATGTATAAATAAAAGCATTTAGGCAACCATGGAAACAAAATTAATGGAGAGGTGTAGGATGAAAAATAGTCTAGTTTTAAAAAGGGTGCTTTTATTGTTGTTAATCAGGTCCTTGATCCAACTCATCACTTGGAAGAAATGAGGAATGCTTGTGCTAGCACCTGGCAGCAACTTGGCAACAAAACCACAATGCTCTACACGCACTGCTTAAGGAACTGTTCCCTGTGCCTGCACTCAACTTTCCCCCCACAGGCATCCTCAATAGCAACCTCCATGCTGGCAACCGATGTCCTTCTTGCCCAAGCTTGCCTTTACCACCGACAGCCACCCTCCAGGGCACCTCTCTGTCACTAAACAAATTCTTTGTCTCGTAAGTCGCACGCTGAGTGCGAAAGGGACAAAGTCGAGGGCGCCGTCAGTACCAAGCCCTGAGGAAGGCCTGCGCCTTCCAGGACTGTGAGGCGTGAGCAGCCCAACCGCCGAGCGGCGACAGCCAAAGGTTCAAACTCTCCTGATCACCAAAGCCTGGCGAAGTGTCTGTTCCGAGCTATTTCCATCGCCCTGCAGACACTTTCGTGGCGGAAAAACCGCCCTAGCTTCTCACCGACAGCAACGGCAAGGCCTCCCCTCTATACCCTCACAGCGAGGCGACTGCTGTCAGACGCACTGCTCGCGCCCGCGCTCGTGCTCGTGCTCGTGCTCGCGCCCGCCCAAACCGCCACGAAACACCACCACCCCCTCGGCAGACTGCGCAGCCCTTCTTGCGCTTGCGCAGACCGCGCCTTCCACCCATCCCCTCCGCCAGGTATGCGCAAGCGCCCCTTCACACGCTCACTCCCCGCCTCAAACAGCGACGCGCAGCTTTTCACCCGGAAGCTTTACACGGAGTCTCTCCCGAGCCAGGGGCGGGAGCTGAAGCCCAGACGCCTCTGACGTTACTTCCGCCCGGTTCCACGGTCAGGACCAATGGGCGCCTCTGCGTTCAGCCCCGCCCGCGCCCCCCATCCGGTGCTAGGCTGCCGTTGCGCTCGGGGCCGCGGCGTCCGGACGCCGTAGTAGGGGGGAGGGATAGGGAGATGGCGGTGGGGTTCTCGGCGGCGGTGGCGACGACGACAGCGACACGGATAGCGGGCGGGCAAAGCACCCGCAGAAGGGAGGAGACGCCACTGCAGCCACCGCAGCTCCCGCGGGTCTGCTCGGAGCAGTGACCGGTCTCTTCCCCTTCCGCCTTCCTCAGGCTGCGGCCCGCTTGCCTCTCGACCCTCCTCGGGCTCGCCTCTGCGTCTGCCCTCGGCGGCTGCAGCACTTCTCGCCCCCACGCCCACTCGAGAGCACCGGACCCGGCGGGGACTGAGGCTTGACGGCCCGCAGCGGCGGGAAGGCCTTATACGCCCCCCACCCCGGGCGCGGGAGGTGGTGGTGAGCCGACAGGTCCTGTCGCTTTTCTGGTGATTATGCGTGGTCGGCCACAGGCCGGTGGTCAGAACCTCCCTTCGTCCGGAGGCCGTCGAGCGGGCAGCGAGTCCTCCTGCGTCTCTCCTTCGGCTGATGTCCCCGCCGTCCCCCGCATATGCTAGAATAAGCTAAGAGCTCAGTTCCTGGGGAGAGTGAAATTTGCAGCCATGTATTTTCTCAGCGGCTGGCCCAAGAGGCTGTTGTGTCCTCTGGAGTCCCTGGACCAACCTTTTCATATCCAGACGGATCCTCAGAGAGCTTTCTTCGCAGTGTTATCCCCCTCACAGCTAAGCATCTGGTACTGCAGAGTGAGTATCCACCCTCCTGTTAGCCCTTGCAGCTGAAAAGCCCTGCCATTTGTAAAACGTTTCTTTTCGTTCCAGTTCCAGAAGGGTTTGTAAAACGTGGGACTAAAGCTTACAGAATAGTTCATTAGCTGTGAGTCAGAGTGGTTAAGCCACGATGTTTACTGACAGCAATGTAGTGTTAAGAAAATATATGAAATCAATCTACCTGGAGTTAACAATTGTTATTCAGGAAAATGACACTTCTAAGCAACTTTTTTTTTGTTTTTACTTTAAATGCCTCTGAAGCTCAATATAAAGAGTATTTTTAGCATTTTTTTTTTTCAAATATACTTCATGTCTTTTGCATTCGTATGTTCTATGTCTTTTATAAAAGAAAATGTAAATGTAGGAGATGGGAAAAACATTGTTTGTAAAACACAGAACAGACTATAACATTCTGTTTAATGATGCAACACAGAAGTTCACAAGCTTCTCTTATGAGAAGTTTTAAAAGTTTTGTGGCCCTACACAGAAGAATTGTCATGGCTTTTGCATTGAAATTGCTGCTCTAGCAACATCCAGTTTGAGATTATGTGAATAATTGACATTTGATGCCTTGTTTTTAAATTCACTTGGAATTTGTGTAACAGAAATGCTGGTTTGATGTAGTCAATGAAACAGCTGTGATACTGAGCTTAAATTTGGATGCTGTACCTTTTTAAATACTGCCTAGATTATATCCTAAATCTGTCTATAAATATCTCTTAACTCCAGATAAATTATATACAGTTTATCTCAGATTACAGGAGAAAACTAACAGTCCAGTTTTAGAAAGCTGATACTGAAAGGTACCACATGACCGTTACAGCCTTAAAATCTTCCTTGAAGTTATGCTGAGATTTCATCACTTTACCTTGTGTTACATTCAGTCTGGCTGTTCATTAGTTCCTGGGTGGGGTACTTATGATGTTTTTTTAATGTATACTAGTGTCCAAATAGGACACACCAGCCCAGTAACTGTTGTGTGAACATTATCACGTGGCCTCTGTTATCTTAGGTTTGTGGCACACATTGTAGATACAGTGTATGCTCTTCTAGCTTTTGCCAGCTGTTAAACCTATGTTTGTAGTCCATCAAGAGGCACAGCTGATCTTTTCCAGGAAAATACATTGAAAAGATCAGGATTGTAGAATGCTCCTCAAGATATTCTCATGTCGTCTAGAATATTGTTTACTCTATGGTCTCTTCCTGAGGACGTGCTTGGTCTTACTTTGAAATGTTAAATGTTGTACAACAAGCAACTAACAGGGCACTGAAAGAATGCATTCCATGCAGAAAAGTTAAGCAAATTTACAGATAGTTACAATTTTTTGAATAGATTTTTAAAGTTAGTATGTAATGGGTGCTTTTGAGGAAGGTACTGACTTTGCTAGGCTTCATCACTGACTGATCTCAGTAAAAAGTATGTTGCAATCTCACCATCTCAGTGGATATCCAGCCATTAGCAAAACCCTGTTAGGACAAAGGTTTCTCTTAGGGCTCTTAAGAGAATCTCTAGCATTAATTTTATGCATGTAGCTGGGGTTTTGAGTGTTTTTGTTTGTTTGGTTGTTGTTTGCTTCTTTGTTTTGAAGCAGAAGCTTAAAATCCGGTGTTGGACTTTTATAAAACAAGTTAAAATGACTCCTTTCCAGAGAATGTTTTCATTTGTCTGAAGTATCTTGTTTGGAACAGGGCATAAATTCCTGTCAGGTTGAAATAAATCAATTGAAGTAAAAAGCCTTCAGGCTAATATTCTTGTTAGGACTTATCACTATTTCAACTATATAGGAGAAGTTTCATGTAAGAATGAGATGGTGAGGCCGGTGAAGTTCTGTTTTGAATTTTTCAAGAAGAGAGGCCCTTATTAAAATACTTCCAGGCATGTCAATTTACATTTTGTGTATTTTTCAAGTGAGGTGGTAATGTTTAAAGTTCCTTTTCACCCTGTGCTAGGATTTAATGGAACTAAGGAAAATTTATCCCAAAGTGTGGGTTGTTTTTGAATTTGGAAACAAGATAGGTTGTAAGATTAGAAACTAAGGAAAATGGTGTTGGTCAAAGCAAATGTAATTCTGTTAATTTTTGAGCCAAAGTCCTTGTCTATTTTACATTTTATTTTGTAGGGAGAGATTGTGTTGTGTATGTAAAAGACCACTAATCAGTGGTGAATGGGTTTGATCATGCATCAGTATTAGTGAAAGATTTTTTGAGTGTGTGCCCTGAGTATGTGTACATCTATTTATGAATTAAATGTGTATGCTACTGGACTAGTGTGCACATTATCAAACATACACAAAGTAGAAATTAAAAACCAGAATAGAACAGACAGTTCAGTTGGAAGGGATCTGCAGCAGTCATCCAGGCAACTGCCTGACCGCTTCAGGGCTGACCAGAGGTTAAAGCATGTTAAGGGGATTGTCTAAATGCCTCTTAAACAATGACAGGCTACAGGCATTGACCACCTCCTCTCTAGGAAGCCTCTTCCTGTGTTAAAAGGAAGGAGAAAAATGCCTTTATTCATTAATGGTACAAAACAATATTTTCTTCTTGCACCCCAATGGATTGTACTAAATCCACCCCACTTTGAAGACTGGTTTTCTAAGTATTTTTCTTAAATCACAGAATCACACAGAATCACAGAATTTCAGGAGTTGGAAGGGACCTCGAAAGATCATCTAGTTCAACCCCCCCGACACACCAGGACTCCCTAGACCAGGTCACACAGAAGTGCGTCCAGACAGGTTTTGAATACCTCCATAGAAGGAGACTCCACAACCTCTCTGGGCAGTCTCTTCCAGTGCTCTGGCACCTTCACTGGGAAAAATTTTTTCTTGTATTCACATGGAACCTACTATGCTTCAGCTTACAACCATTGCCTCTTGTCTTGTCACTGGGCCTCACTGAGAAGAGCTTGACCCCATCGTCCTGACACCCANTGAGACTTGGCCTTGTTGAATTGGCCTAGGTATCTTGGAAGATTCCTTGACACTTAAGAGCCAACGGATCTGTTTTCATTGACAGCATTAGAAAGCTTATTTGTATTTTCATTCTGGTAAAGTACTTGTATGCTTGAAATGAGAAACTTCAGTTAGTGAAGGAAACTTTCTGAAATGATAAATGAGGTAATTTGTGCTTAATATATTAACTTAGGAACTAAAGCTGAAGTTTCACAGGGCAGCTGTGTGGTCCTAAGTGTCATGATCTTTCCTGCTTATGCCTGTATTTTAGTCAATCTTATGGTGGACTAGTGATAGCTTTTACGGGGCTGTTCAACTTGTTGAACCAATAAAAGCCTGGTTTTTTTCAGCTCATGTAGGAATCAAAGTAGCATTGTAGTTGGCTCATTGAAAGTGTTACTCCTTTAACAGTTGGGGTTTTAATTTTAAATCAGTTTGATTGTCCCATGTAATAAGAGCTTGACATTGTACAAGGAATTTTAGGTATTCATGCACAGGGCTCTTCTTAAAGGAGTATGTATGCAACAGAGGAAGATGGTGATAGGTGGATGGAGCTCGCCCTCTTAAGTGTTGAAGAGTGAATTGTGTGCAACAGAAATATCCTGGTGACGTAGTTGTATATATAAGTATAGTTCAGCATTTCCTCTTTTTAATCTTAACAAATTTGCGGCAATGACAGGAATAAGTGGTGGCCTTGAATATTTAATTTAATGCTGCTGGACTCTTTGCTACAACTGGCAGTAAAAACCAGTTTTGTAAGGTCTTTGAAGACAAGAGTAGCTTGCCCCAGCTACTCATTTTGAGGAGCATTTCTTAATTACATAGGTGGTGCTTACCTTTTGATTTACATCTACCTTTGTTTTTGAACTTTCCTGGGGTTTTTTTGTGTTGTTGAATCAGGTCATTCAAATGAACTGTAAGCTTATGGAAAAGCATTCATGTCAGAATCCTAAGTTGTCAAGTAGTCTATTCAATCTGTACTAAATGCTGAATAAGTCTTTATTCAGACAGCTCTCATAGCTCACTCTTACATGCTTAAGAATCTAAGCATACATGTCTTTTAAACAAATAGGACAAAGCAAGGGACGATGCATGTATTACAGGAGTTATCTTTGTAAACTGGAATTTTGGCATGCTATAAAGGGAATTACTTATGACACCAGTGCTTATAGTTCAGATGATATATGAATAAATATATTAAAACAATATGCATTTGTGTTTGTAATATTTTTGTTACAGGTGGCCATTAAAATAAAACAATTATATTTTCACTGTGCACTCAGGTTTATATTTTCATCTCAGAATTGTAAGAAGAATAATTTACTGGATTTTTGTACGTGGTCTTTTCCTAGATAGGATTAGATACAATCTCTGTAGCATTTTTGTTTGGATTTTAATTGCAAAATGGACAACAGACATCTTGATAATGATGTAAGAGATTTTGTATTGTGAGCAGTATGACATAGATGGTGCCAGTACAGACATAAGACGTCTTGCCTCTTCTTCTGGGATTTTTTTCTTTAGTAATTGAACCTCTGAGAGGCTAACCTCTTACTGATACTCATCAGACATTTCTGTGAGAAGGCCATTTCTTTTTATAAGGCAATAATGGTAACAGTTGTGCTGTTGCTTATGTTAAAGGTATGTTTGTGGTTACATAATTGAAGAAATGTGTGTCACCTGTTGGACTGATGGCTTTGTCATGTGAAATGTAAAGTTCTCATGTGAATATTCAGTAAGCCTTAACAGGTTTTCAGTGTCTCCTGTATTAATATATAGTAGTATATTAATTATTGTTAGATATAATTATTATAAATACATTGTTTGTCTAAACTACTCTTCTTCTATGATAAGGTAACTCGTTGATCAAGGTAAACCAGTAGATGTGATCTTTTTAGATTTTAGCAAAGCTTTTGATACTCTCTCACAGTATCCTTTTGGACAAAATGTCCAGTGTTTATCTTGATAATCACACCACGTGATGGGTAAGCAACTGGCTTATGGGTGGGATGCAAAGAGTTGTAGTAAATGGGGTTCTATCAGGGTGGCACCTATTCCTTGGCCCAGTACTCTTCAAGATCTTCATAAATGACTTGAACACAGGACTTGAGGGGATAATTAGCAAATTTGCTGATGACACTAAACTGGGAGGAGCTGTTGACTCCCTCGAGGGCAGTGAGGTCCTGCAGAGGGACCTTGATAAGTTGGAAGACTGGGCAATAACCACTGGAATGAGATTTAAGACGAGCAGGTGCCGGGTTCTGTACTTGGGATGGGGCAACCCCTGATGTGTGCATAGACTGGGGAGTAAGAGGCTGGAGAGCAGCAGCGCAGAGAGGGACCTGGGGGTTCTGGTTGATGGCAAACTAAATATGAATCAGCAGTGTGCTCTGGCTTCCAGGAGGGCCAACCGTGTCCTGGGGTGCATCAAGAACAGCATCACCAGCCGGTCAAGGGAGGTGATTGTCCTGCTCAACTCTGCGCTGGTGTGGCTGCACCTAGAGTTTTGTATGCAGTTCTGGGCTCCACAATTTAGAAAGGATATTAAGCTGTTGGGAGAGTGTCCAGAGGAGGGCTACGAAGATCTTAGAATCATAGAGTCGCCAGAGTTGGAAGAGGCCTTAAAGATAATCTAATTCCAGCCCCCCTTCCTGGCAGGGACGTCTTCCACTAGATTAGGTTGTCCAGAGCCCCATCCAGCCTTGTCTTAAAAGCTTCCAGGGATGGGGCTTCCACAGCCTCTCTGGCAACCTGTTCCACTGTCTCACCACCCTCATGGTGAACAACTTCCTCTTAGTATCTATTCTAAATCTGCCCTTCTCTAGCTTGCTTTCATTCCCCCTAGTTCTGGCACTACCTGACATCCTAAAAAGTCCCTCGCCAGCTTTCTTGTAGGCCCCCTTCAAATACTGGAAGGCCACATAAGATCTCCTCAGAGCCTTCTTTTGAACAACCCCAACTCTCTCAGCCTGTCCTTATAGGAAAGGCGCTCCAGTCCTCTGATCATTCTCGTGGCCCTTCTCTGGACTCGCTCCAGCATGTCCATATCCCTTTTGTAATAGGGGCTCCAGAACTGACGCAGTATTCCAGGTGGGGTCCCACGAGAGCAGAGTAGAGGGGGAGAATCACCTCCCTCGACCTGCTGGTCACGCTCCTCTTGATGCAGCCCAGGATACGGTTTGCCCTCTGGGCTGTAAGCACACACTGGCAGCTCATGTTGAGCTTCTCATCCACCAGCACCCCCAAGTCCCTTTCCTCAGGGCTTCTCTTGAGCCAGATGGTGAAGGGACTGGAGGGGAAGCCTTGTGAGGAGTGGCTGAGGTCATTTGGTTTGTTTAGCCGCAAGGCGATTGAGAGGAGACCTCATTGCCATCTCCAGCATCCTCACAGGGTATAGTAGAGGGGCAGGGACCAATCTTCTTAATCTGGTGGACAGCGATTTGACTAGGAGAAGTGGGATGAGGTTGAGTCAGGGGGTGTTCAGGCTGGAGATTAGGAAAAGGTTCTTCACTCAGAGCGTGGTTGGGATCTGGAACACTCTCCCCAGGGAAGTTGCCTCAGCACCATGCCTGATGGAGTTTAAGCATCACCTAGATAACACTGTCAGGCACATGGTGTGATTCTTGGGGTGTCCTCTATGGATTTAAGAACTGTTAAGATCCTGTTGGGTCCCTTCTAGCTCAGGCAATACTATGATACTATGATATTAATATAAAATAAAATATATAACTCCTGAAAGACATGTGAGAATTACTTGCATGCAGAGAAGAACATCCTCAGTTACGAGTTTTAACTGTCCACTTGGTTGCACGTAACAGTTGTTTGCCTGTATGAGATGAGAGATGAGGTAAGTCAATTCTTCATCACATGCAATTCCACTCAATCTAGTTTTAAGAACTTTACAATTCATGAGGCTGAAGAGTGGCAAAGATCTATAGAATAATAGCACTGTTTCTGAGTTTTTTAGGTTGACTGAAAACTTTTGACTGGGAGAGGTAATGGTTGGCAGTTCTGATGCACTTTGGGTTTTTTGAAAGCCTTCACAGTAGCTTACATGATGCATAGTATTGAGAGCTGCATCTGCTGTGTCTGTTGGATGAATACTCTTGTTGATTCTAAGCATTCCAGCTACTGAATTAAAGGAGTTACATTTTTAGAATTAAACCTGACTTTAGAAATTCTTTTATCATGACCTTGTATATATGGTACTGACAAAATGGGTTTTTGTGGTCTGTTTTTGGTTTGTTGGTGGGTTTTGGTTTGTTTGCTTTGGAGGTGGAGGTTTTTTCTGTGGGTTTTTTTTTGTTTTGTTTTTGTTGTTGTTGTTTGTTCGTTTTGTTTTGGTTTTTGCTGTGTATGCTTAGGTTTGGTTTGGTTTTTTTCTTCTGGTCCTTACCAGCACGCATGCATGCTTTTATTTTCTCCATCTAGCTTTCCTGGTTTATTAGTTTATAAACCTACTAAGCTTCAGCCTTTAAAGTGGAGCACAGACCATTTAATGATAAAGTGCCCAGCATTACCATGCTTTTGTTCTGTTTTCTCCTTGCCTTGCATTTGTCACTTAGAATGTTAGCTCACCAGAACAGCATGTTTTTGAGTTTTGTCTTGTGCCTATAACCTAATGACACGTTGATGCGGTTCTCTTGTAAAACTGAATAAAATATTTGTCTTTTTGAAACAAATTGCATCTTGATTCTGAATGCGATTAATTTTTCATATCAAGAGTGTTAAGTTGTTAGAGAATGAGAATATTAGAACAGTTTTCTGTGGCCGTGCAGGTTCTTGTATTGATTTTACATTAAAAAACCCAAGCCCATACATGACACCGTGTTGTCAGCTGCTAATAGTGTTGCACGTTCTCAGCATATACAAGAATTTTCTTGCTAGACGTAACAGTTGTGAAAAGACCACTAGTCTTTCAGATATTCAATGTCCGAATAATAATAATTAAATGTAAAAAATTATTTGGAAGGCACATTATTAATAGTAAAGGTGGCATTAAAGTTGAGAATCCTTTAAAAGAGAGAAGGAAGTGTTAAAGGATTATATGATTTACTTGTGTTTAAAATTTAGGTTACTTTGGATTTATAGTTACAATAAAACCAGCAAAATAAAAAATCAAGTTCAGAGCTAAACATGTTGGCTATGGACAGGCTATGCAAAACATTCAGAACTCCTCAATGTTCTTGGGTATTATTTGAGCAGAAATAATTGGATTCAGTGCAATTTTATCAGTATTTTAAAAAAAACCTAACTTTTTGTAGTACATAAGAATTTGAGTAGGACTATATCAACTTGATGCAACATTCTTGGAATTTAGGCCAGGATATGATTTTGGTATTCTTATTTAATACATATCTAATAACTACTTTTTGCATAAAGGTTATGGGAGTACTGGTGTCCTATGGGAACACGCACAGGCTTGAGCAGGAGTATTACTACATAGTTTTTGTAATTTTTCGGGGTGACTTTAAGTGGCAGTGTTCCTGTCTTGCTCTCCTTCCTGCTGGGTTCATGTGAATTAATAGTAAGGAGCACTAGGAATTTTCAGTGTCTGAATGCGCACATGGTGGTAGGTGTTTACTTCTCAGAATTCGTTTGGTTGTTTTCCATTGTATTACTGACCTACTTCATTTATTAAATCCAGTATATACACAGTTTATGATTAACCTGCAGCAGTCAAACCACAGAATCCAAATTAAGGAATACTGATTTTTTTCTTTCCTTTATATTCTGTCAAACAATGGTTTGTAACTCTGCTCTTTCTTAAGGGAAACTGAAGCAACTGATTCCAAATGTAATCGTACCAAATACCCATTAATTTGGTGGGTAACAGGCACCCACATGATTTCTGGGTAAAATTAGGTTTTTTATATTTGTTACACCAGCTTCTGGTATTTAAGTATGCAAACTAAGAGCAATAGTATGTTGCCATAATTTTTTATTTCTTCAGTGGAAACTTGTTGCTATTAAGGAAACATAGTTGTGAGATGTAATTATTTTTTTTTTCTCTCCAGCCCAGTGTATTAATTGTAAGCTATAAGGAACCACCAAAAGCGGCTTCTCAGTTTGGACCTTACAAACAAGCAGAATGGCGGCCTGACAGTACCATGATTGCTGTTTCAGTAAGTAGGGTTTTTACTTCTTACTGTGGTTGTTGAACTATTGCCAAGAGAATTTTGTGTTACCAGTTCCTGTGCTTACACAAACTTTCAGACTGTATATACATTTAATTGATACTTACCTTGTGAAAATACATAATAGTATCGAGGTGTTATTTTGAATAACAGAAAATTCCTGAAGTAGTTTTCATTCTTTTTTTAAATTTATTTTTAATTTTATTCTTTTTTTTCATTCTTTTTTTTTTTTCTCTGAAGAATGAAATGCTGTTTTTTGTATTAAAATAACGTTTAGATGCATTGATGAGGGCTGATCCACCATCTTGTTACTTTAGTAGTCTGGTTACAAGGAGTAAGGGAATTTGTGAATAAATGTGAATGAAGGAAATAGTTGAAGAGTTAGATGACATAAGTGTATTTAGCTCAGTAAAGAGTGTTTACAGATGTTTCAGAAGTGTGAGTCTTAAGAGGATGAAACTGTGGCTGCATTAAGATGCAGTATTTTTTGGTGATTGACAAAAATGCAAGGCACTGAGAACACAAACAATGGCAGTGATAGTTGATATATAGACTCTTCTGTTAAGAGTCTTAAAGATAAAGATGATACCTTGTTTCATATGGAAATAAAATCTTGCTTCACAGCTGGTGCTGTGCTCACAGCAGTGAAGTGAACTGTTTCAGCACCAGTATTTAAAAATTTGAAGTGCAAGGTTGACACAGCAAAGGTGGGAGTAGAGTTTATGGGAATCAGGAAATGGAAGATGAGACTCTTTGTGACTTCTGGTCAGGTCTTACGTTACAACCAAGACTTAAAATTGGGCAAGCTTTTTTGTTTTTAACCCCGGCTTTTAAAATCAAGGCTTTTGTACTTGATTTTCTTGTGAGAAGGTGCAGAAGAAAAGAATGAAATCATTAACCTTCCCCATCAGAAGGTAATTATGTGAAATTACAATCTAGGTAGCAACTATGGTATTTGTTGGTACACCGACTTCACCACCTAATATAAACCGTCTTCTGTGCTTGAAATTATGCCTGTAGTGCTTTGTAGTTTTTATATGAATCAGATATTGTTACCTTAATAGAATATACTAGATGGTTTGTGGAATTGTTTGTGTCTCTACCTGTACCATGACTCTTAAGTCAACTAAATTTCCTGTGCCTCTGTTTCCTTTTGTGTAATGCAGGGGTAGACTTTTCTGAGTACTTGATTTAGAGTGCTTAAATCATGTAAAAGGATTTTATGGAAGCAATGCAGTGAAGTATTTCTGTTAGTGTTAGCATCTGCTAACTAAAAATGTAATCTAATAGTTAGCAGCAAAGGCAGAAGGAAGAATTCTGCAACATCTACTATAAAAAAGAATTCTTCAGTTGTATAATACAGCATATAATCACAAGTTATCCAAATACATTTTAATTATAACTTTTTGCAGTAGTTTAGAAGAGATTTAAATTGTTACATTGAATTACTTTTCATATTAGTTTTTTTCTTTGATGTTGGGATCGGTTTTTTCAGGAGACCTTTATGGTACAGCTGACAGACTAGCTTCAATTTCTGCTGGTTCAGTTAGTAGTTCTACAGTATTTTCAAGTTTTTCTTTAGCTAAGTGCATAGTATTCTTTTGGCAGATCATCTGAGAAGATAATTGCCCATAAAGTCTCAGTTTATAGATGTTAGCTTTAGAAATTAAAATTCAAAATAGTCAAACAGTTTCTGAATTGAGACTTAACAAGATTTCTAGTACTCTTCATGTTTCTTACTCTTATATTACATCTCCTCGATGTATATATACAGATAATATAGTCAAACATATTTGTTATTGTAGTTTTAACACCATTTCTGTTTTGCAAGTTTTGTAATATTCTTTTGAAAGATACATTAAGTTTAATTTGAAACACTTAATGAATCCTACTGAAAGACCACATTTACAAATATTGGTATTTTTATTACAGAGAGATAGGGTGAAAAAGCAGTGTTGGGAGCTTAATGAAGGAGATGTTCCTGCTGATACATGATAACTTTTATCCCCAAGTAAAACCGTGGACTTCTTTCCAAGAAAATAAATGTTTTCTCTCTTCTTTGTGACCTTTTTCTTAAGAAGAAAACTAATGAGTACAAATTAAGGAGCAATAGGAAAGGAAGTTATTTATTAAAAAAGAACAGTTTGTGCTAGTAAGTTTTTTTGCAATAGCTGAAAATCGTAGTTTGAAAATTAAGTGATTTACTCATCTGTTACTACCTGTGCCCAAGTCTCTTGATTGTAGCAGTTTTATCTAGTAATAAAATTATGTTGTTCTTTCTTTTTAAGAAGGTGAACAAAAGGCTTAATATGTAGTTACTAGCTCAGTGGTACTTTTTTTTTTTTTTTAAATGACATAATGATACGTAGTGTAGTCTGGATTTAATGTCCACTAAAGCAGTGATACACAGTGCTTTTCTAACTGCCAAGAGTATTCAAGAGCACATCTGTGAAAACAAATCACTTTGCAGCACACTCTTTGAGGTAGTTATTTGTATGGAAGGTGAACTTTGGTCTAGTATACAAGGCTTTGTAAAATATCTCGGGTAGTTCTAATGATACTCCATTAAGCAAACTTAATCAGTTTGTACACCATCATCATCTCATAGAGATTCTAATTGTTACTCCTAGTGTGTTCTATTGCTAAACTGTTGGCACATTTTCTAAACTGGCCTTTTTTTTCCCGTTATTTTGTAGTTTCTTCTCCCATATTGATTCCTGTATTTAGGTTTCACAATGTTGCTGGGAAATACTTTGTTTCTTGTCTAAATTAGTACGTACACCCAAGGTAGCTGATCCTAAACCAAAATTTTAAATTGGGTCCAGATACTTTCATATAGAGAAATACACAAGCCATTTTAGTACTTCCCCTGCTACAGGCAGTCCTCTGGTATAAACTGCTCTTCAGTGTGCGTTCCCATAGCTAAGGCAGAGCTTTATTATAAACATCATGGCATATGAGTAACCATGCAGTGAGACCTCTTAGAAGGTACTGCAGGGGATGAGAATGTCAGGGAGTGGATGACAGTGATGGTGAACTTTTCTAAGTTTCACTGCAGCACAGACATTTCTGTAGCAACATAGAAGCCTATGTGAATGAATATGATCAGGTTGCGGGAAGTGTATGCTTGAATGCTTCTGTATTTCATCCACCTCCTCATGGAACTTGAGGTTCCATTTAGAAATGAACCTGTAACAATAGCAGCTTTGTGCTCTGAATAGTGTTCAAGAAGGACCTTTGTACCTTAATATCACTACAAAGATGCTTCACAGTATTGTTTTACTCTTCCTTCCGGGATAAGATGACTTACAGGTTAAATATTTAATGATGTAATGGAAAGAACCTGTAAAGAATTTACAAATGAACATGTTACTTTGCCACATAATACCAGAACATGGTATTGCTGCACATCAAAAAGCTTCCATTTATTTTCAGCCTGTCTCAAGCTCACCATTATGGTTTGAATTTTATTCTTGCATAAGAAAGATATTTGCTTTGATGAGAATGTTTCTTGGACTTTAAAGCCATAACACAAATTTCTTTATGATGATGTAAAATATTTGACTGGGGGAAAACATGACGTCTCTAAACTGATAAACTAAGCTAACAAGAGTGTTACTTTTTCCTTTATTCAAAGAAAAGAAAACCAACCTTGGAAAGCAACTTGAAACCATTAATTTCAGTACTTCTTGTCTCTAGTAGTAGTGCTTTGGGTACATGCCCAGCCCATGTGAAAATGATCAAATGGAAATACTGTTTAACCAAATTGTATTTGCCAATTTGCTTGAAGGATAAATTTGAGCTTTAAACAAATCATACTTCAAACTTTGAACAACTAACCTTACTGGTCGTCTGCCTCTCCTGTGCTTACACAAAGACTCGACTTGGCTTCTTGTTGTGACTGGAACAACTGATAACTAAATAATTTACATTTGTTCTCTGAATAGCATTATCGTTTCAAGTCACTTTTCCAGAATGACAGAATATGATGTGGGATTGAATTATAGTATAGCTTTTTTCAGACACTGAAGGATTTGGAAAAGATACTGTGGTATCTAAAGATACTACGTTACGTGAGGGGTCTTTGAAAAGTACCTGGATGACCCATCATTGAGAGGCAGTGCCTGGCCTCTTTGCACTCTGTAGTGTGTTATGTGTTCAGAGACCTGGAGGTCTTATTCTAAAGGCTTGCTGCCTTCTACTACACGCATTCGTTCTCTTTGTTGATGGCAGTTAGGTGCTGAGGTTCTAAATATGTGGTGTAGCTGTCTGTTTTTTTGTGTTTATATAAATAAGAGGAAAATTTCTACTGGGCACCTGCATCAGCAGTGGTGTTTTTCCACTTTTCTACCTATTTAGTGATCTGTTTAGTGGGCTCTAAGGGCTATATGGATTTTACCTAGAATGAATTTCAACTCACTTTTTAATATGCCTGAAACTTGATTTCTGTCTATAGTTGTGTTCAATATTTTCTCCTGCAGATAGACTAGGTATTTGTCTTATTGGTGTTTCTCTTTCAGACTGCAAATGGATACATCTTATTTTTTGAAATCCCATCAGCGAGAGACAAGTATCTTTATGAACCAGTGTATCCCAAGTAAGTATTTGCATCCCAACAGTGCAAAAATTTTGACAAGTCCTAAACAGTTTTTATGATGAAAAATATTTCCTTCCAAAATATGTTTTAAAACTTGATAAGTATATGAAGCATCATTCCTATGAATTAGAGTCTGTTCAGAGAAGGTAGTCTAAGTGGTTTGCTGTATGCTGCTGGTAAGATTCTTTAGGTCAATTTTATAAGCTCTCAAAATCCTAAACAGCTGGGTTAATATTGTCTGATTTTACAATTTTGAGGGAGGCTGTTGAATTCATTATGTGTAATAAGCTCTAATATTTCCTTTTGAGTAATAAGTCATGTTTCCTAGTGTGCAAATTTTATGTGGATTCATGTCTGCCCCCAACTTTGTAATTCTGTATATATTTTTGAAGCAAACAGGGAATAAATTCTGAGTATTTTGGAAAGGACACTAATTGTTTTTTTGTAAGGATAGGTAAGTATTCTGGCTGCAGTGTCATTGATTAGATAAAATTTGTCCTCAGGAATAATAAAACTATTTATCATTGGCTGGAAACTGCATTTTTTGATATATCTGTACATATACCTTCATCGTTGTGATAATGCTAGTCAACTTAATTTTTTTACTATTTATAAAACAAGTTAAAGTTGATTGATGAGGGTCTCCAAGTAGACATCAGTGAAGAGTATTGGATAACCTATGTTGTCATGTAAGAGGAAGACGTTTTGATATTTTTAAACCATAGTTGTTAAACCATGACAATCAAAAATGAAAAAAAAAAAACAGCCCAGGTTTTCATGAGCATTAAAGTTTTAAACCTCTGTTTCACAAGTGTGTATAGGAAGAAATGACTTGGCAGATACTAAATGATTTCAGAGTGAATTTTTGCTTCATTGACTGGAAAAGTTTGTGTGTTACTACTCTAATGGATCTTTTGGCCTCTGAAATAGCCCTCAGAGCTCTAGAACTAAATGGAATTTAATGTTGTAACTTGTGTATTTTCCAAAAATGTAAGAACTTAAGACCAGTGTAGACAAGTTAGACTCACAGAATCATTATGGTTGGAGAAGGCCTCTGAGATAAGAATCCAGCTGTCTACATAATGCTGCCATGCACGCTGCTAAACCATGTCCCCAGGCATCATATCTACACGTTTTTTCAACTCTTCCAGGGACAGGGATTCCACCACCTCCCTGGGCAGCCTGATCCAATGCCTGATACCCTACTGGTGAAGAAATTCTTCCTAATACCCAAATTTGAACCTTCCCTGGTGCAACTTGGAGCCATTTCCTTTTGTCCTCTGACTCATTACCTGGGGGAAGAGACTGAGCTCCATCTTACTGCCACCTCCTTTCAGATAGTTGGAGAGAGAGGGAAGATCCCCCTTGAGCCTTCTGTTCTCCAGACTGAGCAACCCCAGTTCACTCAGTCACACCTCATAACGCTTGTGCTGTAGGCCCTTCACAGACTTTGTTGCTCTTCCTTGGACATGCTCCAATAGCTTAATATCTTTCCTGTAGCGAGGACAGTTATATTACTTTATTTGCCTTTTCTGAGAGCCGAATAGCATTTTTCAAACTGACTTTTTACAATTGAATTACTGTCACCAGAAAAAAAAAAAAAGTAGATAAACTGTTGCTACAATCTGTTGAAATAAAGGGATAGTGTGTCTTCAGCTGTGCATAATGCTAAAGACCAAACAATAGTTCCTACAATGTTCTTCTTGTAGGATTTGGAAAGTTGGATTTTTTTATTGACAAACTTTGAAAATACATGGATGTATAAATTATGCAGTAAGAGTTTAAACAAAAGCTTTGGAAAGTTTTAGACGTGCCACGTGTAGGAAGATTTGAGCATATCTGTTAAGCAGTTAATGAGTAACCACTCTTAAGTTTTCTATAAAACACTGGTAATTGATTTATGTTGTTAACCTAAAAGCATGTGTTTTGTGCAAAAAATCTTTTGTGTTAGCTGTGAGTTGAATGGTTAGGATTTTAAGAGATAATTTGTATTGCCCAAAAGGTTGTAATGCTGATTCTGTGAGTGAATAAGACAAGGTGTTTGTCCCTAGAGCGTTTATGATAGGTTGCTCACAATCTCCTAAGGCTAATGCGTGTGCTTAACTTCTAAGAAGATGAATGATCTCACTCAGTTTACTAGGATTAATAATCTGTCTGCATTTAGCCCTCAGTTTTGAAAACCTATGTAAAATTCCTACTGTTCTGGTTATGCTAGATCAATAGAAAGGCAGAAATATTTGTATGTGAATGATACCTGCTGTGATTAACATAAAATTATTCAATAAGCTATAATGGGGTGAACTTTTTTGGTGCAGTTAGTGCACTGCCTGTTGGCAATTTCACTAAGTTGCTTTGTAGATCAAATACTAAAAACAATGAGCTCCAAACCAAAATGAACAAACAGGTAAACTAAACCAAAACCCCAGTGTTGAAACTTTAAACTATCTTCTGGCATATGTTCATTTTCCAAAGACATTATTTCACTGAAATGCCTGGATTTAATTTCTATTGGACTGAACAATGTATTATTATTTTTGTAAACTCTGAAGCCACTAAAATTCAGTGAAGCTCTTATATGTGACTTGCCTTGTGCTTGAAAGGGGACATCTTACTGTTTTCTCCTGCTGTAACAGTGTGTTCTTGGCTCCTTCCTATATATTGGCAGCAGTGATTATGCATCTGTGCCTTAAGTAAAGTCGGGTTGCTGACCTGATGGGAAAACTAACCCTGCCTGTCTCCCTTCTTTATCCCTCCCTGTACCCTCCCCCAGTTTCCAGTGGCTTAGCTTGCAAGTTGGCATATAGTAAAAGACTGTCATTAGAAGTTGGTGACCTTGAAGTAATACTGAGCACCTGGAAGTTCAAAAATACAGATTGACTGCTCAGCTATACTCATATGGTAATTCATGATAAAGCAGTTGCTTGCAACATTTTAACTCTCATGCAGATATTGATTACACCTTGTCCAGCTGTGTCTTGCATGTTTATTTACCTGCATTATGCAGAGAAGTGGGAGGGTGCTGATTTTTGCAGAGCTCATAAAGATATAAGGCTTTCCTTGCATTAGTAGTGTGGTAAGGACTGCTAATGGAAACAAGTTAGTCAAAACAGTGAAATGTATGGAGAGCAGGTTCGACGCTTTTCTTTGTCTACCAGTCTTCTCTTTGGACACCTCCACAACATACCTGAAAGATAAGAGTTGTAGAATACCCTCGGCTTTTGGTTTTTGTTTTAGGGTTTGTTGTTGTTGTTTTAATTTTTTTTTAGCTAGGGAGTACACTTCTGTCACTGCTTCTAGAAGTTCAGTCTTACTCTACTTTTTAAAATTATAGAATCAGAGAAGGATTGAGAGTTGGAAGGGACCTTTAGAGGTCATCTCGTCCAACCCCCCTGCTGTGAGCAGGGATACCTATAACTAGATCAGGTTGCTCAGAGCCCTGTCCATCCTGACCTTCAGTGTTTCCAGGGCTGGAGCATTCATCACCTCTCTGGGCAACCTGTTCCAGAGCTTCACCGCTCTCATTGTGAAAAATTTCCTCCTTATATCCAGTCTAAATCTCCCCTCCAGTTTAAAGCCATTACCCCTCGTCCTATGATACTTAATGTTCATGATCTGTCCATATCGAACTTTTTATAAGCAGAATGAAGCCTGTTCTTTAGTACCCTTTCTATAAATAGTAAATTACAGTTCTGACAGAAACAAAATCTCAGTGCAATGACTACCAAAACAAAGGAAAGCTTTCTTAATGCAGCTTCAGTATAACCAGCATTCTTTAGGAGTGCCAGTCAACATAGTGAGGTGGTTGTGCACTGGGTGTGTATACCAGTAACATCTTCAACTTCACCAAAATCCTAGTGCAAGATTTTCTAGTTTAGTCAGTATCCTGAAGTTGAACTTGCTGTTGGGTTTGATCCCATACAGGTGAAAACATTGAGAAAGATTACGTTTAAATTCTTCTGTCAGCTTAGCTCTCATTTAAATAAAATGTGTATTTTTTAACATAATTAGAAAAGAACATCAGAAAAGCAGGTAACAAGATGAGTGATAGGCAGCCAGTTTTTTAACTTCAGTTAAGTTTTGTAGTCTTCCAGATTGGAACACTGGTAGCTGCAGTAAAGTTACAGCTTTATGTGGTATTGATGTTTTTAAAATAATTGCTTTAAAATGTCCTTGATAATAGTTTAGCCTTGATTTGAAGGAAAGGACCAAATAAAGTTGCTGAAAGTAAAAATCACACCTTATTTTTTGATATGGCAAGGGAAGTTTGTTTAGAAAAAGCACAGTCCTTCCAGTTTACACTGGAAGTTTGAAACTTGTTATTACAAGTTTTTTACTGTATATGGCTGTTCAGCAAAATGATCCAGGAGAGTTTCCCTGTATTTGATCTGTTAATAGCACTATCCTAGCATACAATTACTGTGTAAACTGTGATTATACTTGAAAGAGTTTTTTGCTGGTACAACTTGAATGAAATACTTTAAGGTAAAAATCAAAACAAAAAATCCCTCAACAACAAACCAAAAGGAAACTGCATGAGAAGAGACAGAAGCACCTTTGCTGTTTGTTTGTAACTCATCACACATTGCAGTGTATCTGATCACTGTAGATTTTGTTTTTTCCTTAATTTTCAGGGCCAAGGCTCCTCCTTCTCTCCAAATCTAATAAATAAAAGTTTAGTAGAAGAGCTAAAGCTTGAACTGAGGCTAAGCTCTCATCATGTTTGAATGCAATAGTCTTTCTCCTTAATGTTGTGAAATAACCAGGTTTTAGAAAGTAAGGTTGAGTGAACTCCCCCTGCCTCCTGCTAGTGTTTGTTTAAAACAGGCAGAATCAGAGTCTAGGAAAATCGATTTCATGTTTAGAAATGTGCATTTGGCATGACTTCCTCCTTTTCTTATTCGTATTCAGCTTATTCTAATGGTCCTTTATATTCTGAAAGTCAGTATTTTCACGGAAGTGCTGGGATTTGAGATTATCAGCCTTTGCAGCTAAAGCCTACAAATCCTTCTAAATTTGTTCTATCAATAACTGAGAGCATAGCTCTTACAGAATTGATAATATAAGATAGTTTAAGATGGTTGAGTGGGAATGTTTTTGTAAACATTAGCTATTTTGTACCTTTAGAGGTTTAATCAGTTTTAAATACGCTTATGGAGACGTGATAAGGGTTAAGGAATTGACATGTTCAGCATTATGCACATTTTATGTAAAATTAGTTAGTAGATTAATGTGATAGAGTAAGTACTCATCGTAAATGAAGCATTCTGTCATGAATTCTGAGTATTTTTGTATAAAAAAAAAAAGGAAACCTTTTAAGATTTTACTGGAATCAATTGATTTTTTTTGTCAAATTCTGTTATTTTAGGAATGCTATGAATTGCAGTTGTTCTGTTGAAGGAAATATTTCTGGCTTTGTTGTTATTTGGCTAGGAATTGCTAGTCTGTCTTGGAGTGAACAGACGCTCATGCTCGATGAAAACCTGAAGTGTCCTGCTTAATTTGTTAGACTTAAAACAAGGACAAAAACCCCATAATTGTTTGAGGGTTTGTTTTTCAAACTGAGCCAGAATAGACTGCAGCTTCATTCCAGCTCTTGGAAACTTTGCTGTGGTTCAGAGCAGAGACTTGGAAGAGAATCAGTATTGGCCGTTAGCCCACATTCTGGGATACTTTCTGCAGTAAGCACAAGTACAAAGTCCTGCTTCAATTAGTTCAGTCTGTATTACAATCATATTACTAAAGTGATTACAAGACATAAAATGAAGAAAACGTATGCATGGTAGGAGAACAGAATGGTAAAATAAAATTAATCTACACCTGTTACACATTTAAGAAAAGTGCATACAAGAAGATTTGTAGCTTTGTAAGCTGTGGCAAGGTACAGTAATATATTTTGGAGGAGTTCCTAAAGGAATTTTTATGGATATTCATGTTTCATCATGAAGAGATGTGTAACACGGTAGAGGCTTCCCTGTACTGAACTGATTCTGTTTAGAGTTTGTCAAGGAGAGTGACTTAAGGTTTGTCACTTGAAGAGACAGCATGTGATGTCTTGATGCTGAGGATATTTTTGCCTTTAAAAAGGCAAAACCTAGAAACCTTTACTTGGCTAATAACTAAACATGGTAACTGAAGATTCTTTTGCTTCAGATTTCTTCATATCCTTAAGAAGAGCCTGCATTTGTGGGATGGGGTAGAGCAAAGTGATATGAATGTTGTGTAAATTTAGAATGAGACCTCAGTGCTGTAGATTTTTAAGTACCTGAAAATGCTTTAAAAATTTAAGTTATTTTCTAACCAATAGGGACATGTGAACGAGGATATCCTGGTTTACAATGCTGTACTGCTGCTTTTATATCTGGTGACTGTCTTCTACTCATTCAGGCACTTTTCATAGCTTTTTACTTTTTTGTAGCAAGATGGTTTATCGGTGGCATAAGTTACCTCATCAGTGGGGATTTTTTTACTGATTCAGTGGACTTAAGATTAGTGTGCACAAAGGTTTTGAACTTTGGACTCTGAAAGGGTAATTGATGAGGTGTACAGTTAATAGACTTAATAAATAATTTTTGGTGGAATTAAGCTTGTGCTGAACTTGAACAGTGTGCTTTTCCCCATAAATTGTTTTTGATGTTGGTTGGATAATGTATTTTTAAAACATTAATTGCAGAATTTGTATTCACCATTATGGCACTGGCTAACCCTTAATATGTTTCAGGAGGTTTAAAATGTTGTCAATAAGTCTTTGCAACTGGAATAATAATTTGGTAAACCATTTAGCTTTTTTACATGAATAGTTGATTAGTATGCTGGCTAGTTATTTCCTTTGTCAGACCACAGAAACCTGTTATTAATCAATTGGGTAGAAAAGACTGTGCTAAGAATTACTTTTCTAAACCCATATACACTCTTTATAGTTGTTCTCTGTAAGTTTTAGCTTGTCCAGCTCTTGCCAATCTGTGTGCGTATACCTCTGGATCCAGCCAGACATACTTCATCTTCAGCAGGTGGCTGCCTGCCCTCTGTGGTGTAGACATGCATGTTTAGGGGTGAGAATATGGTAATTGTATGGAAATCAAAGCTCATACTTGTTTTACTTGTTTAAAAAACGTTACTAAAAAGAATGGTGGACAGTGAATTTTAAGTTAAGAATCATATGTTTAAAAGTGATGATGCAGACTCTTTGAATGAGGTGAAAAAAAAATTAAAGTCTTCAGCTGGACAGACAGTTCACTAACTGAAAGGTTCATATCAAGCATTTTAAAACAGTTAATGGACTTTGTGTAATTGTATTAATGCAACATTAATAGTGGTTGTCTTTTTTTTGTTTTGTGTCTCCAAGGAGAGCAGCCCAAGTTTTCGATGGTGTGAATTCATTTATAAACATTGTTTGCCCTGTTTTGTAGTACTACCAAAGAAACCATTTTAGCAGCAGCAATGAAGAATATAGTAGCACCAAATTAGTTGTTATAAAGATATTTAATGATATCTTTTAAGTCTGGAAATAGTCTGGAATATTTAATGTTGTTTTCAGTAAAAGATGCTTATTTCCCAAGCAGCTGTGATTTGACTAATGGGAATGGATGACAGAGTCACAGGATCACAGAACATTAGGGGTTGGAAGGGACCTCTGGAGATCGTCTAGTCCAACCCCCCTGTCAGAGCAGGTTCAGCTAGAGCAGGCTGCACAGAATGATGTCCAGGCAGGTTTTGAATGTCTCCAGAGGTGGAGACTCCACCACCTCCCTAGGCAGCCTGTTCCAGTGCTCCAACACTCTCAGAGAAAAGAAGTTCCTCTTTACGTTTAGATGCATATTCCAGTTTGTGCCTGTTACGTCTTGTGCTGTCACTAGGCACCACTGAAAAAAGACTGATCCCATCATCCTGACACCCACTCATTAAGTGTTTATAAGTATTGATAAGGTCCTCCCGCAGTCTTCTCTAGGCTAAACAGCCCCAGCTCTCTCAGCCTCTCACCATAAGAGAGATGTTCCAGTCCCCTAATCATTTTTGTGGCCCTTTCTGTACCCTCTCAAGAAGCTCTTGTCCTTCTTAAACCGGGGAGACCAAAACTGGACACAGTACTTCAGATGAGGCCTCATTAGAGCAGAGTATAGGTGGAGAATAACCTCCCTCCACCTGCTTGCCACACTATTCTTGATGCACCCCAGAATGCCATTGGCCCTTTTGGCCACAAGGGCACATTGCTGGCTCATGGTCATCCTGTTGCCCACCAAGACTCCCAGGTCTTTTTCCACAGAGCTGCTTTCCAGCACATCAGTCCCTAACCTATACTGGTAAATGGGGTTATTCCTCCCCAGGTGCATTACCCTACACTTGCCCTTGTTGAATTTCATAAGATTTCTCTCTGCCCAGCTCTCCAGCCTTTCCAGGTCATGCTGGATTGTAGCACAGCCTTCTGGCATGTTAGCCATGCCTCCCCATTTTGTGGCATCAGCAAACTTGCTGAGGGTACATTGTAATCCTTCATCCAGGTCATTGATGAATATGTTGAAGAGGACAGGACCTATTACTGACCCCAGGGGAACACCACACAATACGGACCTCCAATTGGACTCCACACCATTGATCACAACAGTCTGAACTCTGTCCTTCAGCCAGTTTTCAATCCATCCCACTGTCCATTCATCTAACCCACACTCCCGAAGTTTGCCTATGAGGATATTGTGGGAGGCCATGTCAAAAGCCTTGATGCTTGTTTGTTTGTCTGCAATTAGCCACACTAATTATTTTAGAAGCATAGGATATGTTGACTGAGAGCATGTCTGAACTTTTCATCTATTATCAGCCATAACAGCTACTGATATTACTATGGTTACCCTGGATTCTAAGGTGTAAACTTAAGTCCTAATCTAATGCTATTTCTGCTTCTGGATTAGAGCTCTCCAGTAATAAGCAGAAAACAGTGAACAGTGAAATTGTTTTGAAAAACTGAACATTATTTTTAAATACTTATAAAAGATTTTAAAATATTGTGTGTTATATGCCTTAATTCCAAAGAAGTCTTTAAGTACATCCTTTCACATTCTGCTGTAATTACTTCCCAAGTGTTTCTTAGTTGGTTCTGCTAGCAGTGACTCAGTCTGGTAATGATATTTGAGTGAGTTTTGTCTGTGTTTCGTGCTGTATCACTTAACTGCTGTACATGTAGTGGAGAATGTTAAGTGCAGTACTGTGCTGTTAGAAAGCTTAGCTGGCTGGTGTCCTGTTTCTTTCCCCCACCTCAGATAACGAACTCCATAGAAGTTCTTCCTCCCTCTTCATGGGAGGCTATAACTATGCCTTTGCCTTTAGCTGCTTAAATTAGGATGCTTAAGGTTTGTTGTTTGGGTTGGTTTTGGGGGGTTTTTTTTTGAGGATGGAGGGTGGTAAATATGCTTCTCCATTTTCTTCTTGTTGCATCATAGTTTGAGTTTACAGTTTTTTCTTCTAATAGAATCCAAGTGTTATTCCTAGAGCCAGTTCTTCCCATAAGAAGATCAAATGAGTACAAAAAATTACTTAATGCTAAGAATTTTATCAATTCACTTATTTAATGGTATCTCTTACATTTTGGGGACATCAGGTTAGAACTGAATAGCAGGAGAGGGTTATTAACGTGGGGAAGGCTGATAGAATTTGAGTTTGAAGAAAGAGGGCAATCCCTTAAGGTAGACTTATGTTTACCATTCCTCTTTACCTTTATTTAAAAGATGATTTACAAAATACAGTTCCAAACTCCTTCAACATCTGAAAGAAATGCTGTTAAAATGTACAGTGCTCCATTTTCTGCGGACAAGCATATTACTGATGTCAGGCCAAATAGGGAACAGAGAATGAACCTGCTGATTTAAAAAATACAAAGATCTGAAACTTCCCCATGAACCTTGTATGCTACCTTTAAAAAAAACCCCAGAAATCTGGCATTCCTAATCTTTCCATATTTGGAGTTTTCTTGGATTGCAGATGTAGTGGGATATTTTTTCTCAGTTCTGAGTGTTAAGAGATTTTCTTCACAGGTTTACATTAACAGAGGCCATGCAAATAGAAGTGAAATAACTGTGTTTGTTTCGACATGCAGCTGGTTGGTCACAGGCCCATGTCTGTTCCTCTCAATTCTTGTGCAAAAGTAGTTACTTGAAGCTTGACCACAACAGTAGCAGATGCTGACGTGGCAACACGGACCTAACATTCTTTCCTGCTTCCGTCAGCAGTGCAGATTCTTCGTTTAAAGGTCAAAGTAACTTAACTAGTAAGGCTGACTCATGCAGATGTAGACTGTATGAACGCATTGAATGCCCTCTTTGCACCCGTAGTAAGGTTTCTTTCTGAATCTGTGAATTTGATGTAATCACAGGCAATGAATTTAAAATACTGACATTTTGGAGTTTCAGTCATGTTGATAGTGCCTCAATGGAAAAAGTTACACTCCACAGATGATAGCAAATTGTCTGAAACTAGCACACAAAACTGCAGATATTCAAATACTCTTGCAAATTATTTTTGTCAAGGTGTTTAAAGAAGAAGAAGCCTGCTCACATGAAGACTTGAAATTTCTCTTCCAGGAAAAGATATCTTTTAGAACATGTTATTTTAATTCTGGTGTTACAGTTTGTGCTGTGCAGAAACACACTTTATACCTGTGTACCTCAGCTAGTTACAACAGACGTGTTTTATGGTGTGTTATATGTATGCATTATGTTTATGCATTACAGAACCATTTTCTCTCAATTTCATAGAGTCATAGAATCATTAAGGTTGGGAAAGACCTCTAAGATCATCAAGTCCAACTGTCCAAACCTATCACCACCATGCCCACTAAACTATGTCACCAAGTGCAGCATCTATACATTTTCTGAAGACCTCTATGGATGGTGGCTACCACCACTTCCCTGGGCAGCCTGCTTCAATGCCTAAAAACTTTCTGTCAATAAATTTTTCCTAATATCCAATCTAAATCTTCCCTGGGAAAACTTGGAGGTGGTTTCCTCTTGTCCTATCAGTGGTAACCTGGGAGAAGAGACCAACTCCCACCTTGCTACAACCTCCTTTCAGGTAGTTGTAGAGACAGATAAGGTCTCCCCTGAACCTTCTCCTCTTCAGACTAAACAATCCCAGTTCCCTCAGCTGCTCCTCACAAGACTTGTTCTCCAGACCCTTCACCAGCCTTGTTGCCCTTCTCTGAACACACTTCAGTGCCTCAATGTCTTTCTTGTAGTGAGGAGGCCAAAACTGAACACAGTATGAGAGGTACGGCCTACTTGTGAGGAGTACAGGGGGATGATCACTTCTCTGGTTGTGCTGGGCACACTAGTGCTAATCCAAGCTGGGATGCTCTTGGCCTTCTTGGCCACCTGGGCACTCTGCTGGCTCATATTCAGCCAGCTGTCAACCAGCACCCTGAGGTCCTTTTCCACCAGGCAGCTTTCCAGCTGCTCTTCCCTAAGCCTGTAGTATTGCATGGTGGACTAAAGTGTAGGACTTGACACTTTACCTTTGTAAAACCTCAGCCCATTGACCCAGCCTGTCCAGATCCCTCTGCAGGGCCTTCTTTCCCTGAAGCAGATCAATGCTTCCTCCTAACTTTGTGTCGTCTGCAAACTCATTTAGGGTGCAGTAGATCCTCTCATCCATATCATCAACAAAGATATTGAACAGAGTTGGCCCCAAAACTGAGTGGTGGGGAACACCACTTGTGACCATTTGCCAGCTGGATTTAACTCTGTTCACTACTACTGTCTGGGCCTGGCCCTCCAGCCAGTTCCTTACCCAACATAGACTACACCTGTCTAAACAATGTGCTGCCAGCTTCTCCGGAAGAATGCTGTGGGAGACAGTGTCAAAGACTTCACTAAAGTCCAAGTAGACAACATCCACAGCCTTTCCCTCCTCCACTACGCAAGTTACCTAGTCATGGAAAGAGATTAAGTTGGTCAAGCAGGACCTGCCTCTCATGAACCCGTGCTGTCTGGGCCTGATCCCCTGGTTGTCCTGCACTTGCTGTGTGATCACACTGGAGATGATCTGCTCCATAACATTTCCTGTCACCAAGGTCAGATTGACAAGTCTGTAGTTCCCCGGATACTCTTGACCCTTCTTGTAGATGGGCGTAACATTGGCGAGTCTCAAGTCACATGTGACCTCCCTGGTTAAGCAGGACTGCTGATAAATGATAGAGAGTGGCTTTGTGAGCACTTCTGGCAGCTCCTTCAGTATCTTTGGGTAGATCCCATCCAGCCCCATGGACTTGTGATTGTCTGAGTGGTGTAGCAGGTTGTCAATCCCTGGATTAAGGGGGCTACATTCTGCTCCCCATCTCTGTCTTCCAGCTCAGGTGGCTGAGTACCCTGAGGATAGCTGGTCTGACTGTTAAAGACAGAGGCAAAGAAGGCATTCAGTATCTCAGCCTTTTTCCCAGCTTTGGTGACAGTGTTCCCCTCCATCCAGTAAAGGATGGAGATTCTCCTTGGCCCTCCTTTTGTTGTTAATGTATTTGTGAAAACTTGATTTAATCCTTTACTGCGGTGGCCAGATTGAGTTCCAGCTGGGCTTTCACCTTTCTAATTTTCTCTCTGCATGTCCTAACTACATCTTTGTACTCTTCCTGAGTTGTCTGTCCCTTCTTGCAGAGGTGGCAAACTGTTTTTTCCCTGAGTCTCAGCCAGAGCTCCCTGTTCAGCCAGGCTGGTCTTCCCACTGGCTTGTGTTTTGGCATAAGGGGGCAGCCTGCTTCTTTAAGATTTCCTTCTTGAAGAATGTCCACCCTTCCTAGACCCCTTTACACTTCAGGACTGTCTCCCAAGGGACTTTCAGTCAGTGTCCTGAACAGTCCAAAGTATGCTCCCTGGAAGTCTAAGATAGTGGTTTTGCTGATTCCCCTCCTTACTTCTCCAAGACTTGAGAACTCATTTTGTTGTCACTAAACCCAAAATGGCTTCCAGCCACTACATCTCCCACAAGCCCTTCTGTGTTTGTAGACAGCAGCTCACTCACCCGTTGTGTCAGTAAGTTGTCTTCCACACACTCCAGGAACCTCCTATTTCCAGTGGACATCTGGTAAGTCAAAGTCCCCCACAATAACAAGGTCTAGTGATCATGAGACTTCTGCCATCCCCTTGTAGAGTGCTTCATCTGCCTCTTCATCCTGGTTGGGTGGTCTGTAACAGCCTTCCACGAGGGTATCAGCCTTCTTGGCCTTCCCAATAAGCACTCAACCTTATCAAAACTATTGTTGAGCTCCATACAATCAAAGCACTCCCAAATGTACAAAACCACCCCATGACATCTCCATCCTTGCCTGTCTTTTCTGAAGAGCTTATAGCTATCCATTGCAGTACTCCAGTCACGACAGTCATCCCACCATGGTTCTGTGATTTCTGTCGTGGTTTTCCTGCTGCACAATGGCAGAGTCATTTTGTCTTGCATGGGAACATACTATCTGGACCTGTATGTCCACATGGGTTAAAAGGCATGTCTTGAAACACTCGAGAGTTTTATCAAGTGTTTCTCTAGCCCTCTTGATGCTTCATAAGTGACATAGACATTTGGAGGAATTAATCCTCTATGATACGAAATCAATTATATGGTTTAGTGCCATGGTGGTGATAGGTTTACAGTTGAACTTGATGATCTTAGAGGTCTCTTCCAACGTTAATGATTCTGTGATTCTTTGACTCTGATAGACACAGGCCAAATCAGATAGATACTGTCTCATGAACTTCTAGAAATGCAGTCTGGTTTAGTATTTAAAAAGCAGTCCATGATAGCTAGCTTACATGAAAGGCTATTGTTTCTCAAAACTGCTATATTTTGTAATTAATTTTCTTCTGCAATGCAAGACAAACATTTTTAGTAATTTAATATTTATACAGGTTACCATATGTGGGTGGCAGGTTAACTAATCTTACAGTGCTTTTTCTCATTTTTGCTTTAATCCTTTATGGTCACTGTGGTTTTGTTTTGGAAAGGTGTTGCTACTTCTGTCTTCTATTTCGAGAATTTAAAAGGTTGCCTTGACCCTAACCTTGCTAGTATGTATCTTTGCCCTTGCTGCATAAGAAAATGTGTAGTATCCATTGAAGAATAGTAGATAGGAAGTTTGTGTTTTTCTATAAAGTGCTAATGGAATTAAGGCACTTGATATCAACTGGAGTAGATAACCAAAATAGGAAAGAGGTTGAGGTATCCTTGTGGGGTCAAACGTACCTAAAACTTCAGCTGCTTTGGTTTCCACCATGTCTTAGGTGTTGGTTACCATGGTGTAAAATAAAGGAAGTGTTTTGTCAGTTAAAATTCATGTAAAGAATACATAGATTTATGTACATATCTGTTGTTTCTGACTTATTGAAGTTGTATGCTATACTCTAACTTGTCTGCAGTGCCTGTTTCATGTGTAATTTGGTTTGTTTACTAGCATAGTGCTCATGACTTGAGTGAGCCAGTGGACATGTCACAATCCTTACAAATGCAGATCAGTTTTCCTTTTAAAAGTTGACAACACATAGCACATGTGATAGCCCAGACAAGTAAGGAATGCTTTAATGGTGCTCTGTTGAGTTTTAAAGTAATTGCATTTCATTAGAGAATGAAATGTGAAATTTTAAATGAGGAAAATAAAAATTGGAAGCTTTCAGTATCTAAAGGTTGATATACTATGTAGTGATCTGTTTAAAGGAAGAGTCAGTGCTTAGTCATCTCTTCTTAGTAGGTCATAGGTTTATCGTTAATTTGCTATAGGGAGGTATATTCTTGTGAATTACTCTTAATAAATGTCTACCTGTTGTGTTGTGTTTGCTAAATTAGTAGTATAGACATTGATCTGACAAAAGCAACTCAAGAAACACAAACATTTTACAGTCTGTATTATCTGTAATGCATCTTGGCAAAGAATGAGTTGGAGATGCTTAAAAACTCGAACATATGATTAATGGAAACAGTTGAAAAACATTTTGTTGAATCAGAATTTGCTTTTATATATATATATATCACTTATTTTAGAATTATGGTAGCACAGCTATTTTAAAGTTCATTCCCTGTTCATTGTCTTATTTTGTTTACATATTTTTTCAGAAGTATATAGGATGATAAGACAAAACTTTTTGCACTAAAATTATGTCCTAGATTTTAAGTGCTGCTTGTGGCAGGTTGAGTGTCTGGTGTGTATACATAGAGGAGAAAAAAGCTTTGGGAATGTAACTCAGTAACTCCTGTCTCTTTTGAGGGACATCCTGTTTCAAGTGATGCATTTCTCTTTTTTTTTTTTTAGAGGAAGCCCTCATCTGAAGGGAAGCCCACATTATAAGGAAGAACAATGTGCTCCTTCATTAAATCTAGAAATGAAGAAGGTGCTGGACTTGCAAGCTTCTATCACCAGGTATGCTCATTAACCATGTCTTCAGAATTTTTCTGCATATAAAAAAGTGAAGGGGAAACTGGATGGAAAAACTTCTAATAAGTTTTTAAACTACCAGTAAGTATAAGGAGGTGAAAAAGTAAATTGTTGTTTAAGAATTCGTTCTTTCTGTGCTTGGCTATAGTGATATTTTTGGCATATCGAAGTGTATAGTACACGTATGTTTAGTGTTACATTATATTACTATAAATGTGTTTGTTCTTGGGCTCAAAGTCTGGGTTAGGAATTTCATGAAGACATAAGAGCAAAACACTGTCTCATGAACTTCTAGAAATGCAGTCTGGTTTAGTATTTAAAAAGCAGTCCATGATAGCTAGCTTACATGAAAGGCTATTGTTTCTCAAAACTGCTATATTTTGTAATTAATTTTCTCTGATTTGGCCTGTGTCTGTCAGAGTCAAAGAATCACAGAATCATTTTTTTTTAATTGCCTTCCCTATAAATAAGCTTTGAACATGCTAAAAAAATGTGTAAGAAGTTGGTGAATCTGTATAGCATTTGTGGTGAGGTGGAAAAATAGCAAAGTGCAATTTGGGAAGAGGATCCTTGGGAGAAAATGGATGTTGGAAGAAATGCAGTATATACTGGAAAAACCTTTCATGGGAAGCTGCAGATTATTATCTGCATTCAAATAGATTAAAAATAGTTGTAAGAATTTTGGAGATGTTTGGGGAAGGATTTAGGATTAAGTCTTAATTTCTGCTTCATCAATGAGCTTAGATCACAGGTTACAAGGTGTTGTGGAGTGTTTACAGCCTAGGCAATATTGGTAATTTTCTAGGAAAGATGATTGATTGTTGGTAGCAATTTCTTATGTTTAGTCAAAAGTATTAAAATTATCTTCATTATACCAGTTAAACAATTACTCTAACAATACAGACCAATTCATGAACTCTGATTCCTGGAGAAAAATGGAGTCATACACCATATTTTGCCAGCTTGGTACCTTTACTGTCTGCAGGACTTAGGCACTTACTTTGTAATTTATTTGATGTAACTTCTCAAGATACTTGCTGATAGAAGAGGCAGTAATATAGTCTTTGTTACATTAAGTGATTTTTTCTATGATCCTGGTTTGCGATGCCGTTTTCTAGAGGATGACTAATACATTTTTTTAGTTTGCAGTCCATGTTAGAGGATCTACTTGTTGCTACTGCTGATGGATTTCTTCATCTTGTTCACTGGGATGGTATGACCAATGGAAGGAAGGCCATCAACCTATGTACTGTTCCATTTTCTGTTGACCTGCAGTCTTCTCGAGGTAGGTTTTGTCTGTTTCCAATTGCTTATACTAGTTATCTATTGGCAAAATAGCATCTAATAAAAAATATTGTCTGTGTTCTCAAGTACAGATGAGAAAAATGTACCTTTTGTAAATGCAAACAAAATAGCATATTTAAATATAGTTTATTCTGTGAAGTTATAAATAAAGAACTGAAAAATCTGTTGGCTTGCAATATCACTGTGTTCACATTTTTAAATTCTGGTATTTTCTCAGCAGGTTCATTTTTGGGCTTTGAACATGTTTACATCAAAGATATGGAATACTGTGCCACGCTGGATGGTTTTGCTGTTGTTTTTAATGATGGCAGAGTTGGTTTCATTACACCAGTATCGAGTAGATTCACTGCTGAGGTGTGTTTCCTTCAGTATTTCTAGCATGCACTTGGCAAAAATGTGTTTTTCTTGGTCTCTGCATTTTGATTAGCTTACTACTTTAAACTCTTCAGCTGCGAAGAAATTAAAATTTAGCAACTGCTTAAAAGGTAACATAAGATCAAAACTGTATTTCATACCATAGTTTGAACTAGATTGTTCTAGGGCTACTAGTTGACTGTGAGAGAGTGTAAGTGGTATAACAGATTAAATTTTTGTTTGTTGTTTCAAAATGTCATTATAGTTATGATGTGATCTTACTCTCTCTGTGACAGACTTTCTGTTGCTAGTTATAAGTGGAGTGTTACGAAGTGCTTTCTCCTATGGCAAAGTATCACAGGTGCTTTTTCTAGCTTTCAGCCATAATCACTTCTAAGTCTTCTTACAGTTTTGACAACCATCCTTTAGAATTTGTTTTAAAGTAATCTTTTCCAGGTTAGGTACTCTCTTATCTGTAATTCAACCTTGAAACTCTTCTACATTTTGCGTTAGATCTCTTTATTTTAATTATAGAAAACCCAGAAGGATATGTTTAGTCTGTCCCAAACTCATTCACGTGCTTAAAATGTCTGTGTTTTGTCTTCATCCTTAGTACCATCTACTGATTTATATATGTTTTTTTAGTGCAGCATCAGGCATATTTTTGCCTTATCGATATTGACTTCCTTTGGTTACTCAGAGCTCTGATAAACAAGTTCTTACATGCTGGCATCTTTCTGTAGTTTCTACTAAGAATAATGAAACCAGTTTTACATACAGTGTTTTTTTTTTCATCTGAGCCCTGTCAGTTAATCTTGACTTTTGCAATAGACAGTTCCTGAGGTGATGAAGGTCAACTGACAGATCTGTAATGTGATGTACCTAGGTAGCATGTGGGCAGAAACTGACTATCATGAGTAAAAGTACTGTTTAACCAAAAATTCTGTGAATACCTTTCTTTACAGCAACTCCATGGTGTTTGGGCACAAGATGTGATTGATGGAACTTGTGTGGCAGTAAACAACAAATACAGGCTAATGGCATTTGGATGTGCCAAGTAAGTTGTGTGAGGCTGGTTCAATGAAGGGAAAAATTAATTTTTTATAAAGTTAGTACTAGTTTCTTACCAAGGTGTGTTGCAAGAGCTGTAAAGATGAAAATGATCAGTCTTCCTAGAGATTGCATAGTCTGCTCTGTCAAGAAGGTCAGAGGGAAGAGCAAAGAAATTGTTGCCTGCTTGAACTGTAATTGAAATTGATGCTTGCTGTTCAGCTCTGGAAAAAAATTAAAAGGTGGCCAGACAAGCAGCCAAGATTGGACAGTGCTGCTGTCCCACTTAATATCAAAGCTGGATAGTAAAGTCACTTTTAAGCCATTAATAATATTGGAAAAGAATCAGCACTTTGCACCCAACTGAGAAAATGCTCTGTGAATAATGTTGCACATTTGATTAGCTGTGAATATTTATAAACTAACTGTTGCAAAAGTGCTGATAGTTGTTGTGTTTTGTCTATTGCTCTTTCAGTACAGTTCTTGCCATGGCAGTTGGGGGGTTTTGGGGTGGGGTTTTTTTTTGGTTGGTGTGTTTTGGGGTTTTGCTTGTTTGTTTGTTTTTAATTTTTTTTTTTGTTTAGAACCTTTCTAAAGATCTGGTAGATGACTCCTCAGCTATCTCTTTAAGAAATAGTATTCTCAGTTGCACACACTCTATGTGTGTCTGCATCTGAACAGGAGTAGCTATTATAATTCATTGATCTTGGTATGCATCAGTAGGGTCCTGAAAAATTTTTAACACTGAGTGGATGCTGATTTCTCTCACGGATTGTCTTGCAGTTGGAAACCCTAAATATACATGGATTGTGTGAAAAAGTGTATTTTCAGAGAATGAGGTAGTCTTAGTGCATTGGTTATTTATAGGGCTGGTGTTTTGGGTCCTCAGCTGCCTTCTGGAAAGTATCTTATAAATTTGTTTCATAAAGTTCTTTGAGTGTTACTTGACACAATGTTTGTGTTCTAGATAAATTTGGTATTGGTGAGAAAAAAAGCAGCTCTTGCTATCTCTTTAACTTGACGAGAAATCCAAATGGTCTGTAGTCTAAAGCATGTTTAATATCTTCCAGTGGCTCTGTGCAGGTTTATACAATAGATACCACCACTGGCGCCATGCAGTTTTCTCACAAACTGGAACTGACACCAAAACAGTATCCTGGTGAGCTACTTTTATTGCTAGAATTTTCCATCTGTTTTTAGGATATTAAAGAATATTTTTATTTCTGGCTAGTTTTGCTTGCATTATAACTGGTGGGATTAGTGTTTTGCACATTTTTAGTAATTTACTCTTGTGTATTTGTTCTTTTAGCTGCTTGCTTTTGGATGTATTTCATATGTGAGAGTAGGGTGAGGTTTTTGTTCTTGTTTTGTTTTTTTAGTAAATCTGAATCTGTTTTAGCAGTTTACAGACAGTGCTACTTCTGGTTGTTCCTTTTCAAGTGCTGCAGATCTTGGTAGTTCCCACATGTAATCTCAAGGTTACTTTTCCATTACTCACCTGAGCAGATGAGAGTTTATTGTCAAAACTGATAATTAATGTAATAGAGGTGTGAGTTACCTTGGAACAACTGACATGTAGGATAAAAAAAACCCTAAGTAATACAGCATCTTGCCTGAACTGCAGAGAACAAAAGGTCAATGTACTTTTCAGTGGGATACTGATGAGTATTGTGGGTTTGAGAATGAGGAACATATATAAAGTGCATAAATTGCATCATTAACTGAAAAAGGATGTGCCTGTTAGGTTTCAACAATAAAAAAGGGAAAAAGCCTCAAATCTATAAATTAAGAGTTTTACAGTTGTGCTAAGTGCCGAAAGAAGAGGTTTCAGGAGTGAATATAAAATCTTCTTTTGTCCTAAAAATAATTTTGCCAGAATTGTATTTCTATTGTTGTGTCATAGCAGAATGCATTTCTGGCCTGTTTTCATGAATTCTTGGTTTCCTGTGAAACCAAACAGTATTGGAAAGAAAATATGACTTCTTTCGCTGCTTGCTCATTTTGAGATGGTCAATTTGATGAATGCAGCAAAGAAGTTAATTGAAAAATCAAGTATTTCCATAAATTTGTGTTTATCCTCTTACAGTGGAAGCAGTTAAAGAACATTTGGTGTTTTTCACATGGTATTTTATTCTCTGTTTTTAAACAGATATTTGGAATAAGACAGGACCTGTTAAACTAATCAGATGGTCACCTGATAGCTGTGTTGTGATGGTGACCTGGGATTGTGGAGGCTTCTCCTTATGGAGTGTTTTTGGTGCTCAGCTTATCTGTACTTTAGGAGGTGATTTTGTGTGAGTATCTTTAATGAAATTGTAAAAAGTTTTATTATAAATATTTTTCTAATCAAAAGCATTTAATTAGGAACTAATTCACTGAATTAGCTTTTAAAAATACTTTTCTGTTATAATTCCCTAGATATTGGAATCATTGAGTAATGTTTAGGAGGGATCATTTGGATATAAATGAAAATGTATTATTTTCTTTTTGTAGTGGTCTTTTTGGCTATCAAAGCAAATTACCCTAAAGGCAGGTTTCAGCAGGCAAATATTAAAATTCCCTCAGTGGCAGAATGTACTTGCTGAAAATGTGCTAACATCAATGAATCACAATTCAAACAGTTTATGCTAGACATCTGGCAGCTGTATTACCTTTTTATGCAGTGTCATGGATCAAACAGGCTTTATAGTTTGAGCTGAGTTTCAATATGGAACCATATGACAGTACAAAGATAGGAGAATAGTTCCTTATTTTGATGGAGTTATTTCCAAACTCAGGCTTGTTCTGTTCTGTTTTTAAGGTGTCGGTCTGATGGTGCCAAAAACGACCCTCTGAAGATCAGTTCTATGGTAAATGTGAATGTACAAATACCATATTAGGGTTGTTGATAATTTTTTTAAATTATTCTTAGTAAAACAAGATTTTCAGAAAATCAAACTGCCTTTCTTCAGCTTTACTACTTTGAAAGAGTAGGATAACTTTACTACACTTTCTAACAGCAATGTTGTGTTGAAGGAAGAGAGAAAATGGGACAAATGAGGAATTTTTTTTTCCCCATGTATATGCCTGATCGTGAAGTATGGATGACATACCTTTTCTTGGCTTTGCTTTTACTATTAAGAGTGAACACCTTTTGTTAACCCTTAATCTCTTTTCTGGTATAATTTGATTGGGGTTTTTATGGGTTGTGGTTTGGGGTTTTTTTGGGTTGGTTGTTTGTTTTGTTTTTAAATCTGTGTGTGTACAGTGAGACATGGAACAACACTAATTGTAAACTTATTTTCCCTGAAGTTACTAGCTTGCCTTTGGCTGATGAAGTAGCTTAATTCAAGAGCAACTTAACTGCTGTTGTTTTAGTACAGACAAATTAACATGAAATCCTGCTAGTCTGTCAAATCAGTAGATGTCAATAAATATCAGAACAAAATCTTAAATAAACAATAATGAATTTTGTACAATTCTTCTAAAAGATTTGATTTTATTTATGTATAGCCTAGTTGCTATGAAGACTGACTATTTAAACATGCATCCAAAGTGGATGTACATATTTGTAAGGACAGTACAATGTACCTTTTAAAGAAACCCTTAAGGTTAAGACTCTGGTACTGTAGAATTTAATGAACAACCACTGGTGTAATTTTGGAGATCAGGACTTTTTTGTACTTGATTCTGTTTGTGGATTTTTTGTTAGTTGCTATAAACTGCAAACTAAAGAACTTGCATGGCTGCTTTACATTTAATTGATATGTTATACATAGAAAAGAATTTAAGCTATGTTCTTACTGTTTTGTGTAGATTTTACTGCTGCAAGTTACTTACTATTCCTGTGATGATACATTTTAGAATGTCAAACTGTGTGGTTTTTTTACCAGGCTCATGTTTCTTGTAAGATCAGTTACAGTAAGTTTCTGTAGTTGTATAGTGTTGGTTTGGGGTTTTTATTGTTATTGTTATTTTACATTCAGACCTGGGGATCAGAAGGGTATCATCTGTGGGTTATTGATGGGAATTCTTCAAACATGAAGCCTGAAAGAGATGCAAATAATGAAGATCACCGATTTGGTATTCTGCAGTTTCATTTCATCAAGAGTGCACTCACTGTTAATCCTTGTATGGTAAGTTTTTTATTGATAAATATATCCTTATTTTAGAGCATATTTCCAGTTTTCAGATGACCTCTGAGTTATTCTTTTAATAGGTTCTAAGTCTGTTTTGCAGCCTTTAGGCTGGTCTTCCTTTTTTTGTCATAGAGCCTTTAAAATAGAACTTTGAAAATACTGCTGTGTAACGCTTTTAACATGAAAACTGCTGGTACGTAGTGATACAAAAACTGAGAACTGCCTTAATGCTTTTCTTCATATTGTTTATAAAGAACCTGTAAATATATTGATCATGTGTTTTCCTTTGTTTTCTGTACATGGAGTTCAAGGCTGCTGTTGTTTTTGTTGTTGTTTTGTTGGTTTTTTTTTTAATGTAGAGTAACCAGGAACAAGTCCTCCTGCAAGGAGAAGATCGCTTGTATTTGAACTGTGGAGATGCAGCACAGACTCAGAGTCCCAGAAATACTTCAGCACACTCTGAGCATAAGCCTACCAGGGAAAGAGGCCCATTTTCAGATGGCAGTTTAGATTCTCAGGGTTTAAGCACTTTACTAGGACACAGGCATTGGCATGTTGTACAGGTAATTGTCGCTGTTTGCCCATATGTGCTCTGTGATTTTGAGAGTTTATAGGACTGGAATTTGCCACTGATCTTTCTGCCTTCACGAAGGAGTAGTTAAATTACTTTCCTATGCTTTGAAAGGGAGAATAAGTGTAACATGCAAGAAATCCTTTTGATATATGTTCTGTTATTCGTGCAAATTCATTTAAGCATATTCAAATGGTGAATACAGACTTTGAATGTCAGCTGTATTTTCAAGCAGTCTTAGATGGTGTCTGTTTAAACATGAAAAAATGTCTCAATATCAAGCTTGAGAAAAAGAATTTATTTCTAGGAGTAGTAAGGGGGTAGATTCTATTTTCTCTGTAGTACAGAGGAAATAAAACCTTTTAATCTATAATTCTAGTGTGTGTTCTCCATACATGACTTGATATTTTTCTAAATACAGGTTTTTAAAAGATCCCCACAATTTTGTTTTTCACAGAATATGTGAATCGGTATTATTAAACAGCATTTGACTCTAGCTGTATATGTCAGGTTATAGATAATGTTGAATTTCCACTTTAGCTGCCCAAGTAGCTCTTCTGAAACTAGCATAGGAAGTGGAAGTCCTCATTATGTGTGGGAGTAAAACACAATTGAAACTGCAGTGGAGAGCAGCATAGCCATGACAACAGCCAGTGGCTGGGTAGTGAGAGCACCTACCTGCCTTGTATCAGACCGAGGACTGAATTTTGAACCTGGATTTGTATCATCCCATGTGACATGAAAAATCCCAGATAAAGATTTGAGATATCCCAGTCAGGTGGTCTTACAACAAGTCTTTTGGTTGTGCTGGTGTGTAGTTCTGATGGGATTAGGAGTTTCATCCCAATACTGATAGTGCCTTCTTGGATGCTGTATTTATCAAAACTTTTATGATTCCATGAATGGTCCAGACGGAGGAGAAGTGCCTAGGAGGGGAAAAGAGGAGATTTTGACTATTAATCTATAATATAGTATTAACTGGTTTATGTTGTTAATGCATTTCTGTATTTCTTGTATTAAAACCAGGCTAGCATTTAGGGTTCAGTAACTTTCTTGTGAGGAGGGAAACTAACTGTATTTAAAAACAAAATTCCAACATCAAAAACCATAAACCCAGTGTTTTGGGAAAATGTGGACATTGTACAAGTTCCTTTAAATCATTATAATTAATAATTTAATGGTTCTTGATACAGTTATGTGACTGTGGTTTTCTGGATTTTTTTTTTTTTTTTAGATTCATAATACGTATCTAGAGAGCAACTGGCCTATAAGGGTGAGTTATTTTCAGGATAAGTTCTTGCTTCATTAAAAGTATTGGGGTTTTTATAACTGTCCCTTAGGGTTGGATTAGCTCTGGAAGATGAAATAATTTTTCATCTGGAAGATGAAAAAATTGTAATAATTACAGAAAGAAAAGTGTGTGTTGGGCAGCAAAGTAGGAAACATGAAGATACTTTGAAAGTTTTGAGTCTGGCATTATAATGCCTTGTAGTGATATAATTGGATAGGATATAATTTAAATAAGTTCCCTTTTAAGACTGGGTTGTATTTTTTCTCTTTGAACAGTTTTCTGCTATAGACAAGCTTGGACAGAATGTAGCTGTGGTTGGCAAGTTTGGTTTTGCACATTATTCTTTACTCACCAAAAAATGGAAGCTGTTTGGAAACATTACCCAGGTAGGAGATGATGGTACTTTATTCAGGTATACTGGGGTTGTTTTATTTGTTGGAATATGACTCTTGAAGAAAATAAAAAAATACCTTTTTCCAATAAACAACTTGTAGACACAGTTGGGATTGCATGCGTTTTTCATAAAATGGCTGAAACATTATCATGTGGTTTTATGAAAAGGTTTCCAAATCTGACTACTTATAGTCAGACACTTACTCCCACATGTCTTCACTGAGAATTTGAGATGTAGCTTTGGATGCCAAGCTTGTAAATTTTGGCCAGAAGCAGGAAGCTAATTTGAGAGAGTTCAGAGATGCCAGTAGTGTAAGGAACTGTGGAGCTGTAAGATGACATTTGTCCGTCACATAGTACTCTCTAGTACTTCAGGGTTTTTAAACAACAAAAACCTCAAAATACATATGTTGTCTTGCCACTATCAGTAAAGCTTAGAGAGATGATGCATGGCTTTCAGAAATTATGCATAGAATGTGTGCATGTGTGTAGGTATATAAAAATGCACACACGTTTGTCATTTGCTGGCTTTTTTCTTTTCAGGAGCAAAATATGATGGTAACAGGTGGCTTAGCATGGTGGAATGACTTCATTGTTCTTGCATGTTATAATTTAAATGATCATCAGGAAGAGGTGAGGTATTTTTCTTGGAAGTAATTAAATCATGTTTGGAATATCTGATCTGTTCTGCAGTAGTATTATAAAAAGCTTAGTGTGTAGGTGGCTTTTGATCATATTCGGAAATTCTTTGTTAATATGTAAGTAATTCTTTGCATAAAAGTCTGTTGTTGCTATTAAATTACTCTCTATCATGAATCTACTCCTGAAAACTTTGTGACAGTTTTGCATTTTAGCATGAAGCCTGTTTTTAGGGATCTAGTTGCTGTATTTTGGGATGCTTAGCTAAGGTTTTAAATTAGATGGGAAGAAGAGCTTTACTTGCTCTTTACATTTTAAAATTTATAAATAAAACTCCTTTGTTATGTTTGTTGTCCAGTACTTCAGATTTGGCTGTACTGTTCTTTAACCACTTTTGATGCAAAAATACAATGCAGTGGAAAAAAAGCTTGATGAAGCAAAACCACAGTAATGTGTCTTGCTAGAAATCCTTGACAACCAGTCCAAAAAAAGAAAATAATGGAACATGATATTACTATTAGATTGTTGGTAAATAGAACCTGTAGTCAAACTATTCTCCTTCCTTTTTTGTAGCTGAGAATCTATCTGCGAACATCTAATCTTGATAACGCATTTGCACACATCACCAAAGTGCAAGCAGACACATTACTACTGAGTGTCTTCCGGGACATCGTAATATTGTTTAGAGCAGATTGTTCTATTTGCCTTTACAGTATTGAGAGAAGACCTGAAGGGTGAGTATCGGTATTAAAATGCTTTTGCAGTATTGTACTTGTACTTGTAAATCGGTTCCCCGACTAAGTAGATTCTTATGATAATATAGTTTTTTGGTAACTTGTGGTCAGATTTTTAAAATACAGAGGGGTAAGTGTTATCTGTACGCACAAGTGACAGTTCGTGAGTGTTGTCACGTGCATGCATGCAGATAGGCACAGTAGATAGTAGGTAGTGACTGAGATATGCACATTTCCAGCTGTCTGTGCAAGCATGTTCTAGCTGACAGGAACTTGAAAACAATGTAAATAGAAGGAAAAGGTACTAAAAGGCATCCACATATTTGGGTATTTTTAATAAAAAATGTTTCTAATATTAAAGGAAGGAATTGGTGAGGGTGGCAGCAGAGTAGCAAAGATGAAGAGAGAAGAAGTTTGGTCTGTGGTGTGGTTGTAGGCAGCTATTTTGGTGCAAAAGAAATAGCAACTTAAGAACCTGATACTTTTAGACAGTTAAGATTAGTGAACTTAAGGAGATAAAGATTCCCAGGTAGTTTCTGAAGTGCCTAAGCATGTGATTTTTCTTACAGCATCTTTGTTTTAGCAAGGAAGGACCTGTTATTTTAGTACAGAGCAAGCTGTTGATCCACTTTAGAGAAAAATGTTTTCAGTGCTTTTCAGAGAGAATGCCAAGAAAATCCAGATCCTGAAATTGTCTTATTGAAGGGTAAATAAAGTCTTATTCTGAAGCATCTGATGTCTTCTATCCACTCATAGCTGTATTCCCAAAACTACCAAGTTAAAGTAGCCCAGATTAGGTATATTTGGTAACTTTATGTAGAGTACACATGGGCCTGTGGGATTCTGAGTAGAGAAAAGTTATTTTGGTCTGTGAGTAAACTGTTTGCTGAGGTTAAGTTGCCTGTTTTCATTAGGTTTACTTCAACATACTGTTTTTATGTTAAGTACTATTTTAAAATTGCTAAATGTAGTAATCTTTCCTTTCAGTCCTAACCCTACTGCCAGTATCCAAATTCTTCAAGAAGTGTCCATGTCTCGATACATTCCTCATCCTTTTCTTGTAGTGTCTGTTACATTGACGTCAGTGAGGACAGAGACTGGCATCACCTTGAAGATGCCTCAGCAGGTACAGATCTATAGTGCTCAAAATTTAAAAGAATCAGTGCGTGGACTTGTTATCTTAGTCCTCAGATATTACTTGCTTCGTAAGTGAACCGTGCATCAGTGGTCAGTGGTTCTTTCATGTGGTAAAATGCAGAACTTGTTTTTTCTGAAGCTTGTTATGTAGACATGTTATGTGTGATTTGGGGGCTGTGGGTTGGAAATAAACACCGAAACTCTTACTACTTTTTCATAACTTTTCTCATCGTCTTGTCAAGTTTGGAGCCAAATCTTGGAGGACAAATTAAACTAAACTGTGTCAAGGGTATGTTTCTCTGTTGTGGATTAAAAGATGAACACCAGGGCAATGCATGGCATTAGTAAGTGACTTTCTTACAGCAACAGCAGGTCCATTGCCCAAAGAATAAGCAGAAATAAGGAGAAGATGGCTTTGACCCTGTAAGGTCACTTCTAGTCAATTTGCTATTACACTAATGTAAAGTAAGATAATTTCTCCCACTAGTTTTCTCAGGAGATAGGCCAACAGCCAAACAATGACTGAAGTGTGAAGGTGTAGCCCTGTCTTAACTCCAGGAAATTATTCAGGCCACTGAAAGCACATTGCAAAAAAACCATGGATTTTTGTGGTCTCTAGTGTAATCAAATTAAGCTTAACTGTCTGAGTAGTTGCAGCATAAACTATATTTTCTCATCAGAGCATCTACCTTGAGATAGTTCAGAAGTTGCACTGTCTGTAGATGGGCCCATAGTCATGTGAAGGTACGTATTTTTTTTCCACATACCAAATCCACTGGCAGATGATAGCAGTGGCACAGATGTAAAAATCTTAAGGTTGGTTGCTTCCTTTGTTCTAATTTAGTGTCTGGCTAAAAAATGTCCCGAGATTTTGATACGATCTTAGACAAGAGCACGTCCCTACAGTTTTCTAGTCCATCTTGCCATGAAACAGGGTCATTATTCCTGAACTACCTGACCTATGATGTTTCCTATTTTTGACAAAAAGCTACTGAAACTTTTTAGAGTAATACCAGTAATATTTTAAACTTAGCTTCAGACTGAACAAATATTACTCCTTTTCTTTCTAAGAGCCTGTATCTTCAAACATTGTCAATCCTCCTGATCCAAACTATTAATTTTAGCAGTGAATATGACACTGCACTGTAGACAAAGCAATGTGTCTGACTTAGTGAAGAGTGTTAGCCTTTTAAGTGTTGTTATGTGTTAGTGACCTTAAAACCTGCAAATTTACCATACAAGCCCCCTTCCCATGTATTTTAAAAATAAACTTCATGCACAACATAGCGTTGGCTCCAGCGACTTGTTTTAAAATTAAAACGAAACAATTCTGAAATAAATCTTTAGAAAAAATACTTTGCTTTCTTGATATACCTAACTAGAAAGATTTTTGTTTTCTCTAACTGCAGCTTCTAGAAGTTCAGAATGATGTACAAGTGTGGCTAAAATTTTTGGTTCACCATTTTTTTATTCAACGCTTGCTGGCTTGTGCACCAGTGTTAGTCTTTGCAGTCAGATACTGGCAATCATATAGTGGTGATACTGAGAGGAATACAAAGCTTTATTTTTCTTAAAATACTGCCAAGAGGCATGGTTGGAAAAAGCCCACATCAAGTAAACATGTGGAATGAGTCTGTTGAAAAGAAACATTCCAGTGTTTAATCCTTTGCATAAGAACTGCATAAATGAACCTACCTGTAAGTACTCAGTTCTGCTTGGTTTTTCTGAGTCCTTCTGTAATGAATTTGGTCACCTGCATACAGCAGTGCAGTTAATTTACTCTTCTTGTTCTGGATTTATATTGTCATTATGGGAAAAATGATGCATTCAAAAAGCATAAATAATTTCCATAGCACTCTTTTATCCTTAGGCTTGTGAGGCTGAAAGTATTATGCTAAACTTAGCGGGACAACTCATCATGTTGCAAAGGGATCGATCTGGACCCCAGATACGAGATAAGGATAATAACCCAAATCAAAGGAAGCATGTGAGTAAACATATGTGGAATATTGTATGTGGCTTCAAAGACGTTGTCAGTGACTGAAGTTGTGGAAGGGAGTGGTCCAGGCATAAAGAAAAGAGGTCTGTAATGCGAGGCAGTGTCTGCACTTACAGGACGAATTGTTAGCTAGAAGTACACTGTACTCCTATGACTATTTTTTTTTCCTCATAGAGTCTGTGAGACATTACTACTTAGTTGTGTGAATTTCTAACTATACTACTAACTTTACTACTTGTGTTTAGTACTTACATTGCAGTGAAAGATAAAAGTTTCAAGCATAAAAGTCCTGTGCAAAATTTGGTATGCTCTAATGACAGAAAGTCTCCAGTCTGTCTAAAACTGTTCTGTGTGCTTATGGAACATTGTAATTTTTTGCAAAGTATGTTTACAAAGTTCCTAAAATTAACAATAATAGAAATCAGTGACTGACTCCTCAGTTTTTCTGTGCTAATGAAAAACACTTCTACATGAGACAAGCACTTAGAGAGAGTGAAAACAGGAAAGTTTAGGTGAAGAGTTGTTTGCATCTCAGTCAGAAGCAACTTTGGTGTTTGTAGGAATTTTGTCAGTTCTAAATTGGACTCCTAGGCTAACTGAAGAAGCAGAGAGCAGATTTTTATTTTCTTCCCTCATATTCACCCCTCTGGCTTCCTGACTCAGTATAAGGAGGTTAAAAAGTGTAAGAAATATCTTCAGAGTGATGTAAATAATAAGTGTTTTTATCCCAGGTGGTAGGGTGCAGATAAGAGATAAGCATAGTTGTTTCTTCTTTGTTAGAAGAGTAACAAGTTTAAATAATAGCAGTTTAGCTGAAAAAAAGAGTTCTTGTAAATAGGGTGGGGGGGAAAAAAAGCTGATTTTTTTTCTTTTTTTTCTTTAAATAGCTGCCTTTTTGTGCTCCAGTTGTCCTAGCCCAGTCTGTTGAAAATGTATGGACTACTTGCAGAATCAATAAACAGAAACGCCACTTATTGGAGGCTCTGTGGCTCAGCTGTGGTGGGGCAGGTATGAAAGTCTGGCTTCCTCTGTTTCCCAGAGATCATCGAAAACCACATTCGTTTCTGTCAAGACGGATCATGCTGCCTTTCCACATCAACATATACCCATTGGCTGTTTTGTTTGAAGATGCCTTGGTTCTTGGTGCTGTTAATGACACTGTGCTCTATGACTGTTTATACACTCAAACCAGTGCTAGAGAACACTTAGAGGTTCTCTTTCCTTTCTCCATTGTTGAGAGAACCTCTCAGATCTACCTCCATCACATTTTACGCCAGCTCTTGGTTAGGAACCTTGGTGAACAAGCCTTGCTTTTGGCCCACTCCTGTGCCACATTACCATACTTTCCTCACGTACTAGAATTGATGCTTCATGAAGTGCTGGAAGAAGAAGCTACCTCGCGGGAACCCATTCCCGACCCTCTGCTTCCCACTGTGGCGAAGTTCATTACAGAGTTCCCCCTCTTCCTACAGACAGTTGTTCATTGTGCTAGGAAGACAGAATATGCCCTGTGGAATTACCTTTTTGCTGCTGTTGGAAACCCAAAGGACTTATTTGAAGAGTGTTTAATGGCCCAGGACTTGGAAACAGCTGCCTCTTACCTTATTATCCTACAGGTAATGGTACATCATGTATTGCAAGAGAGGTGATATTTACTAATTATGTATTTCAAAAATATTTTCATAGCAAAGTTAGGCGTGTGAAACAAATTTTTAATATAACAGTTTTCTGTTGAGGTTATGCCCAGGTACAGATGGAGAAAAATCATGCAGTGTAAGTAGATAGTTTACTGTATAAAAAGGAAAATAATAGCATGAAATTTGCTTCTTCTCATCCTGGTACACTTAAATGTGACATGATGTAACTTGGCCTAATAGCATTTTTGCTGTTTGATGCAAAAGAAAATGACTTGATTATGCTTTTTAACTTGCAGAATATGGAAGTTCCAGCAGTTAGCAGACAACATGCTACTCTCCTGTTTAATACTGCCTTAGAGCAGGGGAAGTGGGATCTTTGTCGTCATATGATCAGATTTCTTAAAGCCATTGGCTCTGGAGAGACAGAGACACCTCCAGCTACACCAACAACTCAGGTTTGTGATGAAAATAGTAAATACTGTGCACCAAACCTTGTATGATTAATTTTGTTGTTATATAGCATATTTGCTCCTTTGACTGTATGTTTGGGTTTTCTTGGTTTTAGGAACCAAGTTCAAGTAGTGGCTTTGAGTTCTTCAGACATCGCAGCATTAGTTTATCCCAATCAGCAGAGAATCTCCATAGCAAATTTAACTTGACAAAAACACTGAGTATGCCCTCCGGCCCATCTGGAAAAAGGTAATTGGTAGTAAAGCCCTCTCCTTCTCCACTTTGCTAGGTGCTGTACTAACTCTCTTACCAATTTAAGCTATAGAATTACATTACATGATACAGATTTGTAATAGTCTTCCTCCACATCCTTCTGCATTTGTCTTTTCCCAACTCTTGTAATATCCGTACCTCCCTTTTACCTTCTTGGGAGAATATATTCTCACACGTGTAAGTATGTATGTGTTCACGTTGTGTGTATATATACACAGGCATGCTTGCTTAATTGGATATTGCTGACCAAAAGCCTCTGAATCCACTGACTGCATATGTAGTAATTTAAATACCTAGTAAGACTGCATGCCTTATATTTGATGGATCTGTTTTGCTGAAAGATTTGCTCACAATGCTGTAACATCATAGTAGACTGTGCACATCTTTATCTGGCAGTGTATTGCCAAGTGGTAAGTAGAGCCTGACCTCGTGGTGAATCCCTTTTAGACTCCTATATATACGGAATTCATATTGCTTGGTATTAACATTCAGAAGCAGCCCTGAGCTGGGATTCATTATCATCTTGGTTTTGGCTTCTTTCCCTGTATGAGGCCTCCAAAACAGTCTTAGTATACATTTGAATGTTGTAATTTAGTAATAAGGTTTTTGATAGGAAAGGTTCTAGATTAATACTTTTTCTCTAAACTTGTTTCTCAGAAGTCACTTTGCACTGTTATCTTTTATCTCTCCTTCTTTACTTTGTTCCCGCGTTGCTAGTAGTTTAATGCTGTACAGATGCTGCTGCTGTTGTAACTTCCTTTCCTCATGTCACTTACCTGTTTTGACCAGTGGGATCTTTCAGAGAAAGTAAATAGCAGGGAATGGTGGAAACTTCTTTTGTTGGCATATAGGAAGCTCCCAGTGCTACTCGGGTTACCTGATGTACTGTGATCGTGGCAGCAGTATTTACAGCTCCGTTGTATCAGTCTTAACATCCCTGTTCTTTGATCTGTCTGTGTGCTATAGGTGGAGTAAGGACAGCGACTGTGCTGAGAACATGTACATTGACATGATGCTCTGGCGGCATGCTCGGCGTCTGCTAGAAGAAATCAGGCTGAAAGACCTTGGTTGCTTTGCTGCACAGTTAGGCTTTGAGCTGATTGGCTGGCTGTGTAAGGAGAGAGCCAGAGCTGCCCGTGTGGAGGATTTTGTGTTGGCTTTGAAAAAGCTCCATGAGGATTTCCTCTGGCCATTTCCAGTCATACCAGCTTCGTCCATTAATTCACCTTTCAAGAATGGAAAGTACAAGACAGGTGCTGTGACATCTGAGTTGGTTTGGACTAGGTTTCCCTCCTGCAGTCCTACACCTATCAATGTGAATCTGTCCTTCCTCTGTTCAGCCAAGCAAAGAGCAGGCTGAGACTTCCCACCCGAACAGCTTTTTCACAGAGAGCTTGTTTTTTGAAGGGTTTTGGTTTAGCACAGATGGCATCTCTTGTGTAGTCTGATTACAGTACTGTTTCTATTGAGGTTTCTTGCTTTGTCAGGTGTATTGAACTGGCTATAACTTGTGCAGATGTTGAGTTCAATGTATATGTAAATTCTGCTACAGAAAATTACTAAAATCAACATTTCTTACATAGTCTTTAGATGAAGTTTTGATTAACTACTTTATATTTAGAAAAGTAATGTTCCTAATATTTGAAATTTGCTTTCTGTTAAAGGGTAAGAATTTTGGAGACTTGCTGTAAACCCTCTTCCTAGTATTAACCCATCTGTTCACTAGTTCATCTTCTTAGGGCAAAATTGATACTAACTGCCAAACCTTCTTTTTTTGGTAGTTAGTAGCACCATTTTTTAGTTCTATTGATGCTAACACATATCAGCAGATACTTCTTGTATGCCAGTGCTGATGTAAAAAGCTGATCAGAAATTCCTGAAATACCTAAACTTGCTGCATTCCCTTGCTTTTGGTGATACCTCATCAAACTAATTGAATATTGGCTTCTATGCAAGTTTTAGCTTCCTGAAATGCCTGGATACAAATTTCTTTTTTTGATAGTTACATTACTTTTCTTTGGTGGGTTCTGTTTTTTTAGCCATGGGGGAGCAGCTGCTAAAATCTCAGTCTGCAGACACCTTTGTAAATATGGAAATGGACACAGGGGTTTCTAACACACCTCGGAGTCGCAGCTGGCTTGGCACTGTCGGCTCCTCTCAGAGAGAGATTGACACAGTTTCATCCCATGGACCGCATACGCAAGATGCATTTCTTTCTCCTTTGCTAAGTAAAGGTCAGTCACTCTTCTCACTAGAAAAATGCACCTGGAAGTACACAGTTATATTTTGATATTTGCATGTCACTGGTGTATTGTTGCTTCTTAACTGCTGATAACCATAATTCGGGGGGGGGGGCAGAGGCAGGAAGAGGACTTACTGAAGAGTGAACTGAAATTTTTACAACAGAAAGATAATGCCTATGTCGTACATCTTTAAGTACTTGAACAGCTGGCTGAACATGAGTCAGCAGTGTGCCCAGGTGGCTAAGAAGGCCAATGGCATCCTGGCTTGTATCAGGAATAGTGTGACCAGCAGGAGCAGGGAGGTGATCTTGCCACTGTACTCGGCACTGGTGAGGC
>VWZX01003026.1:173000-228570 GCA_013399015.1 Galbula dea
GATTGGACTAGATGATCTTGAGGGTCCTTTCCAACCATAATGATTCTGTGATTCTGTGAAATTGATACTTGCTGAAATTCCTGTCTGTGGTGGTAACCTGAAGTCTTATCTGGGAAGAGTGTTTTAAGTGTTCTCTTGAATGGGCTGGCTTCTTGCACAGGTTGGCACTGAACTTTGCATGAATTTTGTGCTTTTGGGTTTCTTTGAAAGATATTAGTTACATTCTTTATAGAGGAAGTTGAGGAAATAGTCCCATATAATTTCCTTTCTTCCTATGCCTTTGTTTAAAACACTTTTCTAATAGCTCAAATGTGTGATCAACTTATGAAAATACAGAGGCAAATTTTATTCTCTATGCATCTTTTCTGACTACAGTCAGAGACAGGGAAAGTTTGTGTGACCATTCATGTCTATTTTTTTTACTCCCTCTTGTTCTGAAGCATAGGGCAATGTTTTCAGCAGTATCTCACAGACATGGAAAAGACCTAAGTACCTAAGTGTGAACTGATGTCTCCCCAAGGTGCCAGAGCTTCCTGTGAGAGTCAGAGCACTTGAAGCTACTATTTAACAAGTTGACAGGCTTTACAAAATAAAGAAAAAGTGGGGCTTTCTCTCTTGGCTTGGACACCGCCTCATTCTGTTTTTCACTTCTATTTCTCTTGTTTTTTACTTTTGCAGACTGCAAGAATGCAGTAGGTTTGAGTAAGTTTGTAACAGAACTCTCAAAACCAGCATACTTTAAATAGGGAAAGTTTATTTCTCTTTTCATTGCACTATCTTGTATTGCTTTCTGCCACTACCACTGTTTTTGTAAACTAGTATCTCTCCTTTTTCTGACTGGATGAAGACCTTTGAGTTCAATAGACTTCAGTATGCATTTTGAAGCGGTTCATTTCTGAAGTTAAACTAATAGTCTTTAAAACATTGTGAGCTAAATTCTAATAGTAAGTTCATAAATAACTAATCCAGCAGTGGTATTTGTGGGTAAGAAACTAACAAAATTACTTTCTAAACATTTTCCATGGAAAAGACGCATCTATTTTAATATGGAAACTGTTCTGGAGGGTGAGTGCCTTCATGACTCACCACTTAACAGTGGTTTTAGCTTTGCTGCTGCTGTTCCTGTGAAGATTCTGTGGCTACATCAACTCTTCATAATTTTATTAGACTTAACTTCTTTTTGTAATAAGTGCAGATAAATATTTGCATTACCAAGCATAGAGTCTTCAGGATTTTGTATGCAGAAGAGAACTTGATACTGTATCTTCATTTTTAACAAAGTTAAAGGTTAAGAAAGCAGTATTTTACTGCAACCCTTCCTACAGGCTTAATTCTAGGACAGTGGTATGTAAGGGGCTGTTGCTATGCTCTTACAATGATTGCCAATACATCTTTAGGTTCCCCTACTGATATTGTTCTGCAGAATTATTTCTATTTGATAGAAAAACTGCTGCATTCCTGTAGTGTGACAAGAAGAATGCTGAAGTGGGATGGATAGTATGTCTGAAGTAACTTCTTAGCATTGTGATATATAGCAAAGCATTACTGTGTAATTTGTTTATATAGGAAGTAGTTCAGAAATTTGGAGTCTTACTAAAATAAGCAGTTTCTTTTTCCTTATCATTCTGAGTGTTTTTGATAGGTGACGAATGCAGCATTGGTTCAGCAACAGACCTGACTGAAACAAGTTCTATGGTGGATGGTGACTGGACCATGGTGGATGAAAACTTCTCCAGTTTAAGTTTAACTCAGTCAGAGCTTGAACATCTCTCTCTAGAACTGGCTAGTAAAGGGCCACACAAGTCACAGGTCCAGCTGCGGTAAGTAACATAACCTTTGCATTTGAAACTGAAAATGACTAGTATGCAGCCTTAAGAGAAAGAAACATTGCCTACAAAATCACACTGGGATTTTGTCTTCAGAGTGGAAAAATAAATAAATAAACATGTTTTTTCCATACAGATACTTGCTACATGTCTTCATGGAAGCAGGATGTCTGGATTGGTGCATTATCATAGGCCTTATCCTCAGAGAATCTTCAGTAATCAAACAGGTTTTCAGTATAATGCAGTCCTCTGATATTGATGGAGAAGTCTGTCAGAATATCAAGACTGGACTATATGCTGTTGACAAATGGGCTTCCACAGATTGGTAAGTGTTATTTTCCACCTTCATTTTCATTCCAGTTGCAGGTATTAGCTACCTAAAAAACAGTGCTGAGTTCTCTCAGCATTAGCTGAAAAAATTATTTAAAAGCACTTCTGCAGAAGATTTCAGGACAGTCACTTAAGCCAGTTGTGACCAAACTGGGCGGAAAAAAAACCAAACCAACCAGCCACTCAGCATTATTGTTTGATTATAGTTAACCTTTTTCCTTTTTTTTTTTTTTAAAAGAGGATCTGTACAGAAGGCATTATAGAAGATACTCGTTTATATTTAAATTCTCCCAAGAAAACCTGCTTTTCAGGAATGTGGCAGAAGTACTAATTTTTTTATTTCACTCATGTTGTTCTATATCGTTCTTTTCCTAGCCCTGGGTACAAGCCATTTCTAAATATCATCAAACCGCAGATCCAGAAACTAAGTGAAATAGCAGAAGAGCAAGTTCAGCCAGAAGCTTTTCAGCCAGTGAATCCTTCTAAGGTTACTGAACAAGTGAGCCCCAGAGCTGAGGAAAGCAGGACTTCATCTAGCCATGGCACTAATCTTCAGAGTGATGCTGGCAACAGCAGTGCAAGCAGGCATGAAGAGGAGAAGTCTAAGACAGAGGATGAAGATTCATTCCAAGACGGCAGTTACGACTGTATTTTGTCTTAAATGGAAGATGAACAACTTCCCAAGCATCAGGTGTGAAAGGAAGCAAACCAGCTCTTAGATATGCTTCCATCTTTTGGATTTGAACCCTTTTTTTTGTTTGCTTTTTTTATTGTCAATCTTTGAAATCTTTAGTGGGGATAACTAAGCAGCAGTTTCATTTAATAATTTCAAAGGGAGGCAAGATTATTTTTTTAGGCAGTCTTCAGACTGGAGCTTTAGGTTTTTATACTTAGTGTTGAGAGACACTGAATACATATGGAGACAAATTCAGCTACTGTTTATCAGTACCTTTGCATCACCGACACACGTTTTGCAGAAACTACTTATCTCTTGCTTGAGTTTAAAAGGCGAAAAGGGGATTAAATTTAAAAGCTGTTAAGCGTCACAGCTTGCCTGCCTAAGAAATATCTGATCAATGCAGTTCAGATTGGTTTGATATTGTATTTTGTATTAAAGGACTGTAAAATATATTGTATGGTTTTGTGAATACTCTTGTACAAATATTCAAGGCTGTACCGTATTTGAAGGTACCTCCTATATGTATTATGCATGTTTCTAGATGACTAGTAAAGTTAAAGCAGAGTTGCACTTCTTTCTGGATGAGGCATACTTTACTGACCTAACATTGACACAAGGTGGCTTACCTGTTTTTTACTGCCACTTACAGATCTTGTAGTTGGGTTTAAGGGATTGCTGAAGGTTATTTATTTCATTGTAAATTCTTTTCTGAAAAATGGATTTTTAAAATGTAAATAATCGTCATATACTCTTGCTATAGAAAATAGTTTAACAGCTCATACTTAAACATTTTTCAAGCATTTTATAATATTCATACTTGTAACTAAGACATATTTAACTTTCATATGATGTTATGGAAAGCTGGCTGCAGAGGTCTGTTGCTTTGAGGTACTGTTTTTTCTAGCTGCTGTCCCTATGTAATAACTACCTGTAACAGTATTAATTTAGGTATTAGCTTGTTCGTACTGTGCAATCTGAACAAAAATGCAACATTACTCATTTTATACAAAATAAACTAGTTTATTTTTTATAACATCACTTGATTACTGACATGGACCAAACTAGTCATCATAGGGTAGTTACATCATCTGTTGCTTTTGCTAGTGTAGTTACTAAATGCACATCCATTTAAACTCTGAAAATTAAGAATAGTCTCAGTTAAGTAGAAATAAATTGTGGGGTTTGTCATCTTTATTTTCTTTGTAGATAAGATCAAGTGCTTTAAAATGTGTAAACATTAAAATGTTGCTTTAGAATGGCTTTATACTAAGCCAATACAACCAGTACAAGTGCAATAATTGTGAGTATTACTTGGAAATCTAGAGATTTTGGTGAATGCAGCTTGAGTTTCCTTTTAGGAGTTGAAACTGATACTGAAGTTTAGGAAAGAAAGCTGGTTCAAGAGTCCCAGCATCACACACAGTCTGCATTGTAGCTACTGGTTGCAGATAATGTCTATCATACCTACAAGCCTGCTATCTACATCAAAATTCATTATTGTTATAAAGGGGATACTTAAAGCTTTTTAAATGATAAAAACCCTGCTTAATCTATGTTAAAAGAAATAAAAACTGTGCTTCAGTAAATATTTTCTGTGGTTCTGTGGTAATGATGTAAGCCAAGTGCATCCTGATCAGCCTTCAGCTGTTCAGGTTTGGATCTGAAGAAGTAAAACCATAAATTGATACACTAACATTCTTAATATTAGTATCATACTACTGTGCTACTGTTGTTTAGCAGTTCAATCTTTTTAGTCGTGAAATTTTAGAAGTTTGTACTTCTTTATTAGTAATTATCTCTATGCAAATCTTATGTGCTAATTTTGTATTTCTATTTTACTGCCGTTATACCTGTAATTAAAAGACAAATGTATTCAACTTTACTTGAAGTTACTCTTCTGGAAAATAACAATTTCTGACTTCAAGCCATTGATAGTAAACTATAAGAATTCAAGTAGGTTATCTTGGAGAAACAAATCTCTCAAAGAAACTACCTGATGAATCACAGAATCACAGAATGGTAGGGGTTAGAAGGGACATCTGGGGATCATGTACTCCAACCTCCTGCTAAAGCAGGTTCACCTAGATCAGGTTGCACAGGAAGGCATCCAGGCAGGTTCTGGAAGTCTCCAAGGAAGGAGACTCTACAGCCTCATTGGGCAGCCTGTTCCAGTGCTCTGTCACCCTCAAAAGTGGAGAACTTTTTCATTATGCTTAGGTAGAACTTCCTCTGCCTTCTCATATATCCCCCATCACCAGAACACCCACCTCATTCAGCAGTGGGTCCACATTATCCCTAGTCTTCCTTTTCCTACTGATGTACTTAAAGAAGCTCCTCTTGTTTTTCACATTGCTTGCCAAATTTAATTCCAAGAGTGCCGTGGCTTTCCTCATTGCATCCCTACATACTCTGACAACAATCCTATATTCCTCCCAAATGGCCAGTCCCTTTTCCCATGTACCATAAACCTCCTTCCATCTGAGTTTTTCCAGCAGCTCCTTGCTCATCCATACAGGTGTCCTGCCTCCTTTACTTGATTTCTTACTCATAGGGATGCACCAATCTTGAGCTTGGAGGAAGTGGTACTTGAATATTAACCAGCTGTCTTGGGGCTCCCTACCTTCTAGGGCCCTAATCCATGCGATTCCTCCCAGTAGGTCTCTGAAGAGGGCAACGATAGCTCTCTGGAAGTCCAGGATTGCAATCCTACTTATTGCCCTGCTTCTTCCATGCATGATGTTGAACATCACCATTTCATGGTCACTGCAGCCAAGGCTTCCTCCAACCTTCACATCCCCAACCAGTCCTTTTTCGTTTGTTAGTACAAGGTCCAGCAGCGTACCTCTCCTGATTGGTTTCTCCTCTAGTTACCACTGTCAGAAGGTTGGTTTAGTATGCCACATCATACTCTTACAGCCTGGTTTACAGGGTGAAGATAGCAGGCTTTTAAGTTAAAAATTGTCTTAGTACTTCATCTTTGAAGTTGCATCCACCTGTTGTTTTGAAAAGAGGTGTATTTGGTTTAGCTGGCAAGGGTATGGTAGCAAGGGTGGCCTTGGTGAGTAGAACCCAGGAGCTGCCCATATTTCACAGAATCACTGAATATTAGGAGTTGGAAGGGACCTCGAAAGATCATCTAGTCCAACCCCCCTGCCACAGCAGGATTCCCTAGACCAGGTCACACAGAAGCGCATCCAGACAGGTTTTTTTAATATCTCCATAGAAGGAGACTCCACAACCTCACACACAGCCAGTTCCCACAGACCAACCATTGGATGCAGCTGAGCCTATTGGCCAAGCCGGTGTCTCCTCTCTGGAATATATTCAACAAGCGGTTGCTGTGCAGTAGCTGTGAGAGGTAAGTGAGGAAAAAAAAAAAAAGAGATGTGAGGAACACTCCCGCAGACAGCCAGGCCTATAAAGGAGGAGTAGGCACTGCAGCAGAGATCCCTTGCAGTCTGTGGATCTGTAAAAGTAAATGCATACATTAACTGATATACTACCAATCTTAATGATTAGTTATTATTACTGCGCTACTGTTGTTAACAGTCAATTCTTTTTAGACCATGGTGAAGCCACCTGTCCCTGTACAACCCATTGTGGAACATACTGGAGCAGATATCCACTCTGCAGCCTGTGGAGGACCCCATACTAGATCAGGTGGATGTCCCGTGAATGAAACTGCAGCCCATGGAGCAGGTTTTCTTGCAGGAACTGTGGCCCATAGGAGATGATAGAATGCTAGAATAGTCTGTTCCTAAAGGACTCCCTCATTGAGAGTAGCATCCACATTTGAGCAATTCATGAAAGACACTATCCCATGGGAGGGACCCCCATGCTGAAGCAGGGTAATGGTGTGAGAAGGAAGGAAGAACAGAGAGAGCTGTTACAGACTGACCGTGACCTGGACCTTAGCCTCATCATCCCTGATCCTGCTTGCAGTGCTGCGGAAGAGGAGGTAGAAGGGTGAAGTTGAGTTTAGGAAGAAAAGGGAGGTTTGGGGAAGATGTTTTTCTTTTTCCTCTTTCTTTGTTGCCATTCTACTTTATTTTTAATTGGCAGAAAGTTAAAATTAGTTTTCCCCAAGGCCATACCTATTATGGTAATTTATGAGTAATCTCCCTGTCTCAACCCATGTGTTTTTTCATCTTATTTTCTTTCTGGCCTGCTGAGGAGAGGTCTTGAGACCAGTTTTGGGGACATCTGGCAGCCAATCAAGGTTAACCGACCACAAAAAGTTTATTCGTATACAAATATGCACCATTACCTCAACCTAAACATATGAAAAATGGTGCATTTAACCAGTTGAGGGATCAACATTTTCTACGGAATTCCATCTCACTGTCTCTCCTCTTGCTTTGCTTATCCAGTTCACACAAATTAGCTGCCCTTATTCCTGACACCATGGCCTACTTAAGTGTTCAGCATTTAAAGGCATAGAAAGATGTCTGGATTTCCTCCTTCACCAGCACTTCCATATCAGCAAGTTTTCTTAATCTGGTTCTCATCCTGTAAAAAAATAATTACCTCTGAAAAACAGAAACAATGCTGGATTCCTTGCTGCCTTATCTGAATAATCCTTTCACACAGGTTATACTTGCAAAACTGCTTCTATCAAGCCACATTTCTGATAATTTTCAGCACTTCTGTCAAATAAAGTAAGCTAATTATTCACTACTGTGTTTTAGCCCAAAGCAACCAATTTAAACAGTTTTAGAAGTGAAGTGTCTGTAAGCTACATGTTGAAATCCACTGCTAAGTAAACAGGAACACATGAACGCATAATCTAGCCAGAACCTGTACAGAAGAGGTTCCTTTTCATTATAAACTGAAGAGGAGGCTAAGGGGTGACCTCATCTATGCTTTTAAATATGTGAAGGGTGTGTGTTGGAAGGATGGGGTCAGGCTCTTCTCAGTGAAGCCCAGTGACAAGACAAGAGGCAATGGCTGTAAGCTGAAGCATAGGAGATTCCGTGTGAATACATGTAGAAATTTTTTGACAGTTCAGGTGCCGGAGCACTGGAACAGACTGCCCAGAGAGGTTGTGGAGTCTCCTTCTATGGAGGTATTCAAAACCCTTCTGGACGTGCTTCTGTGTGACCTGGTGTAGGGAATCCTGCTGTGGCAGGGGGGTTGGACTAGATGATCTTTCGAGGTCCCTTCCAGCTCCTAATATTCTGTGATTCTGTGAAAACAGTTGCCTACAGCTATAATGATACTATAAAAGATGATGGGTAACTTGTTGAGGGTGGTAAGCTGGCTTCAACCAAAGAAAGGAGAGCCTCCAAGAAAAAAAAAAGGCCACAGACCCAACTTTCCTATAATCCTATAACTAATTTCTAGAATTCCTATATCCTAGAGCTCAAGACCAAGATATTATAGTGAGCAGCAAGATGAATGTCAGCTTACAGTGAGTAGTAAAAGTAGTCCCAGTGCTTAAACAGAGAAAAGGGAGGAGCTTTCTCATACCACTCTGAAAGATAAAACTTGCTCTGAATTTTCTATTTATCATGTGCTACCTGAAATAAATAAATCCAATTAGTTTCCTACCAGAGAACACCAAGAAGAAACTTTAACAGACTTTACAAAGGCTCACAACTGGAGGCTACAGCTGGGTGAGCAAGTTCAGGCCTAAGACACAACTACTTTTTCGTAACTTTTTCCATATTATTGTTCCTATCAAAAAAAGAACCACCCCACCACCACACAGAAAAAGCAACATCCCAGAAAACAACATGCATGGGCAGTTTTCTAAGGCGGTTACTTAAATTCACCTGTACCTCCTGGCTTTGAAGCTTGTGTTTGTTCCAGAGACTCAGACCAGACTGACAGAATTGTTCCTTTCTGGATGAACTATTGCTAACTTTCAAGTCTGATGCTCACAGATTTCTGAAACTTACTTTTTTTTAAAGTCTCTTAAGTGATGCTTGACACCTTAGAACAGAGGTGGCAGTGACTGCATCTCCCCTGCACTGTCTCTCAATTCCTGCTGAAGTCTCAGCTTTATCCTTGACATGTTCTCAAGTTGCATTTGCACTTTGATAGAAACGTTAAGTGCCCTAGCACAACAGCAAATCTTCTGGGAACAGGGAAGCCTGACTAATTTCTTCTCCAAAACTGAGAATCCATGTTCTATCTCCAAAACAGAGGTCACATTTAGGCAACTTGACATTGCCTAAGCACAGTTTTGTGACAGCACTTAGGGATGCTGATTTGCAATGGCTTTTTAACCACCTTTTACAAAGAACAGATGTCAAGTTCTAAAACAGGTCATCCTGCAGGTACCTTCCAGATTTATTACCAAAAACCAGACAAGCTATAGCCCTCCAGGAAAAAAAAAACCTAAACAGCATTACCATGCAGGTGAACTCAGTAGCAGCTATGACTCCCACATGCTACCATTAGCTCTGTATACACACTTGTTAGATCTTGTCTGTTTGATTAGTGTTTTCCCAATAGGCTTGCAACTCAATCTAGATTGAACAGACACTAAGGACAGTTCTTGCTAACACAGAACCGCTCCACCCAGCTCAACAGTCTACCGATTTAAGTACAATAGGTGAAATTGTCCTGTTCATTGCACCGATCCCAATGCCTACTTTCTTCAAATGCATACTTCTACTTGACAGACAATCTGAAGGTATGGTGACACTGCATTAGCTTGTGTAACCACATCGTACACAGGCCTCCTTTGCAACTACAAGCTTAAGTTGATAAAACATGTTTCTGAAGCTCTTTTACCTATAGGTATGTAACAGAGTACTATGCATGCTTAAGAAGAATGTAATCTTCTTCATTTTGATGGCTTCAACAAAACCATCAAAAGTCAAGGAAAAACTCTAGCATTAAGGAAGAGTAAAACAATTCAAAAAAGGCTGTGTATGTAAACTGTTTCAGATTAACACAGGAGAATTCCAGTCAACTAGCTGCTTACTGCCCCCGCCCCCAAGAATGAAGTCTTTTTCTACTCCCATGCCCATCTATCCTTAAAAAGGCTACTCCCTTTTTATGTATTTCACAGAATAATACACGCAATACTTTTTATGAGAAATAAAGCACAGTAGCAGAAGACTCACAGCACCTTGTACTGAATGGGGAAGCAGATGGACACTAAACTAGTCAGTAAAATCTTCTACCCTGTTCTTCTGCTTGTGATCAACAATTAATTTGCTACCATCAGTTTTGCAAAGAATACTTAGCTTTGTTACTGGAGACTCTTCCAGACCACATCTTGTTTCAAGAATGTTCCTCTCCAGGCAACCAGCTAGGCCCCTCACTTTAACATTTCTCAGCTAAGTTTTACATTCTTTGGCTATGTGTATCTTCCACATAGCTCCAACTTTAGCTAACTCCAGTGTCACTTACCAGTATTCCTACCACAAGCTTAAATAAAAGATTAGTGCAGTGAACAAAAACAAGTCAAATATGCCTTTAATCATGGTAAAAACCAAATTTCACTAACTAAGTTTTGCTTTTACTTACAAAGACAGAAATTTACAACAAGCTACACATCTCTCATAATTCAATTATTTAATAAAGGTTAAATCCTGAGTTAGCAAAAGTTACTGCTTCACTGAAGTTTCAGGAACTGCTAACAGGCATTTTTATAATTGTGGCTCCCAGTACAAATTTTTCATGCACAACTTTTTTTCAAAGCTTTAACTCATAGGCAAAACACAAAATAAAAATCAACGGTGAGGAAGACAGTAAATATCAGTGCAGCTTTAGTTAACTAGCTGTGCATCAGCCAGAGTACAGTACAAAACATTTGTTGAGATTCAAGACAAGTTATGAACTGGAACTCCATTTTTCAAATCATTAATAGCACTTTAAAAAAAATAATTAATGCTTCATATAGGGACCATAGTTTAAAATCAGATACAATTAAGTGAGTGATGATTTATGCAATGCTAATGTAGAAAGACCTGCTGGTTTTGAGATACTGATGGCCAGTTTATTATGGTTACAGTAATTAAACCTCTTGCCCTAGTCCATGAGTCACTTGACAATCTTCACAAAGGTACCTTGCAACAAATGAAAACTGGTTCTTGCCACTATCATGTACAACTACAGAAAAGTTGGAAGAAAAAATACCCAATCAAGGAGCTGCTGTCCATCACAGCTCATACAAACTGAAGTGTCACAAAATCATCTTTCACATGCCCTGTAAAGTACTTGCATGTTTTCACTCAAAATAATGATGTGTGCACAAAATCTGCTTTGCGTGCGATTTGGCAAGACTCATGAGATGAACAAAACAATAATCTGTACAATTTGTAGTGCAGTACTGATGTTACAGAATGTTCTATATATAGTTTGGAAAAAAGCATGAAGAAGTTTCCTCAGGTACATAGAGTTCTTTGAATTTCAGAAAATAACAAATTATTACACTGTACTGAAAAAAACCTGGCAGTATTGAAAAAAAACCAAAGAGGTTGCTTCCAAACTCAAAGCTTGTCAATTAAAACTGGGAGACGCCTCTAAACCACTCACAGTCATTAATAAAACCCATCCTGTGGAAATAAAACAAGGGCAAACCAGAGAAAATGGACATCTTTTTAAACATGACTCTTTGTAGTAGTTTTCCCTATGGAAAGCAAACTGTATTCTGAGAAACAGGTAAATGTGTTAGCAAAGTGCAATACTGTCACATTACCAAAAGTCTCTCCAGAGGAGATACCAAATATTAGCCAATTCTAGTAAATTAGAATATAACTTGTAATTTAGAGCAGATCAGTTATAAAGACATCCACAAAACGGAGAGAGGACTTAGCACTCTTATACACAAGAGAGCAAGCCACATGCTTATATGCTGATACTGAAGGATCCCAACAAGAATAAAAATACAAGATGATGGGTCAAACTTACCCACTCCAGTTCTAACACTGAAGAGACAGGCAAAGGTTTAGGAACAAAGTTTTCAATAGAAACATATTCTTTGGAAAAGATAACCTGGATAAATAATTGCCACATTACATTGTAACATCAGTTTCTGCATTGTGCATTTGCCAAGGGCTGGGAATGTAACCTACACAAACATCACAGCTTTCAGTGACCACCCAGTGACAAAAGTAGTATTTAGGTCTTTGCCACCACAGCCCCACCACCATTTGAACAAGCACCTTTTAGCTGAATGTCTTACTTTAATAGGACGGATAGGATCGGTAGGCCATAGTCCTCACATGTGCGTGAAGTACGGCTCTATTTTACATAACATCAAAATAATTTCATGAGGTTCTTTCACTACAATTGCCATCAATATTATGCTGTTACCTCCTCAAATACAGTTTTCACTATAAGAAACCCACTAGTTAAGCTACCATTTCAGTGGAAAAAACACAGTGAACTGGATTCACGTTGACATGAAGTATCACTATATCCCCAAGACAGCAGCAGTCTTTAAATAGTCAAACTGCCACAGAAACACCATTTGTTATGGAAGTAGTTTTAAATTCTTGTGAAAGTCTCCAGAATCTCGTTAGAAAGTCTTTGCTACAACAGCATTCTGCATCACAGAGATTACCCTAGTAGCACTGCATTACTGTCAACATTAAAAAACAAAGAGGTCATAAGTGCAGGACCAGCCAGAAGAAAACGTCCAGTTTGGAAACTTCTCCTGTATTGCAGAGAGTTGAGGTGACCTTTGATCCTCCCCAAAAAAGTAATGTGCTGCTACAGCAAGGGAGACTATTCCATCAGAATGATTTTCTGGGACCTGAAAATGAGAAAAGGGCAACACAGTCTTTATGATTGTTTATGGCTTTTAAACATATTGTAAATCCAGATGTACTCTTTTACAGACTAGTATCCATGCAACAAACTCCATCCTGCAATTCTTTGCCCCTGTGTGTCAGAACACATCTTCAAACACATCAGTTTGATTACATGATGAGTCCAATTCGAATTGAACTTGCAGCTAAGTACGGAGATCACAGTGACTTGTGACGTTACATAGCATGCTCTAGCTTCAACATTTTTATCTGTTCCCACTGGAACAAGAATGCTGGAAGCCTTGCTTTCAGTTGAAAATAAGAAAATTTTAAAAAGAAAGCTTTTACAACTCTCTTCAGCTTCAAGACAGGTAAGTTTCCCACTACAGATTCCCTGTAATTTCGCATAAGCAAGCAAATAAAATACATGAAAAGTAAATCACTCACAACAGGAAAAAGAACTCTGAAACAACAGTAGTAAAGATAAAATTTCAAGAACTATGAGGTTAAGACCAGAGAAATCCAAACTTACGACCTAAGATCATGAAGACAAGAAAAATATTCTTCCCTTAGCTGTTTGGCAAGTTAGTAGACTAAGCATCAAAAATATATCCAAGCTGATACATAAAGTTGAGAGACAAATTAAAAGACAGAAGCTAGAAGTAGGATCTATACAATAAGGCAAAGCTCAAGAAAGCTACTATGACATTTTTCACATAAGAATGAAGAAATAGTGACAACAGGGCAGGCAGATCAAGGGATCACCAGTTTTCTAGCAGTAGCATACTCACCATCAGTTCTACCCAGAAGTGCCATGGTGTAGCCTGCAGCCCACGGGAGTAAAACACAAAGTAGTCTCCTCCTAAGCTAGCAACTGGCATGCCATCCCCGAGAGACCAGGTGGACAGAACGGACCCTTCATGTGGTCGAACATACAGAGACATGTGACTTGGACCTGCAGATACAGGGATATGCATATAGAGGTATCAATGGGCAGAGGCAGAATATCTATCTTCCTATAGAGTAGCAAGTTATCTGTGGATTATTACTAGTGTCTTCTCAGCTGGCACCACCAACTGCTCACTTACTCCATTTCCCCTGCAGCAGGATGGGAAAAAGAATTGGAGGAAAAAGACAAACCCTGTGGGTTCAGACAGAAGAGTTCAACAGAACAGCACCAAGAGAGAAGAAACAACAGTAATAGCAATAATACTAATGAAATAACAGATGAAGCCAGTAATGTGAAATGCAAACGCTCTCCCACTCAGGACCTGCCACTGCCCATCTGAACTGCCCTCAATTGCCTGAGCCAATTTCCCCCCTATATACTGAGCATGACATCAGTACGATTTGGTCTGCCTATGCTGGATGCGCCCTCTCCCAGCTACTGCAGAAAATTAACCCTATCCTAGCTGAAACCACAACCAACAAAAGGATTCTGTCTTCATAGAACAGAATCATAAAATTGTTTAGGCTGGAAAACACCCTTAAGATTGAGTCCAACTGAGCACCTTGTCTACAAGTCTTTTAAATACCTGCAGGGTTGGTGACTCCATCATTTCCCTGGACAGCACGTTCCAGTGCTTGACAACCCTTTAGCTGCAGAATTTTTTCTTAATAACCAATCTAGACCTCCCCTGGCAAAACTTGAGGCTATTTCCTCTTGTCCTATCACTTGTTACTTGGGAGAAGAGACTCACACCCACCTCGCTACAACCTCCTTCCAGGTAGTTGTAGAGAGAGATGAGGTCTCTCTTCAACCTCCTCTTCTCCAGGCTAAACAAAGACCAGTTTCTTCAGCCACTGCTAGACTTCTGCTCTACAGCCGTCACCAGCCTCGCTGCCCTTCTTTGGACACACTCCAGTATCTCAATGTCTTTCTTGTAGTGATGAGCCCAAAAGTGAACACAGTATTTGAGGTGTGGCTTCACCAGTGCCTTATGCAGGGGGACAATCACTTCTCAAGTCCTGCTGGCTACACTCTTCCTGATCCAAGCCAGGATGCTGTTGGCCTTCATAGCCACCTGGGCACACTGCTGGCTCATGTTCAGCCAGCTGTTGACCAGCACCCCCAGGTCTTTTTTCACTGTGCAGCTTTCCAGCCACTCCTCCCCAAGCCTGGAGCATTGCATGGGGCTTTTGTGACACAGGTCCAGGACCTAGTACTTGGCCTTGTTGAACCTTGTACAGTTGGTCTTGGCCCATAAATCCAGCCTGTCCAGAAGCCTCTGCAGAGCCTCCCTACCCTCAAGGAGATGAACACTCCTGCCCAACTTGGTATTGTCTGCAAGCTTACTGAGGGTGCACTCAATCCCCTTGTCCGGATCATCAATAGAGACATTAAACAGAACTGGTCCCAAAACTGATGCCTGGGGAAGACCACTTGTGCCCAGCTGCCAGCTGGACTTAACTCCATTCACTACAACTCTCTGGGCTCAGCTACCCAGACAGTTTTTTACCCAGCGAAGTGTACACTTGTCGAAGCCATGAGCTGCCAGCTTCTCCAGTAGAACGCTGTGAAAAATAGTGTCAAAAGCTTTACTGAAGTTCAGGTAAACAACATCCACATCTTTTCCCTCCTCCACTAAGTGGGTCACCTTATCATAGAAGGATGTCAGTTTAGCCAAGCAGGACCTGCCTTTCATAAACCCATGGGACCTGATCACTTGGTTGTCCGGTATGTGCCCCATGGTGGCACCCAAAGACAATCTGCTCCATAATCTTCCCTAGCACTGAGGTGGAACTAACAGTTCTGTAGTTCCCCAGATCTTCTTTCCAGCTCTGAGGTGTCACATTTGCTAACCTCCAGTCAACTGGAACCTCTCTGGTTAGCCAAGTCTGCTGACAAAATGATGGAAAGTGGTTTGGTGAGGCCTTTCACCAGCTCCCTCAGTATCATTAGGTTGATCCCACTTGGCCCCACAGACCTGTGTGTGTCTAAGCAGTGTTAAGTACATCACCGACCATTTCCCCTTGGATTATGGGACCTTCACTATGCTCCCTGTCACTGTCTTCCAGCTCAGGTGGCTGGGTACCCAGACAGCAATTGGTCCTAGTATTAAAGACTAAGGTTAAAAAGTATCTCAGCCTTTTCCTCATCCTTTGTCACTACATTTTTCCCTACATCCAATAAAGGACAGAGATTCTCCTTAGCCCCACTTCTATTGTACATGTATTTACAGAAACATTTTTAATTCTCTTTTACAGCAGCATCCAGAGTTAAGTTCTAGTTGGATTTTGGCCCTTCTAATTTTCTCCCTGCATAACTTCCTGACATCCTTGTAGTCCTCCAGAGTTGTTTGTGCCTTCTTTCCAAGATGGTAAACTCTCTTTTTTCCTTCCCCCAAGTCCCAGTGAAAGCTCCCTGCTCAGCCAGGCTGGTCTTCCCTGCTGGCTCACCTTATGGCATGTTGAGACATCCTGCTCCTGAGCCTTTTAAGATTTCTTCTTGAGGAATGTCCACCCTTCCTGGACCCATCTGCCCTTTAGGACTGTACCCCAAGGGACTCTGTCAGCCAGTCTCCTAAACAGGTCAAAGCCTGCCCTCCAGAAATCCAAGGCAGCAGTTTTACTGACCGCCCCTCCCTACTCCTCCAAGTTTATTTTGTGATTGTTATGCACAGTAGAGCCTCCAGCCAACACATTACCTGTAAGTCATTCCCTGTTCACAATCAACAGATCTACAGGAGTTTCATTTCTAAGTGGTAAGATAAATGAGATGGTAATGTAGGAGAAGAACTCCATTATAAAACAGACTTTAAGAACTTACAAGATCACAGCTTACTCAAAATAGAGAAGGTTATTAGTCCCCCAAATAACAACTGCAACACAACACCCACAGATTCTCGTGTGTTATGAAACCAAATTAATTCTTGGTAATCTCAGAAAGCTCACTATCTTGGGAATAGCACTAGACCTGCAGCACTGGAGTCAAAATCTGGTTTATTATGGGCATAAAACTAAACACAAATCACAAATCAGAAGCTTCTGTCACTCACCAGATACTTCAAAGCTTAACCTTACAGAGTTCCAGGACATCAGCTCCTTGGACAGAACTCTGAAGTGAATGGGGCTTCTTGGAAAAATTTCTGGAGCAGGAAGATACCAGTTTTTCCTGTAATAATAATAACAATAATAAAGTTTTAACTTACTCTCAGTTCAACACTCAGAGGTTCTAAATGTGAGAAACCAAGAAGTTTTCTTGTATAGTATAGCTAACTGTGCTGTTACTAAATGAACTATTGAAAAGTTACTGATTTTAGCAAAACGTTGGCAAATCAGTAGCTTTTGGCCAGAGAAATATTTAAAAGCCGTATCTGTATAAAAATAATCACCTCTGTGTTCATTCATTACCTTCATCTGCCTGAATTGACAAAACAATACAATACGAGTATTTCCATCTTCAAACTGCTAAATTTTTGCTCACAACATTCTTGTGGTATGAGAAATAGTCACAGCAGCTAGTTTGCTTCTACGGAGACCAGCTACTCTAGACTTCCTCTGCTGCCAGGTGGGGTAAGGAATGGGGGAAGAAGGAAAAAGACATACATACTCCTACTCTGAACTGCCCTTTAGAAGGCCCCCCCAACTTCACCTATTTCTCCACTGGTACTGACACTGATTTTCCATACATCAATTTCTACAGCTCCTGCAGCAGATCCAGCAATCTCTTGCAGAGATCCTGGCAGAAGACACTGCATGTAGACAAAACTTTGTCTTCTCAAGTGGAAGGAATTTTTACTGTCAGACCAAGATTATCCTTTCTTTTCCTTCCCTTACATATCTGAGATTGTACAAATGACCAACGTGCTCTGGCAGTAATGCTCAAGTGAAGCAGTGTTGACACCAACCGGAACATGAAATGCACTGGCAGAATCCAAGGAAGGCCACAGAAAGGAGCCTGCTCCTCACATGGAGTTCTAATCGTGTCATTGATTTCAGGTACATGGGGAGTAATGTGAGATATTCCATTATAATCAAAACCATTAATCCATATACCAGAGTCACTTTTAACCACATTTCCATCTAGATCATGAAATCTTCTGCTTGTGTGCTAGAAGAAGAAAAAAAGATACACAGAAAGATAATGCAGCCTGTGCAGTTCACAAAATCAGAAGTGATTCTGAAACACTCTTCATGTCAACCCTTAAAGTCTACTGGATTCTCAGTATGCACTGAATACATATCTGAGTATGTATGAATATATAGAAAGAACTACTCAGACAAAATAAACATATCATAAACACAACTATATTCAGAAGATGAACGTTCCTGTAAGTATTCGTTCACCTCCCATCATGTTCACTTTTTAAATTAACACTGCTTACTCTCCCACTTAATCCCTGAAAAGCACCCTGCTCTTCTGACACGGATGAACAGAACATAAAAATTACCCAAAGGAAACATCAGCAATTCTTTCAAATCTGGAAAAAATCATTAGCGCTTTTAAACCAAGCAAGAGAGGGAAGATTACTCTTTTTGGGGCAGGGGGAGAGTTAAGCCTGGAAAAGACACTCTTGCAACCAACAGAGGCAATAAGATACACAAGACTTCTCTTACCTGAAGAAAGACTCGCTTAGGCTTTGGATTAGCAGCATCAGAACTGTAAGGGAAGAAGACTCCACTACAAACAAGAATCAGAGTGACTACAAACACAGTAGTTAAAGTTATTAGCGTCGTTTTTGTACTTTTGACAAGGTAAATGAAGTTAATCTAGAGAATAAAAAGACAGTCCAGTTATAAAACTGCAAGACTTAAGTAAGGCACTATTTGTGTAACTCTAAAATACAATTATGGAACTGAAAGTACATTAAAAAGGTACCACTGCAACTACTACCTGATACAAGATACTTCTTTGTAATCTCAACATTTAAAACCAAAAGGAATAAGATACTTCCAGTAGCTTTTAAAAACTTCCTGTTTTGTAAAACATCTGCCAACAGAAACCTAGAACCTTTGTAGCAAGGGTAGCAGGAAAAAAAAAACACCTGAGAATTTTTTTTAAGTGTAATATATGTATTGTTCAGCCACATACTATATACTTCATCTAAAATGAATGCCTGTTCAAACTCCAACATTAAATTGCATATTTTACACCAATCTTTACTACACCATCACAGGGCATGTAGATTTTTGTAAACCCTGCTTCAGTGACTTTTCTCTGTCTAAACAAAACATGGAATCTCTGACATGTTTCCTAGAAATTTCTAGTAACATCAAAGTTATTTTCAAATAATCATTAACTTCAAGTATTGACTCAGAAAAACACTGATTCTGAAGTCTAGAGAAACATTATAAGTTTTAAACAACACTTACAAATTCTACTTACAAAGTAGGATGACAGAATCACAGTGATGACCACGATAAATCCTGCCAACACCACATCTGGTAGAATTTCTGAACCACTTCGTCCCATGATAGGTGTAAACATTTCAAATACAGTCCAACTAAGATACATCATATATAGATAAGGAATAAACATTCCCAGCATGTACATCATGACAAATTTCATTGTGGCACCTACAGGAGACAGAAAAACACCAAAAGACAAAAAACCATAAAAGCTTAAAAGGCCAAACACACACCTTTATTAATACATCCATATACCACTTCAAGGTACTGGTCCTCATCCCTGACATGGACATGGAAAGGGAATCTCATTTTGCAATAGCCCATCCCAATGGAACTCTTTTCAAAAACAACACAAAACTATTCTGGGATTACAGAACAGAATTTAAACAGCTGGTATGCCCCGAACACCATTTAAATATTACAGTATTTTTTAACAACAATTACTATTCATCAAAGTATCTGATTAATCTTATTAATAATCCTACACAGTATTATTCTTTTTAGCCTGAGATACAGCATGTTTTTCAGTGTATTCTTTTTCTTAGAGAGCTTCTCCACGCTTTCAAACTGTTTTGAGTTCAAAAAATCCCTTTTTTCTGGTCAAAAAATGTCATGTGATTTACTTTGACTATTCAAATTAAAAAATTGGGATTCCTTTTGCTTAAATAATAGTTTGGAGGAAAACAGTCAATATACAATAGCAGGGGCAGAGGTTTTGAAATACAACCCCCAACTCCTCAAAACTCGTACCTTTCTGGTTGAACTCTCTTTGGATCATCAGCTTAGCCAGCAAAGGAAATGCCACCCATAATGTACAAATGAACGCTGAACAAAGGCCCACGTGAGTAATCACAGCCAATGCTACAGACCAAATCATCAATGAGGCATCAAAAAAAGTATCTCCCAGGTACTGCTCATTCATATTCTGTAACAAATAAAGCAAATGCACTTGTTATTGAGTATATTCCATGTATCACATCTCAAGGGAATACACAGAAAAATCCTTATTTCTTGCACAGAATTGCTTTCCTTGTACAAAACAATTCTCATAATCACCACCTCACCATTCTCTTACCATTTAGAGTTAGCCATGTCAGCATATACTTTAAAATCTGCTCTGACATAGCTTGAAAAAGAGAATACCTGGGCTCGGATGAAGGGCTGTTCTGGTATAAATGACAAAATAAAGAATATAGGCTGATGTTTCAGGTACACAGGCAAATAGGGCCTTTTTATAAAAAGCATTGTTATTTGTGAGGCATATAAATAAGTGATAGAGTACTTGTGTGAGAAAAAACTATCTCTATCTCCTGAGATTCTAAACCTGGTTTTGAGCAGCAGCTGTTCATACACTTCTTATAAAAGTACCGTTATTAGTGTACAGTACTATACTGCTGCCTCTAATGTCATGCCACAGTTGTCACTTCAGGGGTCCACTTTTACAACTGTCATTTATTTTGAAGAAAAGACATGCATGGGTCAGATAATACCAGAAACGTTTTCAAACAAGGACGCTTCAACATCAAATATGTGGTTTGTTTGTTTGGGGTTTTTTAATCCCCCAAGTTACATGGGCAATGCTGCAGCGCTTGTAATGCAAGATTCTTAATTGCAAATCTCCACAGTAGCAAGGTGGACTGCCAGTGTGAACAACAGCTATCAGAAAGCATCTAGTTCATAAAAGGGGGAGGGGCTGCATGCAAGGTTGCTAACCTATTTCAAAGCAAAAAGCTTATTAATTCACAAGTTCTTGAGTCACTAACAGAAAACACCCACGCACTGGGTGTTACAGCCAAGTAAGAGATTGGCTTCCAAAATTTTTATGCAACTTCAAGTATAGTGCAAGTTAGTTACAGAGGCAGCATCAACTATATAGTGAACTGCAAGCTACAGCATGCAAGGAAATTAAAAGATTCATGGTATCAACTTGGCTGATCTGCTAATTAGACAATCAGCAGCCAAGAAGCAGATCCAGAGAGTGGAACAGTCGAACAGTTAGTGAGAGTACGCTTTCTCAACAGCTCTTCTGAAAAACTAGAAAATGGCACATCTGTTTTACAAATAGCACATCTTTTCCACAAAAGGACACCACCACACACATGTATTTAAAAAGGTGCATATACCAGCTAACATTAACCCTCACCAAACAATTAAAAAGCCTACTTCCAAGTAAAGACATGATGGAGCCATCTAGAACTTTCCATACAGTCAGATTTCAGTTAAGTTCTTAAAACTTCTTCAAAGACTTGGATGAAATATTCAAATATTTGGCTAACAACTTAGGTTTCCTAAATTCCCTTGCCCAAAGATTGTACAAATGGCCAAGAAGGTAAGTAACACCAAGGTGAATGACTAAATATTACTGCACATAAAATCTAAACCTAACAGGCTTAAGCAGCTGACTTTTGCCCTTGAAGAGCATCACATGTCAGATACCTCAAGGCCATGTTTATTTTTAATATGAAACCATTAAACCATCAACTAAACATATAGGGTCATTATGAGCTATAATTATGATATTAAGTTAAATTGTTTTGGTTAGTCCAGAAAAAGAATTCCAAGCAAAAAAGGTAGACAGATGGTAATCATGATAATTGACAGCAGTGGGAAGGTAGCACACACCAAATCCTGACTAAGCCTTGCAGGTGCCTAAATGCCCTTTACCTGCTGTAGAAAAGAACATGGGCTATCAAGAGCTCTGTCCCACCTCCAGCTGTGGTCAAAACAACTAACAATCCGAATAATCACAGAACCCGTATACAAGCACACTCAATGGCAAGAATCCGGCAAGCGTCAAAGAACGTTCAAGTATTTACGTATGTTCTGTAATTATCAAAGAACACGGAAAGGTTTCCAAAAAACTAGATCTCCAGCTGTTGCTCTGCTCTCTTATCACTGCCATGATAGTTGTAAGGGAAGGTGCTGAAGTACCTTATTCTGTATTCTACTAGGATTTTGCCTTTTCTGAAGCAGCTCCTGAAGGTAAGGAGGGAGCAGGTAGAAAGTCTCATATCACAAAGCTCTTAACTGTCTGATTTAGTAGAGCAATCCTTATGCTTAGATGAAACGATCTTTACAGCAACACTTTAAACAGTTCTGTCCAATACAGAAAGTGTTCTGCATCTTTTTAATCAACTCAAAAATTAAGTCTTCCAAAGATTAAACTTTACATTACACTTTAACATTAGCAACAAAGTGAAGCTTACCTTGTAGAAGAACTTCTTGGCTAGCGTATGCACAAAGATGAGCTTAGCTGCAGCTGCAGTGCCGTACAGAAACACAGAAACATAGAAATGGGTGTACCAAGAAAGAGATTGTCCAATGACAGAGACAAACACTGCCACTAAAAGGACTGTCACCAGTGTGCAGACCCAACCTACAAGTGTTAAGCCAAATGCCGTAAGGAATTTCTTCAGGTTATGACTGGCTACGAAGAAGAAAAAAAAAATTTCACCCAACAGTCAGGTATTCTACTGCAGACTAATTAAGACTGTAACTACCCCACAGTGTAATTGCTTTAATGACCAAAATAAAACAGCATGAGGAGTCCACTCTGAAGTTTTCTTAACAGCATCTTCTAAGATTTCTTAAATCACTTAGTCTATTTCTTTGCAAGTCTTCTTGCAGTCCTCTCCACTGCAAGATTTATTCCCAGAGTACTAGTGTATTTTGTAGATTACCATGCTCTCTATAGTAAAAAATTTCTCTAGGGAAAGCAGAGCCACTCTACCATCTATAAGATCTCCAAAAATGGATTTTGAAGGGCATGGGATGGTGGTGTTTTGTTTAGAATGCTTTTTTAAACAAGTATGTTCCTATACATACCTGAAAAGGTCTAACAGAAGATTTAAGTTGTTTTATACCCTTTATTAAGCTTTGTTATCTTTTTCCCCATTTGTGGTTTTCTTATTTGCTCCTGCCTATGGACAGGTTTTAAAGATGCCCCACCTGTGCTAATAGAACAAAAAGTTTACATAAATACTAGGCAAGTATTTCTTTTTTGTTTTCAGATCTTTAAAAGATTTAATCTTCATGAAAGGATAAGAGACATAATGACTCGTAAGTGCTAGTTATCTATGCCTATCATAGTCTTTCTTCATCATAATTATTCACAGTTGAGAGATTTAAACACAAAACAATTCCTATGGCACGCTGCAAACCTAAAATTTATTCTTGAACTTTATCTAGAAAGATGCCTGTAGCATTATGGCCTTGTTTGCTGTGTGAAAGAAATGCAAACTGATTTAGTGTGAACCTGAACACTTTTTTTTCTACTAATTGTTCTTTGTTACAGAGTAATGTGATTGATTTTTTAGAACTAGACTTACCACTGGTTTTGGGCTGTAGTATTTTCTTGCTTAAGTAAAGAAAAGCAATTGCTGCTGCAATATAGTTCATGATGGTGCCAACACGAGCAGGATAAGCCAGGACAAAGAAACCAAGTACATCAAAAAATACAACATTTCCATGTCGATACTCAAAAGACTTAGCCAACTTTTCTGATGTTGCCAGGTATTTTAGGACACCTAGAATATTTTCACCTGTTAAAAAAGATACACAACTACATCACGGTTCATGAATTAGTACACAGCATTCTTTTAAATATAAGCATTCTTAAAAATAAAACTGTATCAAAATGTCCTCAAAGATATGAATATACAACTGATTACTCTGAAATACCTATTTGATCATCTACAATTAGGAATAGTGTGGTCAGCAGGAGAAGTTATCGTGCCCTTGTACTCGGCTCTTGTGAGGCCTCACCTCCAGTACTGTGTTCAGTTCTGTGTCCCTCATTATGGGAAGGACATGAATGTGTTGGAGTGTGTCCAGAGGAAAGCTACCAAGCTGGTGAGGGGTTTAGAGAACAAGTTGTATGAGGAGAGGCTGAGGGAGCTGGATATGTTTAGTTTGGAGAAGAGGAGGCTGGGGGGGGACCTCATTGCCCTCTACAACTATCTGAAAGGAGGTTAGAGAGAGGTGGATGTTGGCCTCTACTCCCTAGTAACTAGTGAGAGAACAAAAAGAAATGGCCTGAAGTTGCGACAGGGGAGGTTTAGAGCAGATGTTAGGAAGAAATTCTTTAAAGAGTGGTGAGGCACTGGAACAGCCTTCCCAGGGAGGTGGTTGAGTCACCGTCCCTGGAGGTGTTTAAGAAGTGTGTAGCCATGGTCCTTCAGGACATGCTCTAGCATGTTAATGGTTGTTGCTGGTTGGTAGTGTGTAGGTATGGTGTGTTGGGGTTTTTTTGTTTGTTTTTTCGGTTGGACTCAGTGATATCAATAGGTCCTTTCCAACCGTGAATCATCTGTGAATCTGTGACAGTATGTACAGCATAGTATTCTCCTGAGTTAATCTATACATCTGTCACTAAAAAAAGTACACTTGGGAAGCTTAGCGTATTTAAAACCTGTTTCAATGAAGGAAGCAGTGAAGGCTCTAAGTCGTAAGACCTTCTTCAGATCTGGTATTAAAGCACTAGACTTCAAAGCTAACCCACAGAGAAGTCTGTGATTTCCTAATTTCCTCCTCATTGCAACTAGTAACCCCTCCATATTTCAATGATTGTGAATTACTTGCCTTTTTTTCCCCAAGGTAACTGTAAGGTAGGAGATCAGAAGGCTATTTTGCTTTGTAGCATACAGGTACCAACCAGCTTTTCTTTTTCCATAGTACATGCAAAACACGTGTAACTGATTGAGAACAACCATTCACAACTTTCATTTTGCTCTTCACTGATTTGTGAAAGTGTTTACTGGCTGAAAAGTCTGCCTATTTGGGTTTTTCTTTTAGTTGTGAAATGACCAGTAAAATCATCTTTCCAACAGGAATTGAGAAGTGTTACTTTCTGCCTTGCAACTGAAGTGGTGAAAGAATGCATTTAAACTCTTATCCATGCTGGTCATCTAAGTTGGCTTTTGTATAAGCTTAGAGAGGGAAATAGTCAAAATCCTGAAGGTATTTAGGATTATGTTATTTTTTCCTGGGAAACTGAAGGTTTTACTATAATTTCTTTACTTTGGTTTGTCAAAAGAGCCTGCTATAAGCTCAACCTATTAGTAGAAAATAAAACCTGTTTGTCCATGGTCTGTGTGCTACAACATAAGTTTCACTGAGATGCGTTCTGAAAGAAAACCTTTTGTTGGCAGACTAGTCTCTACTCCAACTCAAGCATAAGTTTCTCAGAACAAAGGGGACTGACTTAGAGAAAAGGAACACAAAACGCTGAACAATCAAGTATCAATGGCTAGATTATAACCTTAATTAGATTCCAGTTACTTTCAATCAACATTACTGGATGTTGATAAAGTTTATCTTCCCAAGTTGACCAAATATATTTCCTTTGTACTTTAAAGATGCACATTCAGTTAATTCTTTATTCTTTAGAACATGTCTAGTATGTTCTAAATGTGTGATCAGAATTACTAATTTCTTGCAACGGCAGTCTCACCACAAAATGAAAAAGCAGCTACACCACTACCCTTCAGTAAGTTACCAAATCCTTAAAATACTAACCTGCTCTCTGAATGGAATCTGTTGAAATTCTGTCTGAAGTGTCATATTCTGTATGATAAATGTAGCCATTTTCAATAAAAGCCAAATCTATTCCTATGGACACAAAAAGCATGTTTTAAGATAATGTAAACCGAAAACCTCAAAACAAACATGAGAAAATCTCAGATATTTTTCACACTAAACATTCATCTACTTGGTAGCCTACTAAGGCTAGTATTATCCTTAAAGATAAACAAAATAGTCTGCTTTGTAGAAGGAAAACTGAGATATCATGTGTATTTAAAAAGGACACTTTTAAAACATTTTAAAATACCTGTCCATCCTAAAGTATAGATTTGTATGACATCGGTACATAAACTGATCTCTACTGGAGAAACACACGGAAAAACAAAAATTGCTGTCCTGTGTGTGACTGCGACCAAAAAAAGTAATGAAAATTTAATAATTACAAAGTCATTATGTTCCATTAGCTATAGACATCTAATTGCTGCAAGCAGGTTATTAGCATCATTACCAAAATGTTTCAAACCAGACTATTTAATAGTGTACTGTTAATTCCTGGAGTGTTTATTTCTCTAGCGTGTAGTTTCTTTCTACCACATAGAAAAACTTTTCTACCATGTAGTTTCCTTCTGGAAAACAGCAGTCTCAAAAAAACATCCTTAACCACTTAGATGACAAACCAAATCAAAAGGCTCTTGGTTTAGTAAAGAAAGAAGGAAAAAAAAAAAAAAAGCTGGAAAATCNTGGGGGACCTTCAGTGAACAGCAGAGCAGTCTGCTTGTTATATATTTACAGTAGTGGTGGCAAAAAGCACATTGACATCTCTTCTGATAACGTACCTGGAACATTGCCAAAGTCCCTGTAGATACGGAAGTCTGTATCTGCTGGGATAATACCACTCTGAAATATCTCCTGTGCCACAACAGAGGCAAAGGGATGTTTGGCTGCAACTACATATGCTTGTACCAGCCAAGGATTCTCGGGTCCTAACAAAACATCAGCAGAAAGTTCACAATAAATACGTATCTTAACCAAAGTTTAAAAAGTATCTTTGTGGTAACAAATAAATAATGCAAAGGAACTCTCTACAGTTTTAATGCTGTTGTCCCACAGGATATATACTGAGTGCATTTGTGTTGGCTAAACAACTCACACTTGAGCCAAAGAATTAGTTACACTTAGTGGGGAGAAAAAAAAGGGACTGATGCCTTGAGTGTTCAGAGCAGAGTAGATATGCCATCTCCCAAAAACACACAGTACTAATGAAGAAGTCACAACATCTAGCAGAGTTTCTAACTTATCATCTGTGTGTAATACCTCAAAATTACTGTTTAGAGAAAAGTCTTTCCACTAAAGCACTTAGTGTAAGTAAACAACCAAGCAGGTCCAGCAGTAGAAGAAAGTCTGCAGTCCAGCTAGGATGGAGCAGAAGTTCAACTGTAGCCTACAAAACACAGACGTTTGCTGCTTCCTGAGCAGCAGATGGAGTTCTAATGTCAATATTTCCCTGTTGCTGTGAAAATTTTTAAAAGTATATGACAGTATGAGTATGCAAGATATACGAGACCTCCAAATCTGTTTTTCTCCTTATTACCTTGATGCAACAGGGAAATACAACTTCTGTAATTCTTCTCTACACAGGCTTCCCACCTATGAGGCAACTTCTGTGACGATACTCTAGCCTACATGTATCTAAAATGGAAAGGAATTTATGTGTTGCACTGAGTTGGGGTAGATGCACAGAGGTTCTCCTGTCTTTTGCTTATGAGTCACTTTCAATACTTCTTCAAGTCTATTTTGTTTATTAACAAATTATCCTAGTGTAGAAACTGGACACAATGCAAGCTCATACCTGTTTGAAAAACAAGTTCTTTTCCTCCTACACCTGCTGCCTCCAGGTTAATAAAAGCTCTAATTGACTTTGCCCACTCATGTTGTGTAATGAAGCCGTGACTAGCCTTGATGGGAAAACAAAAAACATATAGGTCAATTATCTTCCACACTAGCCTAAATCTTATTTTCCATTATGTATGATCATAACTCAAGATTGGGCAAGACTTGAAAATCACTTACAACATAAACAATTGTAGAAAATCCAAGTCTTATAATGAAATTAATATGGACAATATTGTTAATCTAAGTTTATTTTTCCCTTTAAAATAGAATACTTTTTCTTCAGACTGTTAAGACAAGCATTTAACTAATATTTCAGCAGATTAAATACAAGCCATATCTGCAGTTACACTTTTCCTTTGACAGTCTTAATACACAGCTTTGATGTACATCTTATAATTCTTGCATAAGCTCACCTGCAAAATATTTTCCTCTGCACCGTTAAATAAGAATATGATAGCATGCTGCAGGGGCTCTGATGATCTTGAAAGTGTGTTAAGTATTTCAAGCATCACTGCACAGCTAACAGCATCATCACTGGCACCTTAAAATAACCAGCAGAACAGTCTGGCTTACAACATACAGAATTGCAAGAAAAATAACAGAGATGAAAAAAGTTTTATGGTATCTCAATTACTTAACCTAACTGAGGTACAATTACATCAGGCTTTCTTACATTTTCTGCTATTGTTTGTACCCTGTGTCTATACTAGTTAAAAGCAACAGCAGAAACAATATACTGAAGTTGAACAAGTGGCTGTTCAAGAAAAGCAGCCTAACCAGGTTACTAAGCAAGCAAAATGATCATTATCTATTTTTCTAAGAACAGTATAAATAGACAAGGACGTCATTTTTACTTACAGCATACAGAAATTTTAAGAAACAAATATGCCCACAGAAGTCACCCTAAAGCATTCTACACCAATACAAGCCATTCAAATAAGTGGACAAAACCTCCAAGTGACATGAGACAGCAAAATGAAGCAGAGGGAACACCAGAACTCACACCTTTAAAACAGTCTTCAAACGAAAGTATACATTGTAATACAGTATTTTTATGACTAGCTGCTTTCCACTACCTTTCTTTGTAGAAAACCCCTTTTGCTCTGAGGTGAGTAGTCTGTTCTCTTAAGTTCTTCAATATTATTCTAAACTTACCCTCACTTCCTCACACCTCCTCCCATGCACCACCCCTTTCTAATCTTGATTAAACATACATCTTTTAGCCAAGGCATCCTATTACCTTATTTTCCTCATTTTGGTGCAAGTCATAGCATCTCCCTACCCCACTCAAATCAGTTAAAATTTGGGAGCAAACAGAGAAATTTAACCTCATTCTTTCAGGCCAGGTTTGCATACAAGATGCCAATGTGCACCAAGATCACAGTAACAGTGTGGTCAGGCCTAAACATGCTGTAAGAGCCAACTCATTAGCTACTAGAACTGTTAGATTTACACATTAAAAAAAACCCCAAAATTTTAAGTTGGCGAAATTCAGACATATCTGTCCCTTCTGTGAAAAAGACATATTCCAGATAGGAACACATCTCAGTTTAAATTTTAGCCTTAGCTTATCGTATGGAAGTACTTTAGATTAAATAAGTAAAATCACAACCTTTCCAATATACTTCTCTAATCTGTTTCTCAGAAATTAATGTATTGTTCATCCAAAAGCTTTGTCTACTCTTTGACACACAGAGTTCTTTCATCTAACTTACACTGTGCTGAAAGTCAGCCAAGAAGTGACTATAGTTTTCAGCGACACTGATCACCTATATGCCTCACTGTGAAGCTAAGAAGCTACTGGTTTCAACATACGTACAAATTTACATCTGATATTTTCCAAGTCCTAACAGTCTGTGAGTGGATGGTGTCCCTGCCAGGCAGGGGGGGGTGAAACTAGATGATCTTTGAGGTCCCACAGAATGACAGAATCATTACAGTTGGAAAGGACCCTCAAGATCATCTAGTCCAACCGACAGCCCTACACTACTCTTATCCCTAAATCATCCCCTCAAGAAACACATCTATCCTCTTCTTAAAAACCTCCAGGGATGGTGACTCCACCATCTCCTTGGGTAGCCTATTCCAGTATCTAACCACTCTTTCAGTAAAGAAATTCTTCCTAATATCTAATCTAAACCTACCCTGGCTCAGCTTAAGCCCATTCCCTCTAGTCCTGTCACTAGTCACAAGGGAGAAGAGGCCAACACCCGCCTCCCTAGAATGGCCTTTCAAGTAGCTGAAGAGAGCGATAAGGTCTCCCCTCAGCCTCCTCTTCTCCAGGCTAAACAACCCCAGCTCCCTAAGCCTCTCCTCATAAGACCTGTTCTCCAGACCCCTGCCCTTCCAACTCTGACGATTCTATGATTAAAGCTGGCATGTGCCGACAGATTACGACACAAGCTCACAGAGAAAGCATCATCGTCAAATACTTCACATACAGCAAAACTGACAGAAGGTTAAAACAGCTTTTTGGCAAGTATTAGTAACATAAGAAAACCATGTTATCAGTTATGTCTGTGATTATAATTTCAAGAATGTCTCTGCCTTCAAGTTTATTAGAAAAGAATCAAACATGCAGTGTAAACAGAAAATCAGTACCCCTACAATGAGAGACATGTTTTAGGAGTTTGTGTTTTTCCCTCACAAGGAACTCAGACTTTCTAACATTGAAGCTCTACTGCTTTACCGACTTTTGCTTTACACATTTTGTATGTGTGAGCATCAACAGCATGTTTTATTATCTGATTTTCAAATATATTACTCCTTGATAATTAAGTCCTACTGATTGTACTTAGATATTGCATTTTAGGTAATGAAAAAAAGCTGCAAGCAAATAACTTACAGAAATACAAGACAACAGAAAACAAAAGGGTCTTGCTTAGGTTATGTGCAAGTTCCACATCAAGACAAGACAGAGCAGCTCCTCACTGTTGTGACAAAGGGCTTGGCTGCTTTGCAATTACGGGCAAGCATACAGACTGACTTCTAGCTCCTCCACAGACTTCTGTACAACCCTATGCAAATAACTAATATTTTTTGTTAATTCTCTGCAAGGTAAGAATATTTTACTGTCTGAGTGACTGTAAAGAAAGTAGTAAGACATAATCCTATGTTACAACCCACAAAAGTGGACACACAATTTAAATAGAACATCAATCTAAAGAGAGTTTTCAATAATCATTGTATTATGCCTGTGCAGTATTCTAAGTCTAGGCAGTCATATTTTGGCTATAAATACAATAATTAGCATTTTTGCAGCTGCTAAATCACACAGCATGTACAATAATAACGTAGTTATCAAGCCTGATTTGGAATCTCTTCTTGCCTAAATATGACTGATGATAAACAGAATTTCTGTATACTATTTGTTGACAGAAAAAAGGCACAAAGATATGGCAAGTGCTTTGTTTCTCTAGTGAATACTCAACTCTTTTCTCAGTAGTGAAAACTGTTTGCATGTGCTAAAGAGCAGAAGGTTTACCCACAAAAAATAATGTATCATGTGGGGTGTAAAGGAAGAAACTTCAGTAAAAGATGTGCTCTTAGTGACTGAAATCTGTAGGTATTTTTCAACTGTGATAAAAGGCACACACCTGTGGCTGAGCATTACAACATATGTTTTCCTGCAGTTTTCAGTTCCCCACCTTCCTGGCACTGTTACAAACATATATTTAACATGATTAGATCTATAAAAATGCACAGGGACAAGAACCAAAGAGTACGCAACAGCGAAAATGGCAGCAAGAGAGATAGGCACACTACCAAGGCAACAGCATCTTAACCTTTGATCACTGCAAGTCTTTTGAGATAGAAGCTTTGAATGCATAAAGAAAAAACAAATTTCACTTAGCTTAGGCTATTATACTAAACATAAAACACAGCATCAGCAAGGGGAGGGGAAAATACAGACTGGTTAGTGGAGGCGAGAAGTTACTGGCACAAAGCATACTGAGAAAGGAAAGCCAGGATAAAATTAGTACAGAAGTACAGAAAGACCTGAACAACAGGTGGAAGCAGCACATGAACTACATGCTTAAGCAGTGAATTACAAGACAGACGGACATAAGCAAACTTCCTAGGTTCCTTAAGATAGTATCTGTAATTTGCTGCCTACCACAAAGTGAGAGCAAAATACTGACTTTAACAGAACCAATCTGTCACTCTTAATACTGAATCTCACTGAAACCGGGCAGACTAGTTGACACATGCAGCATTATAGCATGTGGCAATAAGGCTAGATGGTATGAAAAGACAGCGAGCCGAGCTCTGTGGCTCATGCAATACACAGAAAGACAGAATGAAGATGTGGACCTACCAGGGGTATTTGGTACGGAATCAAAGTGACAATTGGATAACACTGCATGCTCTGCTCCATTTCGGGGTTCCAGCTTCACTACGACATTGGTTATGTTTGCATAGTAACTAGTAAAGCCTCCTAAAAAGTCAATGCTGAAGGAGCCTGTGGGCCTCTGTACATCTACAGATATCTTGTGAGCATCTGTGCTTTCTCTTTCTATTGCCCTAATTTGTTCTAAGAGGTAGTTAACTGCAAGAACTTCATTTTCTGGACTTCCAACTGTTCTGGGCCCAATTGCTGTTATGTTGTCAAGATAACCCCTGTAAGAGATAAATTACACATTCAGCATCAATATGTTCAACATTTAGTATGTAACTTATCTAATACTGTAATGTTCAAGACTCACAGCACGTGGAAGAGACTAAAGCCAATTAGATGGTAATTGTAATCAAGATTTCAAAGATCATTTTGGTAAAGGGCACGTAGTACTGATCTTGATTCAGGGGTCCACATTCTATCAGTCACGATATTGAACCAAAGCAGTAGTTTTTTATATGAACATAACAATTCCAAAAGAAACAAAAAGTGAACGAAGAAAGTAAAGATTTAATCTTTAGCAAGGTTCTTGCATATACACACATGCCCACCCCTGAACGTCTGAATAAGCACGCTCTTAGCGAGATTTACACCAACTCAGAATTTGGAGAAGACCTTTCCCAGGAATGGAGTACTTCATAATATTACGAGAATTAAACTATGAAGGATGCATTCTTTGACCAGCCCAAAACAGCCCCTTTAAGAGGCAACCACTACGAGAGCTGGAGGCCTTCTAGTATTTTTACCTATTTCCCCAAGTACCCCAGCGAGCTCCGAGATCTTGCTACGGCAACGGCAGAAAGATATATAAGCACTCTGCAAAGGACAGTAACCCTGCAACCGATGGGATAGCCTCGTTGCACCGACGCTACCGACTAGGCGCTGCCGAGTCGGGCTCGCCCATGTGCCCGCTAGCAGGCAGGACCAGAAAGGTGCTGCGAGCCTCCCACCGGGGCCCCAGGCGGAGAGCAAACGACAATCGCTGCTACCGACGCTCTCGGGGCACCCCGGGGTGGACTTTATCCCGCAACGGGCGTTACACAGGACGGTCTCAGGGCTCTCCGCCGCCCGCCCAACACATCCACCACGGCCGGCGGCAACCGCCCCGGCTCGGACGCGCAGCTCCGGTCCCGGACCACTCTGCCTTGCCCTCCCGTGCCCGCCGTACCTGGCGCGAAGGGCGCTGAAGTCGCGAGGCCCAGCGGCGGAAGGCTGGCTCAGCAGCTGCCGGTGCGAGACCTGCACCAGCGCCCGCAGCAACAGCAGGTACAGCAGCACCAACGGCGCCCCCCACGTCTCAGGCAGGGTCTGCCCCGTCCCGCCCTGCTTCTTCCCGGCCGTATCGCGGTCACCGTCCTCCCGCAGCGGCAGGTGGCCACGGTTGCGGTCCCAGTCACGGTGGCTGCCGGTCGCACGGAGCCGCCGCACAGTTGTCGCCGCGCTCCGCTCCATCGTCCGTACGCTCAGGCCCCACTACCGGCACGAGCTCCGCCGCGCAAACAGGCGTACGGAAACGGACAAGGATCAAAATGAGTCTCGGCACCCTTCGCGGGTCGCCAGAGCGGGGCGAGGCTCCGACGAGTCACGTGGGGCAGCTGCTGCCTGCTGGCTGTAGGCCGTGGGTCATGTTCTTTGGGTTGATCGCGGGCGAGCCTGGCGTTGCAGGGCATGGTGTTCCGGACATAAAACCGAGGCGCGGAAGCACTCGGCGGCCATTGTTGGTGGAGGGAACTGGCTTGATAGCGGTGGGCTTTTCTGCTGGCGCAGCGCCTGTGTGAGCAACAGGCTGGCCCTGCACCTGTCTGAGGATATGCTCTTGCATTGCAGGCAGCATCGCCTTGCCCAGAAACATGTACAAGTGTTTGTGTTTTCATGACTTCTTTTGATGTATTTTTTATTGTTAATAATAAAACACAAAGGGAAGTGTGCAGAAGTGAATGTGATGTCAGCAGGGGAGAAGTAAATGGTGCCACAAACCACTGTGCTACAGACAGGTAGTAAGCCCTGGCAGACCTGAGATGCTTGGGGTTCCTGCTCTGCCTCCCTCACTGCTGATTATGATTTTAGCATATCATAGACGTGGTGCTGTGTCGCAGGCAACAGCCACGGTGTCGGGACTTCTCAGACGGTCTGACACACACACAGACACCAAAGACGTGCAGCAAGTGGTCACATTTAATGTAAAAGAAAGGAAAATAGGCCAAGCAGAAATACAAGACTTACAGGTAGAGGCTATAGACAAGAAAATGGCTAGCACCACGCTATTGTTAGCGAGCATCTTTTATACCTTTACAGAAAGAATAATGACGAATTAGCAAGTGACAATTACATATGCAAATTATACTAACCAATTAAGAAGCAACACTTACTAGTAAAAGCAACTACCATAAATGAGGATAAAACAGTGCAATTCAAAGAAATGTGAATGTGATAAGACTGGTGATGTGTGGTGTGGGAAGGATGAGATGTTAAGGCTATGTGGGGCATCAAGGCCTCTGTGTGCAGCTGCAAAGGCTCCTGCTAGGTGACTCCCACCTTCTCTCCCAGGCTATCTAACTGCTTTCTTGTGAGAAAATGACTTCAGCCTTGTCCAGCTTCCCCTCTGCTAGGCCCTAGACCGCACAGCCCACAACAGCATGCCACAACAGTGCTGCCCTTGCTGGTGCTCAGCCTGGGGTACAGTGCACTAACTCTTTGAGGTGAATAGCAGCTTCCAATGAAATCATGTCAAGGAGAGCATCCATGAGGATGGTGGCCAGAGCTGTGATGTGAACCGTCACCCCTGCAGCGTTCCATTGGCTTCTTTTCAATTTAGAGGTTTCTGCATGCTCTCACAGTGCCTTTGAGTGATGGGGCAGAACTGTTCAGTGGTCATTTTTCTCACTTGCTTAACTTCACTGTCAGTGCAGACAAGGTTATTGCTTACAATTTATGATTTACAACTCCAGATTATTCTATTGCATTTAAGACTCAGTAATATAGTTCTAGGCTGAGAGGGTTTTTTTACTCAGTTTTGTTCAGTTTTTCTTTCTGCTTTGATTTCACTTGCCTGTGTTACCTCCTTCACAAGTACACAAACATACACCCCAGACTTAGTTCTCAAAAGTAGACTTTACATTAGAAACAGCTCTACTAAAAATAATTCCAATGTAAGCTTTTTTTTTTTTTAGATACAAGTACATAATTAGTCCAAGGAAATGCTTGCAACACAAATCATAGAAGCATAGGATAGTTTAGGTTATAAGGAACTGTTAAAGTTCATCTAGTCCAACTCTCCCTGCAATGAGCAGGGACATTTTCAAGTAGATTATGCTGCTGTGAGAGACTATTTTATTTAAGATATGTCTCGAAGCTTGCTAGTGTAATGATTTAGCAAAAACAAAACTGTTGCTTAATTGAGGCATTGTTTGAGGTTAAACTGATTTGAAGCACAACGGTCATGGGAAAGGGAAGCTAAGATAATGCAGGGGTGATAGTGGACACTCGACCCAGACACTGGATACATTCTGACATGTCCCGGCTGGACACTGACTGTGTACATAGTGCACGTTGGTAGGGCCTGACTACCCATCCGACCACCATGAGAGAGATAAGGCCTAGATGTGTGGGCATTGTGTGAAAGATATAAGCATGAGAAAAGACTTCAAAGACTTCAGACCCTCGGGATGCTGAAGGGCCTGATCCATAGTGGTGTAACTATACTTCTGCTACTCTCTTTTCTATCACCTGCTTAATTTTCTCCTCTTGTTGATTCTTCCCCCTGTCCTGCCAATTTAACTTTCTTGTTTCAATAAACTCTAACTGATATGCAGCATCTGACTTCGTTTGTGTCCTGATTTCACTCTAGGAAATAAACCTTGAATCTCCCCCGTGTCTGTTAACTGGACCAGGACAATTGCTCAGATCCCTATCCAACCTGACTTGAGTGTTTCCAGGGATAAGGCATCTACTATGTTTCTGGGCAACCTGTTGCAGTGTTTCACCACCCTCACTGTAAAAAATTTATCCCTTGTATCTAGCCTAAATCTACCCTCTTTCAATTTAAAACCATTTCCCCTTGTCCTATTGCTGCAAGCCCTATTCAATAGTTTTAACTACATCTTTCTTACAAGCTCCCTTTAAGTACTGGAAGTCCGCAATAAGGTCTTCCCAGAGCCTTCTTTACAACCCCAACTCGCTCATCTTGTCCTTGTAGGAAATGTGTTCTGGTCCTCTGATCATTTCAGTGGCCTCCCTCTGGACCCAAATTCCAAATCTAAAATAACTAATTAAATGTAACCCCTCAAAATGTGATGGAATGGAAGCTGCCCTTTGAAATGTCATATTAATAATTGATATACTAGTAAGATAGCTTTACTAACATATGTAACAAAATGTCAGTTTAAAGAAAGATGTGGCCAAATATTCAGTGTGATTTGCATTTGTCTTTTGAAATGCTTTGGTAGATCTCAAAGTTGTACGAAGAAGTCAAACAAGGAATCAAGTATGGACTTTCATCTTTTATTTTGATTTCAAGTATGATGTCATTAGTGCTAAAGTACTGGGGAGGTGGGGACCACCACTCCTGAAAAACTTACTTAAGCAACTTTATGCAGTGGAGTTCCTCTTCCACCAAAAACTTTGGTGCATTTCAATTGGACTGTGTCAGAACAGGCACTATGTTACTGATTTGGAGTATAATACAGAGTTTGAGAAAATATGAGCTACACGTCATTTATTTTGGCTCTATACTTACATGAGAATTAGAACTGTAAAAGAATTTCATTCTTTTCCTAATGGTCTTTTCCATTTAATTATTTGGGCAACATTTGAACATTAAAAACCTCTCAGTTAAGTAAAAAAATGGACTATACTGATTTTGATGACAGTCATACTCTGCAGGTCAAAACAAATTTTAATAGACTGTCAATTCAAAATTCAGAAGTAATTTCCTCTTTAGATCAGAAAGACTTCTGATGTTCTGATGCCCAGGGAGGTGGTGGAGTCACCATCCCTGGAGGTTTTTAAGAAGAGGATAGATGTGTTTCTTCAGGGGATGATTTAGACGTAAGAGTAGTGTAGGGCTATTGGTTGGACTAGATGATCTTGAGGGTCCTTTCCAACCGTAGTGATTCTGTGATTCTGTGAATACTGTCAGCCTTTTTATCTGTTCTGAACACAGCATTTGTGAGTGCACTATGCAATGTGAATTAAGCTGGAAGCATATTCCATACATGTTTTGACATGACTGGAATGTCAGAGTCAAATACATCAACAAATACATTGCCCTTTATTGCTCTGTTAGTCTGCAATGACCTATTTAAAACAATTCAATCTAATTTCCAAAGAAATTATTCAGCATAGATTCAGGTTGACTTTATGTCAAGAAGGCTGATACTTAATCGTGTCTTGCAATCCACACTGCTTCATTTTGTCAGCTCACAACAGAGAGAAATCCCTTTTTAACTGAGCATGTGTTGTATTTATAAACTGTTTTAAGCAGAAAAACTCCAATCTGTCATCCATGGGGAGTTGTTTTCTAACCTAGTAGCAAAACCAAGTTAAATGACAGCAGGACAACATTCTTTTTTAACAAGTAAATGCAAATATGAGTGTTTTGTAGGTTGAGGCCACCATCAGCTATTTAAGGTAAGAGAACAATGAAGTGTGGTATGTCATTATAGGCCACAAAGGCCAGGCTCCTATAGGAGAGAAACTAGGCAAAGCAGAGGTCAGTTTCTCACAAGAATGAAGTTAGATAACATGGGAGAAAGAGTCAGCTATCAGGAGCTTTGCAGCTGCACACAAAGGCCTTGACACCCTACACAGTCTTAGTATGCTATCCTCCCCACAGCTCCCCACAGCTCCCAGTACCAGTTTTATCATATTTACATGTCTTTATAGTGTACTGTTGTTATCACATCTATAGTAGCTGTTTTTATATATTGTTACTTGTTAATTGGTCCTTATCCTTTGTATATGAAAGTATCACTTGCTGATTCATCAGTATACTTTATGTATGAAGGTGTTACTTACTAAATAGTCAGTGCTCTTTCTGTATGAAGGTAATTGGTCATTATCCTTTCTGTGTAAGAGTATAAATTCCAGGTTCTGGAACAATAAAGTTGATTCTGATTGCCATCAGCAACCAGGGTCCTTGCCCTCATATGCCACAATGAAGCATTCATCAAATAATAGGTAACTTGTACCCATAGTCATCTTTCTTGTTCAAATATGACTTATGCATTGTACTGATTTTTTAGCTTCAGTTTTCCATCCATTGGACCCTCTCATATCACTAAATGATAAATTGAAAATTGCTTAGTTACGAGATTTCTAGTCTGCTGTAGATACTGATATATTATTATCAAGACTCCTCTTATATTCATCTTCAAGCTTGAGCTTTATAAGCTGTTACTTTTCCAGTCCTTTCTTCCTACTAATTGTTCTCTGATGATCTCCAGTTTTTCAGTAACTTTCTGGCATTGTTGAACCAAAAGGAGAAGTAGTATTCCTGTGCCTACCCTAGTGCCAGATACAAAGGTAAAATATCTGCTATGCTGCAGAGCTGCCTGTTTACTTTAAGATAAGCATGCTGCCACAGTTTTGAAGTGTCAGTAATGTTAAGCTGTCTTGGGAATCTATTTCTGTCACTAAAGCATGTCCCAGACATCCTCTCACTGTCCTATAGATTCTTTGAGAGGCAGGATCTTCCAGACCAGCTTTAAGTGGAATTGGAACTCAGCAAGAAGAATGAGGAAGAGAAACCTGATTTTACACCCCAAGTTTCCAGAGCCTATTGTGTCAGACTTTCCTAGTGACACCTCTAGGTTTGGAAAAACATGCTTCCTTGTGTTGAAGCAAATGTTGGACCTTTCTGCATCTGAGCTCGTCCGCTGCAATGGAGCTAGGTCTTCACTCCTCCCGCAGGCACCTGATCTATCCTCTCTCAGTCATATACACCCATCAGCCACCTCACACCCATAGTACAGTGTTGCAACTGGAAGCTCATATTTAATCGATTTCTTACTCTGTGTTCAAGGTTTTGGGTTAGGTTTTTTGGGGTCATTACTATCCACAGTCCAGTCCCCATGCCTTAACTATGGTCTGCCTCTGATTCTGATTACTGCAAGCTTGAAAATGTTTGCCTTGAAAATATGGTAAGCATCCAATATTGCTCTGAATCTACAGGTGTTCTTCATTATCTGTAGCAATCCTAGTCTTAAAAACAAACCCAGCAGAATATTGTAACAACTCAGTGCAAGAATCCGCCCTCTGTTTAAACTACTGACAATTTTGTTCTGCAAGCCTCATAGAAAAAGCCAAGACAGAGCTACTTCTAGGACAGTCTTGTGTAGCCTGTATTCAGTTCAAATACAAGTGCTGCTCACTTTGAGAACTCTTCTATGTGCACAGGCACACTTTATGTTGTCAAGGAAGTCTGCATTTCTTCTTCTTGGCCTTTATTGCCTCACTTTGTCACATATGTCCACAATACAGCATCTAGCCATGGATGGCATTGTATATGGTGGTTTACCTTTAGCTCTAATGAGCTTATATCCCTCAATATCTGTGCTCTCAGCTGAATCCTTGCAAATATCTTTCCCAGACATTAAACAGAGGACATTTAGGGCTCATTTAGCTAAACACATCCATGTCTTTCCCAAGATTCGAAGACAGAAATGCCTCATCAACACTCCAGACATACCCCAAAATTAAGCCTTTTCTACCATCATTGTATAATTAAAGCAAAATTATCTTGGTCACTCATTTCAGAACTGGAAATGGAAGAACCACCCACATAGGATGCAGATAGAGTGTTGTTTGCATTAGCACTATGCATAACCATTTTGGTTTTATAAGCTTAAACAGCACTTTTCCCTCTTACCTGTTTAGCAGTAATCATTTTCTGTGCTCCCTCTCTTACCCTGTTATTTTGTAATGTGAGCTCTAATGACAACCAATAATTGCATAGAGAAAATTAACTTCCCATAGGAGGGATCTCAGCAGTGCTAGAGGAGATCTTATCAATGCTTATAAATACTTAATGGGTGGGTGTCTGGTGTATGTGGTCAGTCTTTCTTCAGTGGTGCCCAGAGGTAACAAGAGGTAACAGGCACAAACTCGAACATAGGAAGTTCCATCTAAACATAAGGAGGTACTTTGTTGCTCTGAGGGTGGTAGAGCACTGGAACAGGCTGCCCAGAGAGGTGATGGAGTCTCTGTCTGTGGAGACATTTAAAACCTGCCTGGACACCATACTGTGCAACCTGCACTAGGTGAAACTGCTCTGACAGAGGGTTTGGACTAGATAATCTCCAGAGGTCCCCTCCAACATCTAATAGTCTGTGAGTTTGTGATTCTATGAAATGGTTATTGCTTGTCAAAAAGCAAAACAAACAGCTTTTCTTCAGATAGGCATACCCTCTCTTTGCAGACAACTCAGGCTTTTTGTCACCCTCTTTCCTTTGTATACTCTGCCCCCTTTTCCATGCAGGCTCAGGACTTCCTTTGTTTATTAGAGGGAGTCCAGGGCTTGTTTTTACCCTGGAGAAAGAGGAGGAGGGCAGTCTGTACCCCTTGCCATGACTTCAGGTGAGAAGGCTTTTTCTTCCATCTGGTTGATCAAGGGCGACCAGCTGATGTCATCTTTCTGGACCTGAGCGAGGCTTTTGATACTGTCTCCCACAGCATCCTAATGGATAAATTGTCAAGGATTCAACTAGATGGGAGAATCAGGAGGTGGGTGAATAACTGGCTTACAGGTCAGGCTCAGAGGGTTTTGGTGAATGGCACTATGTCAGGGTGGCGACAAGTGGGATCCCACAGGGATCCATCTTGGGGCCAGTCCTGTTTAATATCTTTATAAATGACATGGACGCAGGACTGGGATGTATAAGAAGTAAATTTGCAGACGATCCTCAATTGGGAAGTGCTGTTGACTCTAGAGAGGGCAGAGAGGCACTTCAGAGGGATCTTAATAGATTAGAGGACTGGGCTGCCTTAAACCAGAAGCAGTTTAACAAGGACAAGTGCCGGGTTCTGCACTTGGGTAGGGCCAACCCAAAACCAACTTACCAACTGGGGAATGTGAGGCTGGAGAGTACTACTGTGGAGAGGGATCTGGGTGTTTTGGTAGACAATAGGTTTAATATGAGCCCGCAATGTGCACTGGCAGCTACAAGGGCCAATAGGATTCTGGGTTGCATCAAGCACTCCATTACTAGCCGATCAAGGGAAGTATTGATCCCACTCTACTCAGCTCCGGTGCAGCCTCACCTGGAGCACTGTGTGCAGTTTGGGGCCCCACAGTACAAGAAGGACACAAGGTTGTTAGAGAATGTCCAGAGGAGGGCCACAAGGATGGTAAAGGGAATGGAGGGGAAGTGTTATGAGGAAAGGCTGAAAGCACTTGGTCTGTTCAGCCTGGAAGAGAGGAGACTTAGGCGAGACCTCATAGCTGTTTATAACTTTCTCACCAGGGAGGGAGNNNAGAGGAGACTTAGGGGAGACCTCATAGCTGTTTATAACTTTCTCACCAGGGAGGGAGAGGTGGGTGCTGGCCTCTTCTCTCTGGTGGCTGGCAACAGAACACGGGGGAATGTCATGAAGCTGTGCAGAAGGAGATTTAGATTGAATATTCGTGGGAGCTTCTTTACCCAGAGGGTGGTGGAGCATTGGAACAGGCTCCCCAGGGAGGCTGTTATGGCCCCTACTCTCACGGAATTTAAGAAGCACTTAGATAAGGCACTTAGGCACATGGTGTGACTATGGAGTTGTCCTGTGCCTAAACATGAGTTGGACTAGATGATCCTAATGGGTCCCTTCCAACTCTGGAGATTCTGTGATTCTGTGATTCAGTCAATTTTAAACTAACCATTTTTAAGCTGATAAAAGGAAAACTGGAGCCCAGTCCAAATATAAGCCGCTTATTCTTCCTGTATTTTTAAGTATCTCACCTTGTACAGTCTGACAGTTTCTTCCAAACTTTGATCACTCAATTGCTTGATTACAATCTCTTTCTGCTGTTTAACCCTTCTGATGTCTGCCAACTATCACTGCCAGGTATCATATCTTCACAAAGCACAAGTGCATAAAACACCTCCTTCAGTATAACAAAATTATTCTATGAGATCACAGAACCACAGAATCACAGGATGTTAGGGGTTGGAAGGGACTTTGAAAGATCATCTAGTCCAACCCCCCTGCCAGAGCAGGATTGCCTAGACCAGGTTACACAGAAGCGCATCCAGACGGGTTTTGAATACCTCCATAGAAGGAGACTCCACATCTCTCTGGGCAGTCTGTTCCAGTGCTCCGGCACCCTCACTGGGAAAAAAATTTTCTTGTATTCACACGGAACCTCTTATGCTACAGCCATTGCCCCTTGTCTTGTCACTGGATTTCACTGAGAAGAGACTGACCTCCCTGGTTCCCCTTCTCTAATCACATAAAGAATAATCTCTTGGTTTTTGGGTTTTTTTTTGTTCAAGACCTCAAATCTCTTCACACTCATCTATATTTCTTCCCCAGTGTGATTTAGCATCCCATGCCAGCTGCTTTGGCAGTAATGTCAGCCTATTTATTTCTTTCATAATTGTTTCTCAGTCCTTTCCCATGCTAACATCTCTCCTACACACAGTCCTCAGACAATTCATGTTCAGGCTATCCGTGTTACATCAGCAGTCTTTTAATACTAAAACCCAAAGATACAGTCATTTTGATTCAATCATTCTAATAAGTAATCTCTTAGTTGGGAAATCATGTAACCTGACAATATTTTATCTTGGCTTACTCTCTGTTTTTGTAGTGCTCTCAAGCTTTGACCAGTAAAACAAAGAGCACGTATGTGATAACAGCTGGTAGTTACAGGTCAAGTTCCAGGAGGATCATGCATGATTACCAACAACAACCACTTAATACAGCAGTAACGATTGCATAACCTCTCTGTCCTTCCATTTGAGAACAACTGACTGCTAGGAGACTTTGCCAGGCCCCATGTGTATTTATTGCCTCTTACACTTGTGCAGTTTCTTTAAATAAGAAGTACACGATGGAGACTTTTTTTTCCACATTTTATGTATACCACAATAATAATAAACAGCCAATAGATAGCTATATCTTCTTCAAAAGCAGCCACGTTCCAACTGAGAAATAAGTGAAGAAGTTCTCTGGTGGTGAAAAAGGTGAAATATCTTCAAATTCAATGGAGCTGAAACTATTTACAGGAGCAGACAACATAGTCAGTAGTTTCAGGTTTGAGATTATTGAGAAAAAGGCATTTTCAGACCCATGTGTAGCCAGCATCTGTTTAAACCATTGATGATTTTGTTCTACAAGCCTAATAGTAAAAGCCATGACACAGCTAACTCCTGAGTGGTTAAATAATTCTTTTTTACTTCATGGGACAGAATTTAAGCATAATCTCTTCCTAATCATGAATCACTGTTATCCTCCGAAATACCAGGCAGATTGTCATCTCACTTCACACCACACATTTCATGTAACAGCCTACCCATGAACATATTTTGTGCTTACTCAGGCATTTAAAGTGGAAGCTAGCCCTTGGGCTTAGTAAAACCTGAGCTGACAAAGTAGTTTCTTGTTTTGGTTTTGGTTTTTTGGAAGTCCAAACCCAAGGTAAAGTACCATGCTTATACTGGAAATCCAAACCAAACCAAACCCACAGCAACAAGTTACATTTCTTCATCTAAGCATGGAAAAACTTCATATTTGGCTTTTTTATCTTCTTGGGAAACCTGTTTCTACAAAGCACTAAGTATCACCAGTGCACAGGTAGTCCAAACACCATTTAAGAGAGAGTGAATGCAGTTATTTGGGGAGCTTTATGTATGAGTTGCAGGAAATCAAGAAGAACGAGATTCATGGCAACAACAGTCTTTTCTTGATTGCACCACCAAACTGTTCTACAATGTGCAGCAAATAAATTAGACTCATTTGCTTTTCTATAAAAAGAAAATTATAAGATGGAACACAAGATAACCAAGTAATGCAAGTGTGTCTTGATGTAGTTGATGTAGCACCCTAAAATGCAAGCAGTCAGACAAGTTTTATACAATTTATTTTTATTATTTTCTGGTAAACCTTTTGAATCATTGACATGAATAAAAGCAGGAATAGCTTGGAGAGCTTTATAAAAGAGTTTGGCAAAATAAACACCTGAAGAAAAGTACAAAGATCAGAGTTTACAGAGCCATAGTGCTGTCTGCTCTCTTATACGGATCAGAATCATGGGTCATATACTGTTACCACCTGCATCTCCTAGAACGCTTCCATCAACGCTGTCTCCGCACAATCCTAAACATCCACTGCTCAGGTTATGTGACTAATACATCTGTTCTAGAACAAGCAGCAGTCACAACTGTTGAGGCCATGTTACTGAGAACACAGCTGCGATGGGCAGGGCACGTCTCAAGGACGAAGGACCACCACCTCCCTAAGATCTTGCTTTATGGTGAATTTGCCACTGGCTGCCGCAAGAGAGGAGCCCCAAAGAGAAGATACAATGACTCCCTGAAACAACATCTCAGCCTTGGCCATATTGATCATCATAACTGGTCTACTCTGGCCTCCAANTCAGCTATTTTACTGTTTGTTTTTGGAGATGAGATTGTCTTGTGTGCGCAGATGTTGGGAATGAAGATGCCAAAATACTTAAACCGAACTGCTGTCACCAGACACTGGGTACTTGTTGAATGAAATACTGTTAATTAAACTGTTAATTTTTTACCTTACTGATCACAATCAGTCTTTGAACTACGCCTTCACTTTCATTCTGTCCCATTGCTACCTAAGTGTGTTAATATAAGCTGTTTAAAGGGAAGATTTTAGAATTCTGCAGCTAAATCAGGTAGTTTTAACACATAGCTTCTGAGGTCCATTTTCTTAAATTTTCAGTTTTATATCTGACAAATACTGTATAAGAATGTGTGTTTGAGATGCCTGTGACTACTTTATGCAGTTTTGAGTCAGACTTCCTCAATAAATATTCCAACTTACAGTGGTAAAATTGCAACCAGGTATTCACTGGGAGCTCACATCTATATATTGCCTAGCAATTTTGCATACTGCACTTGTAGAGCATGAACAGAGGAATAACCCCAGAGGAGTAACCCCAGAGCCACAGAAAGTGCCTTTGTAGCTATTCAGCTGCAAGATAATGGTTGCACTTTTGGCTGCATGTTCTTGCTGGCAAATTTTGTCATAAGGGGAATGATACTACTGGCAGAGCTGTCTGCTCTTGCTGAGCACCGAACACGGACAATAGAACTGTGGCTTTTCTGATTGAAGCTCCTGTCTCACAGGGCATCCATTCCAGCTGCCATGGGAAAGCTTGGAGGTAGGAGACGGTGGGATGCTAATGCTTCCAGGCATGGCTTTACATTCTTTGAGGTATCTTGTTTGTGGCCAAGCACAGTAGAAAGGACAGATTCCCCACAGGTTGCTCCTCCTTTCATTTAGAAGTTTAGTTTCAAGCACAAGAGGAGAAAGTGAAGACATTAAAACCTTTCAATTTACCGTTACACAATAGCTAAGGGCAAAAAGAGATCCTGGGAGTATTTTTCAGCTTAGATTTTTTACTTTGTTATATGCTTGTGGTAAATTTTCATTTACAAGTGCAGGAGAAGAGAAATGGTGTCAGGAGAAACACATCTATGTTTTGCAACATTTATGCTTTCTTCTTCTCTATTCAGGCATTCCAGAAATTCTCTACTGTTTTCAAATGTGTAGGGCTCCTAGGACATAACTACCTCATTAACCAATCGTGCAACTAAAACAGTAATTTAATTTTGGAGTTGCATGTAATGCTGTGATGACTGGAAGACACTGGAGGCTGAATTCTGAACTATGACATGAAAGATATATTTGCGGTCAGGAAAAAGACTGTTCTTTCATGGGCAGTAAGGTTTGATAAATACTCCTCCAAGGGCAGAGTTTGCCCAATGAGGGTGAAGGGTGCTGGGTGGTGTCAGGAAATAGTAGATTTTATCATGCTTGTTTTAGTCTGGGTGCTGTGTTGTAAGTAGCAAGACACCTTCTACCTGTCTTGTGGCAGAAATTGCAATCCTTTGCCCAGGCATGTTCATGCAGAGCACAGTAATAGCAGCGTCACTCTACCTAGACAGGCTTATTTAGCCTGAGTGTTGCATCCTTTTATATGTTCTTCAGTGCCTCAAAACTAATTATGGCCATGTCATTTTCGCACAGCAATATCAGAAGACGTGACTACAGTTTGATCTAGTTTCTGTATTTTATTGTGGTAAATACAAGTATTAATGTTTTAAACGTCATAAAATTCACAACCTTTGAAAGTATTAGCTGCATGTGATGTCAGAGAAAACAGAGGCACATCAAGATCAAATAACTTTCTCAAAGTCACCCAAAAACTGTGGGAATGAAAACCAGATTCCTTCATACAGATCTCAACCACAAGGCATTCCTCCCCCTCTTGTGGCTGAATTTTAAGATTTTAGGATGTTGTCTGAGACCTTATGCAACTGGTTAATCTGTCTGTCATGCAGATGTGTCCACTGCCATATGTTAGTCAAAGTTTGAGCCAGACACATGGCAGCAGAATGATTTTGCTTCTGATCTCTACAAGGCTCTCACAGCTTCTTTCTGCTATCCTGCTGAAGAATTATAGGTCCTGAGTTTGTGTACCTCCGTGGGGAAAATCACAGGACTAGTGACTGCTGCTTTGTACTGGATGGTTTCTAGTGTTATGGATTCCCTTAACCCTCATCTTTCCCACATGCACACAGGGAAAGTAAATGTAATCATCTTTAGCTATCTTTAGTTCACATTCTCCCTTCTAGAACAAAACTGCTTCTGTACTATGTCTTTTTTTGATCTCCTGAATTTCGTACAACATACCCACTCAGAATTTAATGTCCATGAAGAAACATGAAAAAAGTAGGAACGTTTTCCTTTCTCACAGACAGATCCTATGTCCTCTGTGCACTGTGTGATTACTTCAAGTTTGTCACAAAACAAAGGGGAAAAAACTCTTTTTCAGTTATGCATTTAATAAGATGTACTTGTCTATTAAGATATCTTCACAAGGAAGCATGTACCCTGTTTTAACAAAAATGCTTTGCTGTGCTGAAGCCATGAGTGTTTATAAATGTTCAGATGTTAAGGACCCTAAAATTCTTACACAGTGTTCTTTGCAAGTTACTCACATTATAATAGTGGCTATATTGTCTCAGGCCAAAACAAGATATTTAAGATTAAGAAAAGAGTAAGCATAAAGTGATACTTCCCAGTTTCTGACCACTTGCAGCTTGCAGCCTTCCTGAGCCAGGGACCATTTCTAAGCATCTGGTAGCTCTCAGTTGTGTTTGTACAGGACAGATTTAGCTAACATTTCCTTGTAAAGTTTTAGTATCCATAGTATTATGTGACAGGGATCTCCAGATTATCAGTGTACCATCCAATACCATATCTAATACTGGTTCCCTACAACACTCCTCAGAGACCCAAGTAACACCCAATTGCATGCTGAATATCATTCTTGAGATTACACACATCCTATTTACATAGGGAGGAGACCTGCTGCCAGTGGAATTCATGATTCTGAATTAGAGTATTGTTTACAACAATAGCAACAGTTAGTATTAAGTTTATACATTCTCACTCTTTAGTCCAAGCTGTCTCTTCATGTGGGACTTCAGAGACAAAGCACACACAGGAAAAAAAAAGGTTTGCATTATTCCTGGAACTTAAACAATTATTAAATAAACAGTATCAGCTTTGAAAGGATCCCATAGTCAACATCTTCAACTTAAATTCTTTTGTTTTAAATATCTTTCTGGTATTTGCTAAAGGGAAAGAAAAATCTTTGAGAGGTTGCCATTTCAGGAATGGAAAGTCCACTAGGTTCAGACTTCCAGAAGAACGAAGTAGATTCCATTTACGTTTACATGGACGCCCAGAAAATTGAACCTGACTGATTTCCTGCCCTTTTAAGATTAGTAATATTTTCTTTTCTTTACCTCTTACTCTGTCACACTGGTGATACCGCTCATAGGAGCAACTTGGCAAATATAATTATGGTTTATCTGTACACTCAATTGTGATGAGAGGCTGATAAGTATGAACAACTGCCTTGATGGCTTGGAAGCCTGTGAAGTGTATTGCAATTCCCAAAGAATGTTAGAAAGTATGGTGTTATGTCAAGCATTTAATATTCTATTATTTTTACTATATGTATACTATATGTATGTATGTTTCCTATGTATTGTTTTGAAAGGTGGGTGGGATAATGAGTTCAAGAAATCCCGGTGCTGTTTCTGAAAAAGCTAGGAGTCCTCCAGTGATGACAACTACCTGCTGATTATATGGTACATATAGTGAGCTGGCAGTACGGGAGCTGTTACTAGAATGGGCAGGATACTAGGCCCATCTTTGACAATCTCTTTTCCCATCATCACTTCTTCTATTTTCACATCTGCATGCTTCCTTTTTCTACCCTTCTTACCTGAATATTTTTCCTTTCTTCATTTCCATCGTCACAGCCAGCAAGGGTTCATGAGGGGAAAGTCCTTCTTAGCAGATTTAATTTCCTTTTATGACAAGGTTACTTACCTGGTTGACCAAGGGAGACAAGTTGATGTAGTACTTTTGGATCTCAGTAAAGCCTTTGATACTGTCTCCCACAGTATCTTTCTAGACAAGATGTCCAGCATACAGCTAAGTAAGTACATCATGCAGTGTAACCTGGCTAACAGGTTGGACACAACAGGTTATAGTAAATTGAGTTACATTGGGCTGGTGATTGGTCACTAGTGGGGTTCCATAGGGTTTCATTTTATGGCCAGTGCTCTTCAATATCTTCATAAATGACTTGGAGATAGGACTGGAAGGTACACTAAGTAAGTTTGCCGATGACACCGTCTTTGAAGGAGCTGTTGACTCCCTCAAAGGCAGAGAGGCCATGCAGAGAGATCTTGAGAGACTAGAGGGCTGGACAATCACCAACTGTATGAAGTTTAAGAAGGTCAAGTGCTGGATTTTGCACCTGGGACAGGGCAAGAGACTGGATGTACATACAGATTGGTGAATGAGAGGCTGGAGACCAGCCCCACAGAGAAGAATCTGGGGGTTCTGGTTGGTGGCAAATTGAACATGAATCAGCAATGTGCCCTGGCAGCCACAAGGGCCAACTGTGTCCTGGGGTACCTCAGGCAATGCATTGTTAGCCGTTCAAGGGAGATGATAATCCCACTCTGCACTGGTATGGCCTGAGTATTGTGTTGGAGACCATCCAGAGGAAAGCCATGAAGATGGCAAAGAGTTTACAGAGGAAGCAATATGAGGACCAGCTAAAGTAATTTGGTTTCTTCATGCTGGAGAAGAGGAGGCTGAGGGGAATCACAGAATCACAGAATAGCCAGAGTTGGAAGGGACCCATTAGGATCATCAAGTCCAACTCATGTTTAGGCACAGGACAACTCTATATGAGGGAGACCTCATCATGAGCTATGACTTCCTCACAAGGCGAATTGGACGGACACTATTCTCTCTGGTGACCAGTGACAGGACCCAAGAGAATGGCATGAAGCTCTGCCAGGGTATGTTTAGGTTGGATGTCAGGAAAAAGTTCTTCACCCAGAGGGTGATGGAGCACTGGAACAGGCTCCTTAGGGAAGTAGTCACAGCACCAAATCTGACAGAACTCAAGAAGTGTTTGGACACATGCTCAGGTACATGGTGTTGTTTGGGGTTGTACAGCGCATAGACGGGATTTGGACTCTATGTTTTACTTTCTACTCTGCCTTTTATCTCCTGAGGCATCTTCTTCCCAGGTAGTATTTTCAACGAAACTACTGTAATGCATATTGTATTTTCACTTTGTAATTACTTGTGTAAGCCATTCCTAGAACATTTTAATTAGCTTCTTTAACAATGGAGTTAGTAAAAGAGAATTGAGCTGGGAAAGGGTTAGTAGGTTAGGACATTTGGCCCACAATACACAGTAAGAAAACAGGGAGCAATAGAGAAGGTCTACAAAGATAAGACACAAGGACTAAGGGGCCCCGCTAGGAGATAATGGGAACCTAGTTGCAGGACTGCCAGACAGTGACCCTGGTGGCTGCCAACTCGGTAAAGCTTGACGAAGTTGAAAATGCCAGTGCGACAATGACATCAAGCCTTCCTCATAGACCACTGCCCACGACCACCAGGAGGCAGCGCGCATGCACCAAGAGGAGGAGACTTACGATAATGAGTTCCTGGAACTAATTTTAATGATCCCACCTATCCACTTCATATGTATAGCCTAGTAATGCATATGTATAAATTAGGGCATTAAATAACGGTCTGTAACCTGTCTGGGTAGAGTGGTTTGGTGAAGCTATTCCCCCACTCTCCAGCGCTGTAAATAAACATACCTGCTTTATAACCTTTCGTGGGTTGTAAAGTTTGTTTCCACACGTCAGTTTGGCAACCCGGATGGGACCCTCTCTGCTCGCCTGCAGAACCGAATAAGAGGGGGATGTCTGTGGGTGCCCCCAAGATTTCTCAGAAGACCTCCCTCACTCATCTGATCACCACAGCAGCAGCCAAGGACCATCAAGCGGACCAGGTATGTTGGTATAGGGGATTCCTGTAAGCCATAGAGAGACGTCCTACGAGAGGAAAAGAGCCAGCGTGCTCGCCCCTGGGTTGGGGTTTGAGTCCCCTGGGTCAGGGTTTGAGTCCCCTTGGTCGGGGTTTGATTCTCCATAACGTGATCGGGGTTTGAATGCCCTGGGTTGGGGTTTGAGTCCCCCTAAAGTGGTCACGGTTTGAGTCCCCTGGGGTTACCCTCTTCAGGGTAACTGAGTCCTCCTAGCTGGAATTGCAGGGGGAAATTATCAGGCATTTGTTACTGTGTGCAGTGTAACTTCAAAGGGAAAAGAGAGGAAAAAAAAGAAGAAAAATTGGTATAACGAAGTAGAGGACCCCTTGGGATTTTTGGAATGAGAGATGGTCGACCTATGTGTTGCTATTGTTGATTAGATTGTTACGTTCTGTATGATTGTGTGTGAATATGATGTACAAATACATACGAAGTGAGTGCAGAGTTCTGATTAGCGGTTCTGTTCGCCCATGAGGGAAACGGCCGGAGATGAACAAAACGAAAGAAAATTATGGCTACTATCAGCTAGTGTTTATATTTATATTTAGTGCTTTACAACCTTTCTCGACATTCCAATAGTTCTTGTAACCTGATCCTAACTGTTAAGTTGTTAAGCTTTTATGGGAGGAATCCTGGTTTGTGTGTAATAATTTTCCTATCCATGAGTTTAGATTGTTCTTGTTAAGAGTTAGCTTATGTAAATTTCATTTGAAATATTATTCTTGTATTAATCTGTGTGTAATAGTAAGGATTGCGATTTAATAGGCCTCTTTCCCTCCCGTTTTTACCTCCTTCCCCTTCTCCAGAACACACCCCCCCCTTCTTGTTCTTTTTTCTCTCAGTACTGCTTTACCCTTCAGTTATCTGATTGTTTATATTAGAGCTCCTGGACTTAGAAGTTAAACATGGGAAACTCACAAATGAAAAAAGACATAGTAAAAAGAAGCCCTCTAGAATGAATTTTGGCACACTGGAAAGAAATAGGAGGGGAACCTGGTGGCTCCACAAGTAAAAAGACCTTAATAAAATATTGTAATCAATGGTGGCCGTTATATAAACTACCAGAGGAAGAAAGGTGGCCCCTTAATAGCACTTTAAATTACAATACTTTTTTACAGTTAATGTCATTTTGTAGAAGAGAAGGGAAATGGGATGAGGATGTATATTTAGATATGTTCTTTATGCTCCGAGATCACCCAGAGTGGCAGAAAGAATGTGGGTTGGGGGTGCCACGAGATCTGCTGGTATTAGCCTTGGATAAAATTAACAAAAAGGTGAACGGACTAAGGAGATGTTGCTCAGCATGTAGTACAGGGCAAAGGTGTACAAAAAGTGATAAAATGTGGAAGGAAGAGGAGGAAGATGATTTACTAGAGCATTCTAGACCTCCTCCACAAAGAATTCAAGAGGGGGATGAAAAGCATTCTGTTAGCCCGGTGGCTAGCTGAACTAGAAGCCACCAAAACCAAGTAGTAATACAGGCCTCTTTAAGGGAAGCAGTGGGTGCGGGTGGTAGACTGACATGGATAAAAATTCCATTTACAACCAATGATTTGGAAATTTGGAAAGGAGTGGTTAAATGATATCATGATGATCCTGTAGGAGTAAGCAGGCATTTACAGTTTGTAGTTAAACAACACAATCCTGATTGGCAGGATATGTGGCTCTTGTTAGAATACTTTAATGAACAGGATCATGTTTTAATAATAAAAACTGCCAGAGAACAGGCTGAAGTAACTAAAGCCCAACTGGGCCTTCTACTAACTTGCAGATCTGTTAAAAATCCTCACCACCATCAGTACTGCTCCAGAAAAAAAGAAACCTGAGAGAAGACCAGAGAATTAGAAAAGATGGAGGCCAAAGGCAGGAATCCACCAGATGGTGGTTGCGGATGGGTTGTGGTAATGTCAGTATTCATGGTGATGGGCCTCACTGGTGCTGTCCTCAAGACTTTTGGTCTGTTCTTTGTTGAAATCCAGCAGCACTTTGATTAACTTCCAAGCACCACTTCCTGGATCACATCAGTAACTATTGCCATATTTCACTTAGGAGGTAGGTAGAAGTGCTCCTTTAACACTGCATTTTAATGTCTTAACTATGGAAGATATTTTTAAGACCTTCCTTAAAAATATCCACAAAAGGAAGAAATGTAAGGAAAATACTTCCTTCTTATATCTTCACAGAAAATTGGCTTTTGTTACCTCTCATAAAAATGTATCCATGCCTCAGACATGGAATGGGATAATGAAGACTCTATATGCACAGGAATCTCATTGCCTTTAAGAACTTCATGTACCTGGACTTGTGTCCTGGTTTGGGTTAGAACAGAATTAATTCTGCTCAGTGACTTTATTTTTCTAAAAAGTATTCCATCCCATATACATGATATTCAGTATCAGCTTTCCCACGCACACACCTTGCGAGAGATAGTTACTAAACTGAACTGCCCCTTTAAAAAACCTGAAATTCCTGAATCCCAAGCTCAGTCAGGACAACCCTGCCCCCCAGGGGTAATCCGAAACCAGAGGCTTTTGGGACCCTGGGTGGGGGGCTGGGTTAGTGCCGGGGTGGCATTTAGAGTGTGCTGGGACCTGTGCCGTGCTGGATTTCTGTCTGTGCGGGCAACTTGGTGGGCTTGCTGGGGCTAGCTGGGGAACGCGTGCTGGGAGAGTGGGGAGCTGCACACGTGAAACCGACTGAGAGCTGGAGCTGGCACCGGGAGGTTCACAGCACGGACATTTGCAATTTCAGCTGGTGACGTAATTATCATAGAGGGGGGAGCTGTTTTCGGTGTTTGGGTCCTGTATATGTTTATATATGTTTCATTTATTATTGTTACTATATTAAAGTAGTTTTAGTTTTTACTTTCCAATCCAGAAGCCTCTCTGCCCTTATTGTCCCCTATCTCTTCCGGCTGCGGGGGAAAGTGGTAATAAGGAAATTCTGCCGTGGGTTGGGGTCAGCAAAGCCCCTCTAACCATGACAACTTGATTCAGTTTTCCTACAGGCTTTGAATCAAATGCATTGGAGGTAATCCCAAGAACTGCAGAGCTTGTTGGATCAAGCTCTTAAACCAGTTCATGCAAGTTCACTGATCTCACAGTGACTGTCACTTTTTCAAAGTACTTTGCAACATAAGGACTGTGACCCTGCCTCGCAGATAAGCCATCTGCTACTGAAACGGTGACTCTTGGTCCTACTTTCCTCCCCCTTTCTCCTTTTTATCTTCACCAAGATTCTCCTCCCTTCCAAGTATTGCCAGTTCTATCTCTGCTTTTTCCTCCTTAGAATAATTCCCAGTCATTGATGTAAGAGAAAACTCACCAAGTTAACAAGAAAAAAAAAATCAATTCACCCCTAAGAGACTGTAAGGAAGACAGGACCATGGAAGCAGAAAGTAAAGGAAGAGACAGTGAACTGTCCCAGCAAAAGACAATGGCATCAGGTCAAATACTGTATCTCATCAAACTAAGGAGGGAAAAATATCAAACTTACTATATCTGACTCTTAAAAGTCCTTTATGCACTGTAAATTGGATGATCCTTTGCCATTATGATCCCTTTGCTTCATTTAAAGGGACCAGAAACTTTCTGTTGAAGATCATCTGGGCCTCCAGTTCTTTAAGCATCTTTCCTGGCCTGGCTTAGTCTTTCTTAATATGTTCCTCTGGGAAACCTTCAGTGTCATTTGGCTCAGTATGAAGGTTGATCAGTGAATTATTAATTTTTCCCATTTGGATCCTTTCAACAGCAACTCTGTTTCTTGTGTAGAAGGAGACCATGTGCCTCTGCCTTTGAGGCTGCACCAGCAGCACACCTGTTCAGTTTACCATAGCAAGGATTCTCCCCATCACACATAGAGGGCTTCTCTCACTCTTACTCTCTTTGCACTGTGATTGTCATCCTTTTCCATTGTTTCTAAGTTTTCTCTGTATTACCCTTTATCCTTTCAAACTCTGGAACCTGCTTATTGTCTCTGTTTCCAGTTCTGTGGCTAGCTTCTTTCTTCCTCCTGCTACCCCATGTTCAATTTCTGCCTATTTCTTCTCCTTGGTCTTTATAAAAGAAAATTGCTTGTTAGTAGGGTTTCTGCTTCAACTGCAGATATTCTCTTCTCTTTAAGCACTTGTCATCTCTCATTATCCTGAGTTTGCTTTGCTTTTGTTCATCATGTACTTATGATTCTCCAGCTATATGTGCTTTATCTTGTCTCATCCCTTCCACTACATCTTATAGACCATGACTGAATTCCAGTATAATATTTACATGATTATCAATTAATTGTGATTTTGTTGTAAATGCTGATGAGATATCAGGGTTTGTGTCACTTCTGCTAGCTGCCTGCTTTCAGACAATGTATGTCCTGCAGATTTTGCAGCTGTTAATATCTCTCTGCAACTTTCATTTCACTTGTCCTAGCTACCAAATTTTTCTCATTCTTAACATTCTTAATTTTTCTCTTTACTTGACACTAATCAATGTATAACAAAGTGTCCCTACAACTTACTATAAAACCTCCCTTGCTGACTATCCTCTTTTCATTGTTTCCATGCTTTCATGGTCCTCCCTAACCAAATTTTATTTTATCCCCAAACTCCAATTTCCAGAATATTAATAAATTGACTGAACAATCAGTCAATGTTTCCTATTCACACTAGGAAGCACCGTGGAGAGCTGGTGGTGTCAGGTGTTACTTGGGTTCCCTCCAGTGGCCATGGTTATTTTAAAAAAATCCTATAACCGGGGTTTGAAACTATCCCTGCAGAGCACAGTGCCTTTCCATGACGGGTATGACCTTGACATGAAATCTGTGATGCTGATGGAAGAACAACCAGGAAGTATAACTGATCTTTAATTAAGAAAAAAGTACCTTTAACATTTCAGGTGCTCCCAAACAACAACTAGAAACCAATGCTTTTGGTTTTGGAATTGCTGCAGCAAGTAGCTGTAGCTGTTGCAAATTTGCCCTCATGTGTTGAAGAGTTCTTGCAGCGTGCTCAAATAAACTATACCACTGAAGTAAAAATTCAAGAAATAAACTGTATATTTCCTCTAAAAATATTACCCAAAAAGCACCTTCATTTTTTTGTCTTTTATGGAACACCTGCAATTCTATGAACAGATGATTTTGCAAAGCTCTAGAAGATGAAGATCAATTTTCTCCAGAAAATTTTCATGCCAGCCATATCAATCATGCTCTCTCAATAATACCATTTTTAGGAATTAACCTAGAGATTCGGGG
>VWZX01003026.1:228578-271342 GCA_013399015.1 Galbula dea
GGGGGGGGGAGGCTCTCTTTCTGCCAAAAAATTTCTGTCATGTTGGTAGATGTATCCTTACACGAATCTCAACAGAACTATTCTGCAAGAAAAGCACTGAAATGCTTTTTCCCTTTAAAAAATTCCATCTAGTTTGAATCTATTCTAAAATCTGTGCCCAAGGGACAGTCATTTTCCTATCAGTAAGGTTAGAATTTTATAATCTTGATTGACTCCCCCAGTCCAGCAAGATTCAGGCTGTTTGAGACAAGCATTAATCTCCTCCAAATGATTTATTTGGTTGTTTGGTCCTGTCAATCACCTTAATGTTCCTAATGTATTTACGTTTCTCCTATTTTGCTGCTGATCCAGCCCCTTTTGCCAGCTCACTATGTGTACAATATAGTCATCAGGCAGTTGTGATCATGGGAGACTCCTGGCTTTTTCAGGAATGGCACTGTGATTTCTTGGACGCAACATCACCTGGATGTATGCAATGACTGGCTTCCTACAGGGTATGACTTCATGGCACTATTAATAAACCCTTACTTGAGAGTGTTAATGGCAAGAGTTTAATATCTGATTTCTGTCTTGATTTTATGAGTAACTGGAACCAGCTCCCTTCTTTAAAGGTAATTTCCCTCATGTCCTGCTCTGGAAGTAAGAATTAGTAGGTGACTTTGTACTGAGGGGAACCGAGGGCCCCATTTGTTGACCAGACCCATGCCACAGGGAAGTCTGCTGCCTCCCTGGGGCTCAGGTTAGAGATGTTAAAAGAAGGTTCTCTGATCTGATGCAGCCCTCTGATTACCACCTGTGTTGGTTATCCAGGGTGACAATGATGAGATTGCAGAGAGAAGTGCAAAAGCAATTAAAAAGGACTTTAAGGCATTTGGGCAACAAGAGCAGGCCATGCCTATGTGTTGTAAGGCAAGCCAGAGGCATACAAGACCAGCTTGGCTGAATAGGGAGCTCTGGCTGGCACTCAGGGACGAAAGGAGAATTTGTCATCTTTGGAGGAAGGGGCAGGCCACTCAACGATGGCTACAAAGCTGTTGTGAGGCTGTGTAGGGAAGGAATTAGAAAATCCAAAGCCCAGTTAGAAATCAACCTGGCCTCCATGGTAAATGCAACAAGATAAGTTTCTTTAAATACTTTACTAGCAAAAGAAGGATGAATGAAACCCTCCATTCTCTAATGGATGCTGGAGGAAACTTAGTGACAAAAGATGAGGACAAGGCTGAGGTGCTCAATGACTTCTTTGCCTCAGTCTTTAGTATTAGGTCCAACTATACAGAGGGAATCCATACCCTAAAGCTAGGAAACAGGTACTGGGATCAGAATGTGCCCCACCTCCCAACCCCCACCCCCAATCCAGGAGAAGGTGGTCAGTAACTTGTTGCTTCACCTGGATGTGCACAAATCTATGGGGATGCATGGGGATGCATCCAGGCAGGATGCACCCAAGAGTATTGAAGAGCTGGCAGGGGAGCTTGCCAAGCTACTTTGCATCATTTTCCAACAGTCCTGGTTGACTGGTGAGGTACCATCAGACTGGAAATCAGCCAATGATCCCCATATATAAGAAGGGATGGAAGGATAATCTGGGAAATTACAGACCTGTTAGTCTGATTTCTGTACCAGGAAAGCTAATGGAGTAGATCATCCTGAGTACATTTCTGCAGCACATGCAGAACAACTAGGAGACCAGGCCCAGACAGCATGGATTTGTGAAGGGCAGGTCCTGTTTGACTAACTTGATCTCCTTCTATGACAAGGTGACACAGTTATTGGATGAAGGAAGAGCTGTGGATATTGTCTACCTTGATTTTAGCAAGGCATTTGACACTGTTTCCCACAGCATTCTCCTAGAGAAGCTGGCTGATTGTGGCTTGGATGTGCACACATTTTGCTGGATAAAAAAATGGTTGGATGGCCGAGTCCAGAGAGTTGTGCTCAACGGAGTCAAATCCAGTTGGTGGCCAGTTATGAGTGGTGTCCCCCGGGGCTCAGTGCGGGGACCACTCCTGTTCAACATCTTTTTGATGACTTGGATGAGGGGATAGAGTGCACCCTTAGTAAGTTTGCAGACAACACTAAGCTGGGTGAAAGTGTCGATCTGCTTGAGGGTAGGGAGGCTCTGCAGGGGGACCCAGACAAGCTGGATTGATGGGCAAAGGCCAATTGTATGAGTTTTAATGCAGCCAAGTGTCAGGTCCTGCATTTTGGTCACAATTTTGGTGCCCTGGCAGCGCTATAGGCTTGGGGAGGAGTGGCTGGAGAGCTGCCCAGCAGAGAAGGACCTGGGGGTGTTGACTGACAGCCAGCTGAACATGAGCCAGCAGTGTGCTCAGGTGGCCAAAAAGGCCAACGGCATCCTGGCTTGTGTCACGAGCCAGTCTGGGACTGGCGCGGGGTTTGATTCGTATTCTTGGGAACAGAATAAAGACTCAAAACGGAGTCACGTGCCAGACAGTTTATTTGCCCGACAACAGGTTTGCAAAGGTGAGAGAGAGAGAGAGAAAGAGAGAGAGAGAGAGAAAGCGGTTACAATAGTTACCACCACGGGCCCAGGTCAGTTAAAGGCACAGTTCATCGTTTCTTCCTGCGGGAATGGGGGGGGCTTGCTCCTCCACAGATCGTGTCCTTCGTGTCCGTGTCATGTCCCATAAATCGAGTGCGTGGTGGTGTCTGTCTCTCTGAGTGTGTGTGCCCCCCAAAGTGTGTCTTTCTCACCTTTTCATAGGGCCAAACATTACACATTCATTGTATTTCCCAACCTGTCTATGCATATGCACTATCTGTCCCCGCTTCACATGCAAATGAAGGCTCTGCCCCTTTGAGCAAGTGCAGTGTCTCATGGTAGTGGTCGTCAGGGGTCGTGGGGATGAAGTAAGTCATCTTCAGGATGAAGTAAGACGTCTTCCTCCTGACTGAACTTTTGAACTCAGTCCTTTGCGCACACTCAGTGGTCCCTTGGTCCTCATCCAGGCAGCGGGCCCAGTCCTAGCTGGTTTGCAAACTGCAACAGCGTGGCCTTGACAAGGCCGTCACATAAATCTTTATTTCTTACTCAGAGTCAAGAGCTCTGTGAAGGTTTAAAGAACTATAAAGGGTGCTGAAGTCCAAGCATATAGAGATCCCAAATTCTGTACTTTCTATCAAATAATCTTATGTTTTGAACACAGTCCCAGGCTTTCAGTTGATTTCAATCCTTTCCTTTACCTCAGGTGAACACAGGCCAGAAAGTTGTTTCCAACAGCTAGCACATTTTCCTGGAACAGGAAGTAAGGCTGGCAGGGAATAAAATAAATCATTCCCAGTTCCATGCTGGATGCCTGAGAAAATGTCTGGAATTTAAGCCCTTTGGCAGTTTCTAGGTTTGAAGCCTGCTCAAAGTGGTCAGGCAAGAAAATAAGGGGCAAACAGAGGTAATACACCAGCTTCCTTTATGTCCCTCATCTTCCACCCTGAACACAAGTCAGCTTGAGCCATCTGATCTGACCTGGTGCCAGCCTTAATTAGGACAGCATGGACACTCTGAGATCTGTCTAGTTTCAGCTACATGGCTATGTGATTTCTCACCCAGTGGCAAACTTGTTAAACAATTTTTTTTTTGCCCCTCTCCTCCAGTGAGAATATGACAGTACACACCTCATATTCTTGGGTTTTTTGCTTGAACTTACAACTTGTTCTTACAAAACATGCACTGCAAATATAATCTTACAGATAATACAGTTGAGCTCATGCTTCTGTTAGGAACAAAAATTTTTTCCTTTATGGTTTTTAACTTTGAAAATGTAGGAGCACTGACTGATTTAATTTCCACGTTCACAAAATACCCCAGTAGTTTCTAACTGGTGCCATTTGTATTGTGTTTTTCAGGACTTGGAATTTCCTTTTCATGGACACCAACCATTAGCATTGTTAACTGTTATTTCTCCAAGAAAAGAGCTTTGGCCAATGCTGTTGCCAGTGCTGGAGAATGTGCCTTTGCATTCACGTTTGGGCCATTTTTCCAGTGGTTGATTAGTCAATATGGATGGAAAGGTGCCCTCTTGATCATAGGTGGCATACAACTCAATATTTGTGTCTGTGGAGTACTAATGCGACCCCTGGCAAGCAACTGCCTCCTTGAGGCTAGCCATTCTAAAAACTGTTCTGAAACTGAGACACCATCTGGAAACAGCACATCTAGGATAGACAAAGAAGATAAGGCTGACATCACATGCAAAACCTTCAACTGGATGCTTGTGAGGCAACCAGAGTTTACCCTTTATGCTATTTTTGGTATATTAGCTGCTATGAGTTTTTTTGTTCCTCCACTATTTTTAGTTTCACTTAGCTACAGCCTGGGAATAGTCAAATCACGGACTGTATCCGTCCTATCCATTTTGGCTATGGTGGACTTTGCCGGCAGACTGCTATGTGGCTGGTATGCCAGTCTCCATGTTACCAAAACTGTTAATTTGCTGACAGTGACAATTACACTGATCAGTACTTCCCTACTGCTGTTGCCTCTGGCTAACAATTACCTGTCCTTGGCGATATTCACTGGCGTCTATGGATTCTTCTATGGTACAACAGTTGCTGTTCACATTACAGTGCCAGCAGATGTTGTAGGCATGCCAGATTTTGACAGTGCTCTAGGACTCTTCATGTTCATTCGAAGCACTGGAGGTTTTGTGGGGCCTACTCTTGCTGGTAAGTTGATAGTCTGACAAACACAGTTTACAAGAAGAAAGGGGAATGGTAACTCAAACTAAAAAAATCTGGATCTGAACCCAAAGTTCTCTCTTTTTTAGCTCACGTGTATCTGGATCAGGAAGTATATAAAAAAATAGTCATTTTAATTTCTCTCCAAAATGTCTTCCTTCTTATCATCTCTGCAGCTTTAGAGATCAACAGGAAAGCAGGGAAGAATGGCAGGGTTTGCATGGTGGTGTTCCTGCTTCCTAAATCTCCCAGAATCTCACTTGATGGGCTCCAACTATCTTGCTGTGGAAGTGTAGCTTTGAGACAAGCAGCAGGTCCATAGTTTCAGAGAATACACTGAATTTTTAACGTAGTGATATTGCCCCAATGCAGGTATTGTTGGGAGGGTTTCTACAGAAGGTCAAACTGAACATCTTGAAACATTAGGCTATGCGAACCTCAAGGAAATATTCACAGAGATGCCTGCTGTTTTCAAACAGCATTTGAGCTAACAAATACAATAAATGGGGGAGTCGGCACATAAAAACAGTGGGAAGAGAGCGCAGACAATGAAACAGCACATAGGTTTATGGGCTGCCAACAAGACAAAGTCATCTTGGAAATATGCAAGACAAACAAGCTGCAAGCTGTAGGGACTTTACAAAGTCATATGGTAGTAAATGACCAATGTTACTTGTAAAAAGTACATCTGAATCCTAATCCAAAGACCATTGCTCACATACCACAGTGACTTCTGTGGCCATGACATCACTAATAGGTTGCAAATGGGTCAGACTGGATACTGGAACATTTTAATTCACTTTTGAAAATAGAGGAACCAGGAAGATTTATAGAGAATTTCAGACAGAACAGTATCAAAAGTATGTTGGGAAGAGCTGGATAAAATACAAAGGTAACAAGACATTTATACAGTGGCTGCTCACTAGCACTGATTACCTGGGGATCAGTTTCACTCCTTTGTGTATATGCAGTAAGCTAAAAAGAAGGTGTGGAATATGAGGGAACCCCAAGTGCTTCTTAAGGTCTTCTTCCCTACTTTAAGAGTAAAATCTAGATGATCTGGATTCAGAGTTCCTTTGCCTTACAGAACTGTTGCTAGGGAGTATACTAAATATGGACAAACTTCCCAATGGGAGACCAAGCAAGAGGCCTTCATCAACCCCCAGATGAACCTGCCATCATATCGACAGAGCAGGCAATACCACCACATATACTGCTGCAATACGTCTACTATACTACCATTTTTTCTGTACGGTACACAGTGGCATTAAGCATTTCAGCTGGCTTAAAGCTACCTAAAAACTAGGGTCTTTTTTTAATATTTGTGACTCTGTAAAATGTTGGACGGAAAACCCATAATACTGCAGGCAACCTCTCCAACTGTGTCTCCAGCAGAGGCCTCCCTTTCCTTTCTTTTTTAAACTCTTCTCATGCTGTACAGTTATGGTCCAAATTACAACAACTAATGACACACCAAAGAACATTGGGTTACTTGGGTACAAAGCTGCATGATCTGAATGTTTTCTGCCATTAGCTTCACTGACATGTTTTAGGTTGTAAAATACTACAAAGTCTACAGCATTTTCTTTTACTAGCAATTCACATATGCAAAGTAAGTGAGACATGAATTGTTTCAAATGTTAAGATGGTATAATGGGGTGATATTACATGCATTCATGATGTAGAAAGCTGTAAGACAGGTACGCAGCCAGTGTACTCCCTTTGTGAAAGGATATGTTCACACTGCTTAGCTAATTCACATTAGCTTTTTTTCTATCAGTCAGACACTGCTGTTACTTGTTTCTCTCCAGGTCTGATTGTGGACAAGACTGGAAATTACAGAGCAGGTTTCTACATGGCAGGAGTCACTCTTCTTGTATCAGCATTAGCTGGATTTTTAATTACTTTAGATCAATTCTGACAGAGGAAAGGAAGACGAAACCAGACTAATACTAAACTAGATGAGCCAACATTGCTCAACCCTTCACTCCATCTCCTGAAACTTCAAACAAGAAGGTATCAAGAACATGATGCAATGGTGTGACTACACTGGACGTCTCACAGCATTTCAGGACATATTGAAGGAGTTTATTTTTTCCAAACTCAATATTAGTAAGATGTATAAAATGATGGAAGTTTTGGACAGGAATGTTTGAGGAAGAAAGTCATTATTTTGCAAGCAAACCACAGCAGTAACAATTATCATATTATTTTGGTGTTGAAGTTTAATTCTGATGAATCACAGAATATTAGGAGTTGGAAAGGACCTCGAAAGACCATCTAATCCAATCCCCCTGCCAGAGCAGGATTCCCTAGACCAGGTCACACAGAAGCCTTCAACATAGTCCTACAGGCTGTAATAAGCAAACTAGGGAAACTATGAGCTAAATGAAATTATGAAGTACTTATGAAACTGATAGAAACTCTTTCCCCAAATACAGACTGCAGTCATCACTATCAAATAGGAAGTGGCATCAGCTCACAGATTTTAGCTTGGGGAAGTAGTGTTCAGCATTTTCATCAGACAACTTGGGTGTGAAAGCAAGACCACATAAATATAGGTTTTAGCTAAAAGGTTTGCAGGTAGTCTATAGAGCAGGGCTGGAATCTGGTAAGTAAACTAACTTGATAAATTGGGAAGGCTACATAAATAATATAATTCAGTAAAGAAAAATGCAGTCCTAAATATCAGAAGTAAAAAGCAAAATATACACATGTAAAATGGAGAAGGGTTGATGAGTAACAAAGGAAGAACTCTGACTACAGTGAACTCCTAATATTCTGTGATTCTGTGACTTCAAACTGAGTAAGAATCGCAGGTGGAACCCTACACTAAAACCAGCAAATATCTTTTGCTATGGTAAGACAGAAGACATATGGAGACAAGGCCAACTTTTTGCAGCCAACTCTCCACTGGACAACTCTACATGAAGACAACTCTACATGGGGACTTTATGTCGGTCTCTTGCAGGAAGCAGAGGGGGGATGCTCACAAGCTTGGTTTTGCCATGCCTTGTTTTTTGTTTGTTTGTGGGTTTTTTTGTTTTGTTCTGTTTGGTTTGGTTTTGTTGTTTCCTTTTTTTTGGTGTGAGTATTGTTTTTTAAATTGAGAGACTTTCGGGCATGGCATCTCACCACCCCAGCATCCTCCTCAGCCCCAGGCAACCAGAAAGGCAGGGACCTAGCAGTCCCTGACGCAGCAGTGTTTATTCCCCCTCTGCACAACACTCACAGCAGTACAACAACCAGGGTGACTGCAGAGGCATGGTGGGCAGCAGGAGGCAGCAGGGCACCTCCCTGGCTTCCCAAGGAAAACCCTCCTGTACTTCTGCCCACTGGGTTTGGGACAGCTCAGCTTGGTGCTTTGGGTTGGCTGTGACGAGTTGTCCCCGATGCAGGCAGATAGCTTACCAATGCCACCACGGCTACCACCGCACCTGCTCCATCTGGCACTCAGCCCTCCAGGTGGGTGCCAGGCACTTGGAGGTCCTGCAGTGCCACAGAGATACCCCACCAGTGTTGAAGCAAGAGTAAAAGGCTTCAAGTTGTGACAGGGTAGGTTCAGGTTAGGTATCTGGAAAAATGGGTTCACTAAGAGGGTTATCAAGCATTGGCATAGGCTGCCCAAGGAGGTGGTGGAATCAGAGGAGTTCAAAAAATGAGTAGTTGTGGTGCTTGGGTACATGGGTTAGTGGTGGGCATGGTAATGTTGGATGGATTGTTAGACTTGATGATCTCAGAGGTCTTTTCCAACCATATTGATTCTGTGATTCTATTATTCCATAAAGGTCCAAGAGGAGCTCACTGTGTGGGGCCATCTGCCAACCCACAGAGAGTTGTCCCTGCATGGAGTTGTCCATTGGAAAGCTGGTAATGGAGAGCTGTCCTAGACCAGGGGTGATTACAATCCTTTAAAGGCTTTTAACTGGTTGATGTACATAAGTTGCAAGGACTAATTGGAACAAGAATGAGAACAGTTAAGAAAAAGCCTAAATTAAAAAAGTAAGAAATCTAGTTTGTCTGGTTAAGAAGACAAAATGTTGTACAGAGCATGAGAACAGCCTTCAAATCTGTAATGGCTTGAGATAAAGAAATTAATCCCTTTCCTCGTTAAGGCTATTAGTAATTGATACAGTTTGCTGTAAGACAGAGTTATGTAATGGTGAAAAAAACTTCACTGTAGCCTTTTAAGCACAGAGAGTATAGAGAGAATGTGAAAACACAGAGATAACAGAATAGGTAAAATAGAGAGAGATTCTAAACATACACAATTGTTCTTCAGAATAGTGGGATGGACTAGATGACTTCATGAGGTACTCTTTAGTCCCACACTTCAATTATTCTGATGTTCTTTGAGGAAATAATCAATTTATGAGAATAAGAAGAGTCTACATTCAAACCATTATTTCTTTAGTCATTTTAGTTTATCAGGGTAACAGAATGTAAATGAAGGGAGGAAGGGATGTATGACATTTAAGAAGAAACAGTAAAAGCAAAAAAACTAAGCACTTAGAAGCTTTCAAACTATTACAAATGTCAGAGCTACCATAGTTATGAGCTTCAGAAATTTTTACCACTGAAACACTTTATCTCTGAAGCCAAGCTTAACATAAATGACTCATTTTGCAATGATTATTTCTTGCCTCATAACAATGATTAAAAAAAATAACTTACAGAAAATTAGCTGAACTTTTAATAAATAAATTTTATTGATTATCTGTGAGCACTTGATTTGGGAGCACACATTAGAAGGGACCACAACTGGGCAGGCAAAGTCTTGTAGCAAGGCCCTGAAGCTTCTGAGAAAACTCTTCAATCACATCAAGTGAAAAACGTATTTATATAAATTTATATTTTATAAAAATAATTTATATTTAAAATAACTCTTCACAGTGTGACGAATAAACATTCTGGTTTATTACAAGCAAAGGGATTAAACAAGGGTCACCAGTATAAGGGGGTGCATGCAAAGGGGTTTCTTTCTACTAACCTATAGGCATATCGTGGAGTTGTAAGATGCTTGGACATGTCTGGACAAGCATCAGGGAACATGTAGCCAGGAAAGAAGGGGCTGCGAAATATATGTGAATGAAGCAAACCCCCTGCCATGTGCTCAGCCATGAAGGCAGCCATTTTGGCCATGTGCTCAGCCTAGAGGCTACCATTTTGGCCGGTGCCCCGCCTCTCAACACAATATAGCCAACCAGAGGAGAGGAAATGCCCCTTCTGCTAAGAGGACTGGGTGGTACTTGAGAACCCTTTAAAAGGAGGGAAATTTGATTTCGGGGTGTGCTTTTGGGATCATCAGGCAACTAGGGCACCCAACACATGTTGTAAGTAATCTTCCTACTTGTTATCTTTCTCTGTTTTACGGACTTTGTTATCCTTCTAAATTATTCATAAAAGGAGATAATTTTCTCTGAAATAAATTTTCTAACAACAGGGCCTCATATCTATTTCTCAGAAGCACTTGGGGAGATGAGGCAGGCAAGGAAGGCACTTGCCTTCTGCTGCAGCCATCAACTTTCCTCCAGCCACCTGTTTCATTTAGGCCTCTAGAGATCTTCCACCTTCGCTGAGCCTTCTGTTACAAAAGCCCCATTCCTCTTGTGTATGGGGAACAGAGAAGACAGGGGAGGTAAGGAGGAGTCTCTCTCTTGCCTCTTCCACCTCTCTGGGGAGGGATCCTGTCGTTAATTGGAGACGGCCATGACACCGTTCTTCTGCAGCAATAGCAATCTTTATTTACCACAGTTCCACCTTTATACCCTCCAGGGTCAGCATCCAAAACAAACATCGTGTCATCATTGGTTACCCCCTGTTACCAACCCCTTGCCACTGGCTATTCAAACTTTGTTTATCTCTGTGCCTCTCCTGTGTGTCCTTGCTTCAAGGTTACCCACTGTAACTGCCTGCACTGTCCTGCAGAGGTCAGGCTCCTCTTTTGTCTCTTTCTAGGTGAAACCCGTTCAGCGAGGCCCACAGACCAGCTGCAAGCTACCACAATTCCCCTTTTTTTGTTTTTCTAAAGCAAAGGCAGAGTTTATTATCTTCTAAAGGCCCCTTTGCAAGCAAAATGACAAGCACAGCACAAAGAATAGAATTAGAGGTCAACATACCTACTATGCACAGACCTCCAACAGTTCCACTAGGAATCCCTTGTCAGGCACATACAACATACAATCCATGAGGCAGAGGTCGGGGCAGGCATAGGTTGGTTACTGCCTAAGTGTATACATCGGGCTATTACATAACAGTATATGGGAATGGCAGAGGTCACATTTTGCTATCCCATTCCATATTTAACTTGCAATCTACATCAAAACTTTTGACTCTTCAATACTGAAAAATAAACATCCTTCTGTTGTCAAAAACCTGTGCTAAAACTGACAACCAATCATTGTTTGTTATGGTAATTTCCAGGACAACGCAAAGCAGGACGCACACACCGATGGTATCCATCTCGGTCCTTCATCTTAATCTGTGCTGTAGTTGCTTGTCGCATATATAAGGTACAGTCCATTTGAGGTTTCTTGTTAGTCATGGTATGGGACCAGTAGACTTCAGGCGTTCCTGTAGAACTGAAGCCACGATCTCCTCTGTTTACAGGCTCTGTTCTGGGAACACAAGACTTAAATGGTACAAGTTGGGCAAGGCGAGTATTAGATGGAATAGTCACCGGCGGATTAGGTGTAGAAATCATTGCCCATATTTGACCTGTATAGTCTGCATCAGTAACCCCTGGGTGTACATAAACACCTTGCAAGTAGTACTAGAACGACCAATCAATAAGGCACTGAAAGACGGATCTTGTGTACTTTTGTGTCAGGAATTGTTACAGTGATTGCTGTGGAAACATCCATGCCAGCTGATCGTCGGGTTTTTCCGGAAAGCTGCTGACAGGTTGTGCGCTGGTCATGTACACTTGAACACGGGGCGGGGGAGATTCTTGTATCTGCACACGCTTCCCCTTCGCGCTCTTCTCCCAGTTTCCCAAGTAAACGACTGTTAATATCATATTTAGATCGACACTGTGAAGCAAAATGACCCTGTTTACCACATCTCTTACAGGTACCCGCTGATTGTGCTTTTGGTGTTACGGTGCCCCTCTGAGTCCTTCCTGGCCACAGCCAGTAGCAGTTACGATTAACCTTATTAGCTAACAAAGCCTCTGCTAAAGCACTCATTTCGTATGCGGTGGTTCCCACTTTAGCACATGCTTCAATCATTTTCTGGATAGTTGGTTTGTCTTTTGCCAGACCAGCAATAAGTTTTTTACAGTCCTCATTTGCAGTATCTTTTCCTAGCTGCAGCAAGAGAGTTTCTTTTACTGCACGATCTGCAACTTGGTTTTCTATTGCGTCTTGTAACCAGTTTACAAACTGTATAAAAGATTCTTTGGCTCCTTGCCGAACGGTGGAATAGCTAGGAGCTGGCTGTGTCACGTTTGCCACCCTTAAGATAGCATTCAAGCCGATTTCTTCAGCTTGCTTGAGAACGTCCCTGTTTAATCTGGCTTGCAACTGAGGATTTTCTACAGCATTTATGCCCATCAGGTGCGGTAAACCTGCACCAAACTTTGGATCATTTTGTGGCAGCATAAAATTTCTTAAAGCTTGCTCCTCTGCTTCTTTTCTCCACACGCTCTCAAACATCATGTATTGTACCAGGTTAAATAAAACTTTAGCAAGTTGTTTAACATCAAATGGAGTAATCTCATCAGCCGTTAAAAACTGTAACATTTGAACAACAGCCGGAGATGCCACTCCATGCTGAGCAGCCAAACTCCGTAACTCATTAATCACTTGCCATTTGAAAGGGACGTGCTGATTAGGTTGACAATACCACCTTAAAACCGGAAACGCTCCTGGACCCTGTACAGCCGTAGCGGCTACTCCAGGGCTGCCTTCAGCAAAAAGAGAGGGCATGGGAATACTTACGCGGTCTGCCAGCTCAGTTTGACCGTTCACAACTGCCATAGCCTTTCTATGTTGCCAAGTCTCAATCGGATTTCTAGCAGGTATTGTGCAGTCTGTTGTAAAAATACTTTCCTTTAAATCTTTTAAAGGACGACTGCCTGAATTCTAATCTGAGTGTTGCAGGTCTGTTAAGGGATGGGGATCCCTAGGTGTCTCATGGCGTGGTTGTGGCGCCGGCGGTACAAGTCCGCTCCGACACGAATCCCTGTCTACCGGCGGCTCAGACATACGCCACGAGCTTGGAGGCAAGACCGGAGGGGTTAACCATTGGGGTTCGGAGGCAGGAGGAGCAGTGGGCAGGGGACTTTCCTCAGGGTCTTTCGGCTCGCCCTGTGTATTTCTCTTCGCGTCCCGTCCCTCCACCGCTCCCTCAGCGTACGCCCCACCTCCCTCCGCCGCTTCTCTGGGCGGCACAAGAGGCGGCCCGTCCCCAGAGCCCTGCACGGAACTCGGCCACACAGTGCACGGATCTTTTACTTTCTCCTCTCCTTCACATTCTTCTTCAATCTCTGTCAAAGTGTCATACATCAGTCGCCATGTAGTCATTAAATCTTTTGCCTTATCATACCCTAAGGAGGCCCAATAAAAAATCAACTGTCCAATGCGCTCCTACGTGTTAACTCTGAACGCATTATGTGATGTTGCTTCTACCCTCAGACGTTTACACCATAGAAGCAACAGCTGGAGCTGATCATCATATTTAATTCCTCTTTGCCCCAGCATTAGTGTCCACATGCTCACTATACATTTTTCTTCTTGGGAAACTTCCGCTCCCATTGTCCCCAGCGGCTCACCTTACTCCAAGGTGCTTCTTTTATTTACAGGTCCGGACCGGTAGGTCTCAGGCTACTCAGGCACCTCTCCCCGGTGCTCTCCGCTAGCTGGGCTCCGCCTCCGCCGCCCTCCTCGCGGCCTAAATGACTATTGCTGATCACGTTAGAGGTTCACCATTTGTCGTTAATAGGGGACGGCCATGACACAGTTCTTCTGCAGCGATAGCAATCTTTATTTACCACAGTTCCACCTTTATACCCTCCAGGGTCAGCATCCAAAACAAACATCGTGTCATCATTGGTTACCCCCTGTTACCGACCCCTTGCCATTGGCTATTCAAACTTTGTTTATCTCTGTGCCTCTCCTGTGTGTCCTTGCTTCAAGGTTACAGTGGGGTCCTGCAGAGGTCAGGCTCCTCTTTTGTCTCTTCTAGGAGAAACCCTTCAGCGAGGCCCACAGACTAGCTGCAAGCTATCATAGGATCCTTTTGCAGGCAGCAAGAGGGTGTGGGATCCCCTACTTCTCGCGCAGCCCTCACCTGCTGCCCCTCTCTCAGGGATGGCAGAGCCTGGCCACACCATTCTATCTCCTTTGCACATTCTCTTATAGTCCCTAACCTCATGGAGAGCAGCCCTGCAAAAAAGGACTTGGGGGTGTTGATGGATGAGAAGCTGGACATGAGCAAACAGTGCACGCTGGTGGCCCAGAATGCAAATCGCATCCTGGGCTGCATCAAAAGAAGCGTGACCAGCAGATCGAGAGAGGTGATTCTGCCACTCTACTCTGCTCTGGTGAGACCTCATCTGAATACTGTGTTCAGCTCTGGAGCCCTCAACACAAAAAGGACATGGACCTGATAGAGTGGGTCCAGAGGAGGGCCACGAAAATGATCAGGGGGCTGGAACACGTCCCCTACAAAGACAGGCTGAGGAAGCTGGGATTGTTCAGCCTGGAAGAGAGGTGGCTTCGGGGGGACCTAATAGTGACCTTCCAGTACCTGAAGGGAGCTTCCAAAAATGCTGGAGAGGGCCTGTTTACAAAGGCCTGTAGTGAAAGGACAAGGGGTAATGGTCTTAAATTAGAGAAGAGTAGATTTAGATTAGATATTAGGAAAAAGTTCCTTGCCTTGAGGGTAGTGGAACACTGGAAGAGGTTGCCCAGGGAGGTCGTTGAGGCCCCATCCCTGGGGGCATTCAAGGTGAGGCTAGATAGGGTTCTGAGCAACCTGATATAGTTGGGGATGTCTGTGCTCACTGCAGGGGGTTTGGACTGGATGACCTCTGGAGGTCCCTTCCAACCCAAATGATTCTATGATTCTATGACTTCTTCCTTCAGCTCAGCCACCATACTGAGCAGAAAATTCACCTGTTCACATCTGACACAGGTGTTATCTCCATTATCTTCCACTGCAATTGCCAGGCTCTGTCAGTCTTCACAGCCAGAGACCTGGACACCAACGTGTATGCATGGGGCCTCAGTCTGGGTGTCCGCAGTTTTTCTAAGAGCATCCCTCGGCCAAGTTACAACCATGCCTGGAGATTTACAGGAGACTGACTTCACAGGCAGCAGCAACAACCCCGATGACTTACCCCTCTCCTTGACCGACCTTTTCTGGTTCACTCCTGGGCTGTTTAAATAGCCCAGGTGGACTGCACTCCTCCCCAAGAGGCCCCTGCCTCTCCCACAGGGAAGCAGGCCGGCCAGGTGTTGCATGTGATCTAGCATGGGGTCACGCTAACTTAGCTGTTCACGGGAGAGAAAAACTCCCCTGAAGTTCCAAACTGAGAGCAGAAAGTCCCTCAGCTCTTCTGAGGAATTCTCGTCCTGGATAGAACAGAACTAAATATGTCCAGTGATATTACATTTTGGCTAAGTCTCTGCTAATTAACTGCACTTTCTTAAGTTGGCAGCATGTTTTTACTGATAGTGTCTACTTTTAGTAGTGGTAAGGCTTGATGTTTATAGTTAGTACTGAGGACTGGTATGCAGACCAAGTTCACCACTAAATCTTGGGTACCACATGGGGATTCAGTAAGCAAAAGGCTGCCCCCGTGGGCAAAACTGGACAGTTCAGGTGACTAACTAGATATGCCATTCCACATACATCATATTCAGTACACACCTGAGGGATCATGAGGTTCAAGGTCTTTTCTTCAATGTCTGGTGTCCAAGGACTCTCTCCATTCTATCTTTGATCCTGGTGTTCCTGTATCCAGCTCCTGAATCTGGTTCCTGTCTGCTGCTGAGTCCACTTCCCCAATGTCTGGCCATAGCATCAGTGGTGATGGTGATGTAATTGCTATCATGAGGCTGGGTTCAATATTGATTTGCATATATATTGCTATTTGCATAAAAGCTGTTTTAGGTTTTTTTTTTTTTCCCAATCCATATGTCTACCTCCTTTACTCCCTTTCTCTTACCCTTGGGAAGGAAGAAGTTTTCAATAGTAAATATCTGTCTGTTGTTTAGGGGCCAGCCCAGTCCTAATCCTTGACAATTGTTCAGAGAAGGAGCAGAGGGAGATGGGTCTGACACTAAGGACCACACTTTCACCTGGAAATTACTTGAGGAGGAACTCACTTTCATGAATCAGGCTTTTAGGATGACAACACATTAATGGTGTTTGTGCAAGGCAGTCTACAGGACATGTTTCTTCCTGGAGGTGCCTACACTTGGGCAGCAGCAATGTGAAGAATAGCTTATTTTCAAAAAGGTACAAATCAGGTCTATAGCGTTCAGCCTTGGAAGCCAGGTTAATGCCTGCTTCAAAAGAAATCCCCAAATCATGGAGAGATGAGGATCCTCAGCACCAGCTGTGTCGCGGGCAGAGGCCCGAACAGCCACTAACCCTGCAGATCAGGCACTGTCTTCTCCCTCCCCCCACTCCCTTCCCCCCGCGGCGGGAAAAGGCAGAGGATGAGAGAAGCAGCAAAAAACCCCTTGCGGATTGGAAAATAAAACTAGAATTACTTTAATATAACAACAAAGTCAGGTGAAATATATACAAATATACAGAACCCAAACTACGTCACCACTGAAGCTCTGATAAGCTCCGCAGCAGGCTGAAACCCTCCGACACCCGGCCGGCGTCGCCTCACCACCGCACACCCAGTACGAACGGCGTTCCCCACTTCCCTTGGCGCAGAGTCCTAAAGCCCGCCCGCAGGAGCTTAGGTGTCACTCTAAGTGCCTGATGCAGAGCGATCCATCAAGGGGACTGGTCCCCAGTTATATATTGAATATGATGTATATGGGATGGAATACTTTAGAAAGTAAAATCATTGAACAGAAATAGTTCTGTTCTAACTCAAACTAGGACAAGCTGAAAGGAATGTAATCTCCTTTTTAACTCTTACAGTACTGTGTTACTGTTAACATAGATCTAGCGCTGAAAATACTTGAGAGTTTCCACTGAAATCCCCATAAAACTTAAAACTTTACTAAATCAAGTGTCACAGTACTTTGCTCTATCTACTGCAGGAAGACTCAAATGCCAGAGAAAAATAAAATTACTAGCTAAGGGAATAAATTAATAAAAATCCCAGGATCTTGTCCTAGAAAGATGCAATCATACTGTCAAAAGCATAAAAACAACTGTTATTCTTTTTAAGAGGTCAAGAACGTTATTCTCAGTTAAACTTGAAGCATTCATTTTATAACTACCAAGATTCATCAGAGCTTCCTATGCTTGCCACGTGCTGCTGGCTATCAGAAAAAGGCCTGGGTTGCTTTGGGGCTTCTGCTAAGTATTCTTCCTCTTCCAATCTCTGCCCCTCCTGAATGGTTATCTTTAAAAAGGTAACACCTATGGAATCCATACATCAATTCCAGTGACTTTACACTGACGGAGTTAGCAGCATCACCTAAGAGAAATAAGATTTTGTAAAAAAATCTGAGATCAGAATCAGAACATGGTCTTTTACCTTCTCATCCATTCAGTTCCTCAGTAGTAGCACATAGCAGATGCCACCACAGATCCATGACAAAGTTGGTTGGGGTTTTTTTGCTTCACTGTTATACTGTTAACAAGAGATTCATTCAGAACACTGTGTTGAATCAGTTGACATTTTGCCCCCTCCACTGCTTGAGACAAGGAAGGGTCAACGAATGGTTTTGTTATCACATGCATTTTCTCTGTGTTTTGATTCTGACATGAATAAACAGTACCCTTCAGTTACTGTCCTCTCCCAGAAGTGAAGCTTTTCTTCAGGAAAACACATGATTTGATAATCAGCTGTATGACATTTTCAGAGTACTGCACAAGGGCTGGCATGTTGATTGGGAACTTGATAACTGTGACAGCATACACTTACTGTTTTAGACACATGGGTATCAAGAGAAACTTCCTCTGCATCTTCTTCACATTTGAAATTCTCACTGAATTTCTCTGGGATAATACAAGAGAAACACTGAACCATTTGGCCATATGAGCAAGTTTATGCTCCTTATTAATGTTCACTCTTTTTCTCCATTTATTTTTCCCTCTGCAAAAATTACATCCCTCTGGTGTTAATCACAGAATGGTTGAGGTTGGCAGGGACCTCTGAAGGTCATCCGGCAGAAGCCCAGTGCTGCTGCTCCAGCAGCGCCACCCAGAGTTGGTGGTCCAGAACTGTGTTCAGGCAGCTTTTGAGTATCTACGAGGATGGATTTTCCCCTCCAGTGTTCTGTGCAACCTGTGCCCCAGCAACTATCACAGTAAAAAAGTGTGTAAAATGTCAGTGAAAACATCAAAGTTTTGAGTCTTTGTAACTTAAAAAAAAAAAAAAAATCTGTGGCAGGACAGAGAGCTCAAATTAATGATTAATCGGGACAAACAACATGGAGAATATGGGGTTTATATCTTCTTTTTTTTAGTAGTAACAAATCCTGCTGAACCATCTCAGTACCCAGATCTCTGAATTAATCATAGACTGCTGTTTCTTGCCTGGTGTTGTAATTATTGCAGTATAAGCACAGGCGGTTCACACAAATCCATAGGAAATGAGGATTTGTTAGTTCTACAGCCCATAAGACCAACTCATTTTGCTGTAGCATTTGCTTAACAGTATAGAATTAAACTGTATTTACCTTAATCTAAACCACTTCTATCACAGTATAGCAATATCCATCTGTGAATTCTACTCCAACTGTACTTGTTTCCAGTCTTAAAATGGTGCAAAAAGTGAGTATAAACAAAGCTATAGTTAAACACATGCAAAGCACCAGCCATCTGTCACAAAATGATGAGCCCTAAATCAAAACATTTAGAAGCAGTCTATCCACTCTAGGAGCTTGTACTGATTAGGCAGGTAAAATAGTGCTGAGCAGTTTCTCAGAGAGTATTTAATAATTGAAGAAATAACAGATTTTTGAGCCCCATATTAGGACGAAAGGATGCAGACTGTAAGACTGTCTCCTTACCTCTTTCATGCTAATTAATGCATTCAGAAGCTGTACTGAAAGGAATTTAAACTCGTGATAGTCATAAGAGAACAGATCAAAGAAGAAAAAAACAGAGCAAGTCAAGGAAAAGAAAGCTGTACATGCCTTTCAGTTAACAGAGAGAATACAGGTCTGAAGGAGGTAAGATATGTATCTTTTTATTCTACTGAAAATTTTCTGTTCTGCTTCAAAGTTATGCTTCAGTATAGGTTTGACTATCTCTAAGTGAACTCTGAAAATGTTTCAGTTCCTTGGCTAGAATTCTCTTCAGTAAAATTGCTGGGTTTTATACTTTACCTGTGTAAGGTAGGTAGATTAGCTGGATACCATCAAGTAGGATCTGTTGTGCTATTTAAACAACAGAAACATGATTACTTGTGGATCTCTTTTTCAATGTAGTTGATCAATTGGATTTTTAACTATTTATACTGCTTTTAGCTGGATAATTATTCTCTTAAGACTGGAAATTAATATTGTAATATAAATTCCCTGCACCTCTAAGCAGAGATTATCAGCAGAAATAAATTGCTATAACCATGTGAAAATCAACAGATCTCTGGGAGTTTATGCTCATTAAAAACCAGGCCCTTGAGTGTTTACAGGGAAAAACGGAAACAGAGAGACAAACACTTGTAAGGACAATATTAGTTTTTCTTCTTTTGAATAGTTTTTCTTGTCCAGGTAAATTTCCTTTCTTTCTATATTTCTGAGACATTTTACTTTAGAAGTATTCCAACATTTCGGACCTAAAGAGAATATACAAAATTCTCTGTTGCACACAGATCCAAACACCCTGATGTCAGAGGAGCTATTCAAATGTAGACAATGGTTACAGTTTTGGGTTTTGCCTTAAACTGAGACAGCTGCATACAGATCTACTTGATTCTGAAGATATCAGATTGTCCTGCCTGCTTAAAATGCTCCCACTAAAACAAAAAAGTTGGTAACATTATGCTCTAAAGATAACAATTTTTTTATTGTGCTGAGGGATTTATTTCTGTTCTGTAGATTTCAGCAGCACCAAGCTCAAAAAATGCCTGGAAGAAATCACCGTCCAGATGGCAACTTTTTCAGAGGGAAAGGACACAGCTATTTTGCAGCAGAAGAGTAAGCAAAAAGCAAAACCTTTGTTAGCATGCAAGCTGGTGAAAAGCATTTACATTGAAAGAAATGTACAAAATAGTATTGGAAAAAGTCATTATTGTATATAGGTGGAGTGCATTTTACCTATCCTGTAAGCCGTCTGTAATGTTTGTCATTGCAGAATCATAAAAAGCCCTCAATGGTTAAGAAAAGCAAGACCTGCAGAATTCAAATCTAGAGTTTGATCATATGACCACAAGTCATTAATCTTTATAATAAAATTACCAGGTCTGTTGGGGCTTACTGAGGATTTTCTTTTGAGGCTGTTGCAAGGTGATCTTATATATTTTTTCTCCAGACCCACATACCCCTCTTCAGAACCTTAAAGGGACATTGTCTCACCTTAAAAAATATACATGAAAGACCCAGAGAAATAGTAAAATACCATCAAAAAGCAGATGGAGACATCAATGCCACGCAAATGTGGATCTCAGTAAATTATTTCTGGGTAAGACTCCAGTCAAGCAGAACTAATTCAAGCTAATACCTTGTTAGTTTTGACTTACAATAAAATATGTCAGGTTTTAGATTACTAGAAACACTATCCCACTGGTGATGTATGATTACTTTAGACAGGTATTTCCTTGAACTTGATGAGACCTCCTCCCCCAGTACTGCAAGATACTTGTTTCTCCATGTTCATCCTTGGGTAGAGAATAAACACAGGGGGAGGGTCTCTCATAGTCCTTCCAAAGCCGTTCAGTCCTCCAAACAAAAATGTTAGTTAGTCATGTCTCAGCTCCTGAAACCAAGCATGCTCACCCCTAACTGCTATGAATTCCAGTTTTTCTAGGTATGCAAAGGAAAAGTGACTCCCCCCTTCCAGTACTAGAAGGAGCATTCAAGATTAAGACAAGGTTGGATAGGGCTCTGGGCAACCTGATCTAGTGGAAGGTGTCCCTGCCAGGCAGGGGGGTGGAACGAGATTATCTTTAAGGTCCCTTCCAACTCTGGCAATTCTATGATTCTATATATCCACAGATTCCTAATATCACAGTTGCAGCTTTAACTGGAATAGCAAGAAATTGCATACACATTTTTCATACTAGCCTCTGAATAGGTAGGGAAGGACTTAGATGGCAAACACAGAGTTAAAATCCTCAACTCCAGGAATGGCATACATTCTGTGAGGGATATAGGGTAACGGAGGCTAAAACTACAGAACACATGAAATGCAGGAAGCAGTCTCAAAATGTAGAAAAGACAGGAGTTGCTTGGAGAAGTAGTCTCTCCAAGTTTGAGCTGTGCTGGGGACAGTAACAAAACCACTGGAGATCAGCTGCACCACAGCTGCACCACGAATGACATGAGATGTATTGTTGGGTTAAACAGATCTCCAGGCAACACAAAGGTCTGAAAAGGCAGGAGTAATATGCAAGATTCAGGTACTTTTGACAAAGAAAATCCTTTCGAGTCCAAGGGGCTTCATGCTTCGAAAGTGCTCTTGTGTGCTACTGGTAGTTCAGAAAAAAGACAACAGTCTGTTCTGCCACACTAATCTGCATGCAACTTCTTTCAGGCTTCTGAAGTCAAAAGGAAATGCTCCTTTATGTGACCTTAAGTCAGTGAAAATGATAGCAAATAGGTATAAAAGGCCACATACCGTACTTCTCAGTCCCAAGGGAAAAGCCGGATGGTAATTACTGCAGGGCAACTGGATATAAGATACATAAAAATATGTCAGACTGGGTTTATTCTGACTCATGTAGTCATTTTCTTTTCCCTGTCCTCTTTCCCCTTAAAGCGTTTTGCAGACCCTTCTCTTCCTGAACAGGCAAAGAACAAAAAATTGAGGAGTGAATTCTGTATGTCTTTACAAGGAGGATATTAGCACTGAAGGAAGGGATTTTGTGACTGGGAACATGCAATTACTTTGTTGGCTTGCTTTCTGACAGACAGTGGGACTGTGCTACTTCCCCCACATCCTGTCAGCAGTAGGAAGGATGTCTTGCGGCACAGTTTGCAAAGCCTATGTTCCCTAAAATGACCCCATGACACCAATACTGTGTCCAGTATCATGGAACAAGGACTAAAGAATTACAGAGCTCTTTTTGAATAACTCAAAGTTACTTACATGTGTTTTGAGGTTGTGCAGTGTTTTATGTATCAAAAAAATCCTTCTGTCACCAGCAGTTGTTGCAATATGATGCAACTAGGATACATTTCTCAATACCTGCTGCCTAAAGAAATTTAACAAATAAACATGGGCTGTGTCTCTGCAGCTGTGGCATTTAATTTCTTTCACATTCTCTTCCAATATTGCAATGCTGTTTGCTGAATTTACAGGCAAGGATTTATTTAGAAGCAGCAGCCACTAGTAGATTATTAACTTCACAGAGAATTTAGTTAACTGCTTAATCTATAGAGACTAGCTAAAGTTATTGATACTTCTCAATTTTCTGGGTAAATTTTGCTCCATGACATCTTCTGGTAAAAGAATACTGATATCAACTTTTGCTCTAATCATTCTTGCTCTCCAGAAGAATGCATCTAGTTCTGGTGTTAAATGTTTTGTTTTGCTTTCTCAACAGAGCTCTGGGTATTGGACTTTTCATTTTGGTGCTGGCAATTTTACTTATTTTTGGCTGCTGGTATTACAAAAGACGTAGTGGATACAAAAGGCTGCGGGTAAGCATGGCAGCTCGCTTTCTAGCATGCTAGTATTTCCATAACATATTATAATTATTTGCATTACATTAATGCAAAGAACATTGAATCTGATACGACTTAATTATCTCAGGCAATATATACACTGACACATACACAGATAGAACCATACAATATGAACACACCTTGCTCTGAGGAACATTTAAGTCAGGTAAAGGGGTAAGAGGAAGCAGAAGTGTGTAGAGATGAAGCCAGCTGCCCAACTTTGCACAACACATCAACAGAAAACCTAACATCTACAAAGCATTTTATTTAATATTTAACAAAACCCAAGATCTATGATTCTATCATTCTATGTGTTCCATGTATTTTCTTTTAAATAAAACCAATATCTTTGCTACTCATAAGACCTACACCTAAATAAGGAGACATATGAAAGGCCTCCTATGAAAGGGAGGCCACCTTTAATTCTTTACAGTGAAAATTTAATAAAATTATACATTTTGCAGTAATTATATTTTTGTTAGCCTTGTATTTGAAAAAAAGATGTGACCATTTGGAATTAAAAAAACATACCTCTTCTCTACATCAGTAAATCTATTTTCTTGCTGTTTCCAGTAAATTTGTCCTGTTACCTTTACAGAGATCTATCCAATACATATATCAGCTGGTAGAATACATAAAACCTGAACTTTCACAGTGAAATGTTGCAAAAATGAAGGCAATACTCAAAAGAACTTTAAAAAGTAAACCAGAATTTTTTCATGCCTGCTTTTTACACCATTGCAAAAAGCACACTCTCTTTTTTAACTCTTTCTCTTTGCAGATTGCTTTCTGGTTTTGTAAACAGAATTTCTGTTAGGCTTTTCGGCTAGGGGAGAAGTGGTACGGAATAAGTACAAAAGAAATGTTGGAAAACCAGAAAAGGCTAAGGTTGGAGATTAAAGAATGGGTGGGATAGAAAGGAGAAGGCATTCAGGTATGTGAGAAGGTGTCACTTCCTGCAGCAGTCCCGGACCTAAAAAATGCAAGATTCATTTTTATGGCAATTTAATTGGAGAATCTGCAGAAACAGCAAAAAGTGTTAGGTCTCTTGCTGGCATTGTGTCTCACCATAATCCCAGCTTCTTACACATACTGTAAATGTGCTGTCAAATATTTAATGGTACGTAACTTGCTCCAACTTCACATTCTTTTCTTCCTTTCATCTCCCCTGTATTTCTTTATGGTCTGTCACAGAGCAAAAGGTCTAGTGTGGGCACAATACGAACCGTGGTAGGTGAGGGAACAACACTGGACTGCAAAATGGCTCTGCAAGAGTACAGAAACTTCAATTCTGTGGTAGGTAGCAACTCAAGGTTTAATTAACTTACAGCACAGTAGGACAATGTGAGACAATCTTGGTGAACAGTCACTTGGTGATGTTTTCTTTCTTGGGGTGTGCTCTCTAGATTGGGTGCCTCTACATTAACTTAAAGAGTAGCATTTTGCACAATTTTTACTGTGAAAAGAGTTTTTAAATTCTAGTATCAAGAATTTTTATTTTAAAAGAAGTCTTCTTCCCCTTACCTTTATTCTTAAGTTGCATGATCATAATGCAATCTATTAGCATGACATAACACCTGAATGCTGAAATACACTGAATAAACAGGCATCTCCCTTACAGATACTCCATTATTCTGACAAACCATAAATGGACTCTGTCTGGTATACTATTTCCTGACAAAGACTGCCAGGGATCACTGTAAAACTTCAAGGTTCTAGCTCCTCTAATCATTATGGAAAAATAAACATTCAAACCTGTAATTTTAAGGAAGTTAGAGTAACTTAACTGATAAATATGTATGTCAAGTTATAGGTGTTCTTAAATAGTTTTAGAACAGGGAAAAGGCTAATTTATAATCCTTTTAAAGTAAGCTGCCAAAATAGTTAACACTATAAATAAGACAACATACCTACACCAAAGACTCTTCAAGAAAAGTTTCAATATTAGTCTGAATTCTTAATATATTAAAAAGAAAAAATTACTCCTATCCTTTTAACACTGAAAATTCTCTTTCAATGAATAATATAAACAAAATTAATTTAATCTGATGTAAAAACATACTAACATAAAGTAACTTTAAAAAAAAAATGACATAAATAGCTCAGCTATTTAAGCTGTACTGCCATATCTGATATGAAGGTAAATAGCTCACTACATGTAATTTTCTTGTACCTCAATTGTTTTTTTCAATCTTTCACACCCATTTTCCTTACCACAGGTACCTGATGCTCCACCTGCTTATGACAAAATTGCTGCAGATCAGTCACCACCACCTTATTCACCATGATAACATGAAATCTTAAAACTCTAAATATCCCACTTCAGTTTCTTCCGGCTCCCTTTTAATTTCTTGTACAATTAACTTTCTTAAAGCTAAGATCATAAAAAAAAACCCAACCCAAAAGCTTTCATTAGCATTTGCTGAAAACTGTTCCTGCTTACTTCACAGAACTGGTTCTTGAAATGCCTCAATAAATCTGAATGTGCTTTTGTCCTGTATTTCTCATTTCCTGTGGTCAGATTAATACACTGTAGCCAAGTTCAGGCATCTTGCATCATCCTTTATTGATCTACCAAGCATAAATACATACCATTGAGTATCAACCAGAGTAGAAAGTATCATCACCTTTGTTTTTATCTTCCACACTTACTTTCCCTTTCATTAGAAAAAGAAATAAATATACTATTCCCTAGAATGTAGTGCAAAAGAATCTGTCATAAAATGGACAAAACCATTTAACTACATCTCATGTCACGAAGACTACCCATTTTCTCTACCAGTAGTCCTGCTACCAGTTCCTAAAATTAACCTGGAAAAAGCAACTGTGTTTTACAGGAAGCTTTCACCTCACATTACTTGTTTCTGTACCTAAAACATTCCTCATAAAACATGATCTAGGAATCAACCTAGGAATTTCTGTGTAGAGTCCATATTGTTTCAAGCTGGTCAATGAGTATAATGACTATCACCTTTAGTTTCCTCTGGCATTCTCGTAAGAAAGCAAAAGAACTTGGCAGATACAGATTTTTACACGCCATGTGTTTCTAACACAACAAAACAATACAAGAAAATGTGTGAAGCCCATGTTCCTTGAAGAATGTAGAAGACAGGAGTCTCCAAGATGTTAATTCTTCCAGGTTGCCAGAACACTAGCTGTAACGGAAAACAAAGAATTCTGATACACAAATTAGGCTATGTACATTTGGCACTTATTGCTTACTTAGCCTTTTCTGTTATTGTTTACTTGCCAGATTACTACTTAAAGATTATATACAGATCAACAAACTTATACACACTTCATTTGTAGTGTATCTATAAATACACTATTTATTTAGAGGCCTGATAGCTCACAGTGGAAGGCAGCTAAAACTGTATAATATTAGTTAAAATGAAAAGTAAGTCACAGAAGAAAACTATTTTCATAAAACAATTATTAACTGCTATTAGTAAAGAATCCATTTCTTTGTCATTAAATATGCCAACACAAAACCCTTAAAATAACAAAAAGTTTTAAATACAAGGTAGGTTTACTTGCCTAACTTGAACTCCATATATGGTGATAAATAATAAGACATAGGTTTTCAGAAATGTTTCTTTCATAGTAAAAATGTTTTACAGATCAGTAACATTAGATATTTGTTGGAAGGTAATAAATATCTGTAATTGGTGTGAAATACTATAATTAATATATGTTTTAATAAATGTAGTTAATATTTGTATTTAGAAATTTAGACAGGCACTTAAACCTAAAAAGTTCTCTTACACGTCTCACTTCCCATATACAGCTTTAAAAAAAAATTCTATGGACTTGCTTAGTGACAGACAGAATATACACAGTAAAATATACAAAATGCCAGTTCATAGCTTATAAGAGCCAGAGCTGACAAACACAGTGGCTGACTAATTCTTTTGCAGGACCAGTAAGCTCAAGCTAGAGGCTAATGATCTTTAGCAACTCTGTACTCTGCAACTCTCTGCCTTGGGGCAACATCCTTCCAAAAGACTGTGTGGTCCTACAGCTGAATGGAACTGACATACACATTCATGTCAGAGAAAAGAAGTATAGAAAAGTGAGGTGGTTAAAGTTCAAAAAACTTTACTTGATCCCGCACATCTTTCAGTTGTATCAGCATTATATGTGTTACTAGGCATTTCAAAAGCTCACAAGGATGTTCACATTGACAATGTTTCCACTTGGAAACCTATCCTTACTTTTCAGAAAGTCCTCATATTTTTCTGCTCTGTGAGAGCACTATTCTTTATAGGTGCAGTTAGACACTGTCTCAGATTTTAATTAGTACATGAAAATAAGGGCAAGAGGTTCATACAACACTATATTATATAGGTGGAAGCTTCACCACTCATGCTAAACATTTTCACAAATTCCATTTTTCATATCTGGCTCTACCCAAAGAGGGTACGCTGGAGAGGCTGGCTGTTGATCCATTAAAAACCACCAATACAGGACAGGTCAGAACTTGAAAGCAAAAGACCTGTAATTGCCAAAGATGCATGCTGCAAGAACTGGCTATGTTACGTACTTTCAGTATTAATCACACTGCACTTGACCAAAGACAAGCTAAAACTTTCTAGGGTGTCTGGCCCCTTAAAAAGAAAGAGAAATTCACTGAAACTTCTCAGCTACACCACATGGAGAATGTGGTTTAGTTTTCAAACTTTCAGGAAAGGCTTTCACTTTAGACAGTCATACGACCCCAGAGTAATAAATGGTCACCAAAGATTAGATTTATAATTTCTTTGGTATGCTCAGGGAGGATGTAAAAGTCAAAGGTGTCCTGGTCCTCTTTTTTCACCCTCTTTGCAATCCTTGTATTACAACTATAATTCTCAATAAATATGGTCTTTGTGCTTCATTTTCTTCCACCAAATAAGCACATGAAGAAATCCAAGGGCAGTTGGAGTTCTGCCCCAGGATGCTGATGAAGAGAGGTGGCTGGAGAATGAAGATCTGCTTGTTACTACTCTGCATTAAACTGCTTCCATCAGAGAAGTAGAAGCATTGTTATTCAAGCTTATCTGTAGAAGAGGATCTTAGCAACCTCTCCATAGCTATGCATGCAACCTTTATGTAGATGCAATGAACAACTTGAAAATCAGGCCTTTCATTAATATAGTGTGTTTTGGTCAGACTGGTAAATTATAATGACAGTAGCAGTTGCACAGTCTGTGTTTGGATTCATGGTATGATCCTGCTAGATCATTAATTTCCTAATGAGGTTACAAGCCTCAATGTAGCCTTAAAAGTTTCCAAGAATATTGCCACTGCAACACGGTAAAATGCAGCAGGTCCTGACAAGTGCACTCATCACTGAACCAACAGCTGTAGGATATATATATGATATAAGAAATGTGCTAAGGACTATCCACAGAAAGCCCTTGGTTTCTTAAGAGTCTCACCAGTCTGGCATAACAGGCAGCTAGTTGCCAGGAGAATCCAGTGATGTTCACCTCAACAATCTCTTCAGGGGATGATTTAGGGGTAAGAGTAGTTTAGGGATATTGGTTGGACTAGATGATCTTGAGGGTCCTTTCCAACCGTAATGATTCTGTGATTCTGTGAACTCCTGCTGAAGCTAGGATGTAGACAGATCACCTTGGCCTCTAAAACTGTAGTAGTATTAACCATATTGCTTGCAATTTTTCAGTTAAATAAAACATTTTAAACTGCATATTAAACTGTGCAACAAAATGGAAAGATTGTTGTGTGTTCATAACATTTTATAAAACACATCTTGCTGCCCATTAGATCTGAAAATTTCTTGAAAGTTTCCAGTGTTATCTTTTGGCTACATATCTGCACTGAATTTTAATGTTGTAATAAAGGTAAACTAGCAGCAGTATGAAGTAAAAAAAGCTGTCTACAGCTAGTAACTGGACATCCCATACATGCTTACAACTAAAAACCAGCCTCTGTGCACTTTTTGGAATTGACCCTCTGCATTCTTCACCCTTACATAATCCTCCATTTCTCACTTTGTCTCCCTTCCACACAAAAACCTTAGCTCAATGGCAGTTTCATTTCTAAGGAACAGAGAGAACTATTAATTCCCTTGCTGGAATTGGGCTAATGGCAAAGATCCCATTTTTTGGGGGTAGCAGTGTTCCTGAGTCTTGTGCTCATGAGAATAACGAAGGACAGACAGATATACATCTCATCCTTATTCACACTAAACCATCCATCAAATTTACTCATCAAAAGAGAACAAGGGACTACTGGGCCCTATTTTACCAGGAAATAAGGGGCAGCATGTAGAATCCACTGAGACAGTACTACTGACACCTAAGCTACAAGCCACAGTTACTGCCTTTTCTAGGTCCCCTAGAAAACAGCATGTGACAGTGATAAACTCCATCCTTGCTGGACTCATATGGACCAAAACCTGAACAATGTTTGAACAGCAGATGTGCCTTCACATTTCCAAACCATTTTAGTACTGCCTCAATCACACCTTTGGCCCACATGCTTTATTTGTTCCTTCCCTGAGAGGTACACAAGTTGAGTACAAATCAGTGCAAGACAAAGAGTGATGGGCTAATATATTAGAGTCTTTCAATACTAATTTAGTAAGGTCTTCTCAACTCTGATAGCTTTTGCTTCTAGATAGGAGAAACAGACTGCTCTACTGCATGTTCACTATGCTCTCTACTTACACAGAAAAGCATCCATCTTTCATCTTTTTTGAATTTACCTTATCATCAGCCTCATTCTTTTAGCTGTTAGGGAAAAGAACAGACTCATTTTTGTTGAAGAGTATTTTCTAAGAAAAAGGTCTAATCTTCTAATCTCTCAGTTTCTCCTTTTCCATTTCTCTTGGCAGAAGTAACTGATTTCTGTTTCTGCATATCATCTCTTACACCACAAGTAACCCTTTAATGATACTCAGGAGCACAACAGCTGCCCCTTTTACACACTGGTCAGCGCTAGATTTGCTGTCTGCTGTTGTTTGCAGGAGGGACTTCAGGTCTGTCATCTGGGAACCATATTCAGAAAAATCTTGGAACTACTTTGGATTTGCATTAAAACAACAACAAAATCATACGGTTAAGTGTATTTCCTGAACATTAATCTCCTGTAGAATCATCCTTAAAAGGATTAAAAGGTATCAGATGCCTACCTTGTAATAAATTACTATTTCTGTATCTCCAGAAATCTCTTCCTAAGCATTTTTAGTGTCGATACACGTTTAAGCCTGTCTCTCTTATGTTCATAACCCTCAGGATATGAAGTCCACATGCTCAACACGTCTTGGTTTTCAGCCTCACCAACAGGAAGGACAGTAAGGATATTTTACAGTCAGTTCCTCATTCAAATTTTATGGACCTCTCCTACCACTTTTTAAACTGGAGAAGCAATTTCATGCTTTTATGTCCATTGTGTTTTCTGCTCTGCTTCTCTGAATTACTGCTCACCTTTTTCTAATACCTGATTCTCTGGCTGCAAAATATGTTCTTTCACATCACAGGCAAGTCCAGGTGGAGTTCACATAATTCTCCTGGAATTACTGTTGGAGGCTGTGTACACATACTGGGGAAAATTAACTCATACTTGATCTATTTCTTGTTCTTTCCACTAAGCATTCTCTGCTGGCCACTGCAGTAAGATAAATGCTCAGTCCAAGGTGCAGCTCATCTGAGGACCGACTCCTATACCAGTGATACCACTAGCATTCCACATACCAATGTAAGAAACTCACTTTCAAATATGAGCTGGTTTTTAACACAAGTTTACCATTTTGCATCAGTTTTTTAGGCCATGCAAGGAGGAAAACAGGCTTCTCTACTTTTTGTGTTCTATCAAAGGTTCTTTTAAGATCACTTTGCAGAAAAGCACTCTATATGCAAGAACAAATAGAATACTGGCCAGAAAAGTCTCAAACTATTGTTAATTTTAGTATTGGCATGTTGCTAACATGAATTGACAAGGCTTTATAGACAGATCTACACAATTTCTCCTCCCTACTAGTAAAAATTTAATGTAATGTTAAAAATACCTGGTTTTTATAATGCATAAATTTATAGATTCATAGAACAGCCTCAGTTAGAAGGGACCTTACAGATATCTAGCTCCACGTCCCCTGCCATCGACAGTGATTCCACCCACTAGACCAGGTTGCCCAGGGCCACTTCCAGCCTGGCCTCGAACACTGCCAGGGATGGGGCATCCACAACTTGTTCCAGTGCCTAACCACCCTCTGAGCAAAGAATTTTTTCCAAGATCCAAACCAAATTTCCCCTCCTTCAGTTTGAAACTGTTCCCCCTTTTCCTGTTACTTTATACCTGGGTAAAGAATCTCTCTCTTTTTTATAAGCCCCCTTCAGGTACTGAAAGGCTGCTGTGAAGTCTCCTCAAAGCCTTCTTTTCTCCAGGCTAAACAATCCCAACTCTCTCATCTTGTCCCCATAAGGCAGGTGCTCCAGCCCTCTGATCATCTTTGTGGCCCTCCCATAGACCCAGTCTAAGAGGTCCAAGTCTTTCTTGTGCTGAGGACCCCAGAACTGGATGCAGCACTCCAGGTGGGAGCTCACAAGGACAGAGTAGAGAGGCAGAATCACCTCCCTAGACCTGCTGGTCATGCCTCTCCTGGTGCAGCCCAGAATACAGTTAGCTTTAAACTGATTCCATCATAGTTCTACTCTTTATTATTACCAAGACACCCTGTGATTACATGGTCATAAATCCCTCTTTGATATTCTGTTTTAGTGCTTATAAAAAGGGAAGTGACGAATGATTCTACAAATATACCAGCGTGTTATGTGGACAGAATCTCAATATATATGCTGGCACTAGGTGCCTATGAACTACAGATAGCCAAAACACTCTGATCTTACAGCTGTACATTTACTAAAAGAGATCAGTACAAAGCAGTAATTAATGAAGTATATTGCCTTATTTTTATGATGTCAATATTGACAAGCAAGTTTTAAAGCCTGGAGACAATCACAAAAATCAGTTAGAGTAATCCCTTTCCCATCTTGTTTCCTGTGCCATTTTTTACAAATTCTGTCAGTGTCTCTCACAGTCTTGAAACCAATTTAATTTTCAGATGTATTTTTCCTTTTTTGTAAAAGCAATAATAGAGGAAAATAAAGCAGTAATCTAGTTGTCTCACCTTTATTTATGGATGGGGTGCTGGAAAAGGAGTCAGGGAACCAAGGATCCTGTTCCCAGGTCTTTCATGTTTCTACGAGAACTCTGTACTCCATTGTCTTCATCTACAAAAGGTGGAAAATCATTTTTATGCATATTTTAATACATTTTCTGCATAATAAACTTTATTTCAAGAAATATCATAGGCAATTAATTATATTTCCTTTACTTTGCTTTTACAAAAATTTCCATTTATTGTGTTTAGTTCAGCTGAGATAGGACACTATAAGAACACCAATTTCCTGCAGAACTTCTGGACCAATGGTATATGAAACAAAAATGATCCTGGTTTCCAAGTTTATGTCAGATATCCAGGTAGGGTGATTGATCAGCAAATTCAGTATTTTCAGAAAAGAAAAGACATGTTTATTGAGATCTTAAAGTTTGATTTATGTCACTAGGCTTCAAGGAAAATATTTAGAATAGAACAGAATCTGTGTCACATTTGCAGAAGTGGCTTCTTTGAAAACTCAAAAGATTTTTGTGTGCCAATGCATATAAAATGATCAACACAGACTTACACTTGTATTATATGCATAAAAATAGAGTTAAAAAACCATCATGTTCAAAATTATTACAGCAGTTTGTCCTTCTACATTTTCAAGAGAGCTAGAACAAACAAAAGTAGGAACTGTACAGAGAAAAAGGAGAGTGCCAGACTTGCACTGGTTTCAATAACCTGGTTTAAAGATCACATCACGTGGTACAAGCTTACAGGATAAATGGAATTTGACACTACTGTGTCAAATTTACAAGTAGTATTTCTACCAAAAAGTAAATATAATAATAAAAAAAAGTAAGCATAATAGCCAGAAGCCCACACCATAAATTTGAAGCAATTATTATGAGAGAAAAATTGCTGCGTTGCTGAATAGATTCATAGTGCTTTTAGAACATGCACTTTTCTGATCCCACAACTTAAGGATATAGTAAAACTGAAAAAGCTACACATAGCAATGACAGTAACTGATTACTTGCATAAAATAAATAAGTGAATTGGCCACGTCTCTTTGGCCTAGAAAAGAGACAATCAACACGGCAAAGGTCTACATAAGCCACATGGAAAAATGAAACAGCAAAGACTTATTGTATCTTACAATATAAATATTACTTGCATCAAATGAAACTAGGAGGTGTCAAGTTCAAAAATAAACAGGATACTTATTTACACACTGTGTGGAAAACTCATTATCACAAGAAGCTGTGGATGGTAATACTCTACATGTGGTAAAGCCTAGAAGAGATTGGTCAATTCCATCAAGAAAAATACACTGAGAGCTATTAAAGTGGAAAAAAAAAATCACAGCTGTCTGAGAAAGACTCTGGCTCATAGATTAGTGGATACTAGAAAAGTATCTAGGCCTTCTATTACGCTGTCTGTGTCTGCTACTGCTGACTGCTCCAAGAGACATAATGCTAGGATAGATGGACCACTAGTCTGATACAGCATTACTAATCTTGAGTCAGTAAACTTACTTCAGGTGCAACTTACAGAAAACAGAATTTAAGTCTTTTGTGAGCATGTCCTGCTGTTCTCTTTAAAGTAAACAGACTCAGCATAATAGTCATGCTTTAATAAAAACTATGAACTGACTTTAAATCCAGTCTGGGCTACTAAAATTCTGCACTATCTCAAAATGTAAGCAAAACCAGCTACGAAATATACTCTGTGACGAGGCTATGGATTCTCTTCAAAATGCTGACTTCCAGCAGTTTTCTGATGTACTTACGTTGAGACAAGATTGTCTTCACTTATTTATCAGGAAAACCTTTGCTTCTCTTTTCACCTTATACTCTTTGGTATGTCATACAGTGAAATTAAGGTGGGCTTGACTTGGCAGTAACACACTTGGTTGGAACAGGTACTTCTATGACTCCTAGTGTTTGTGAAACTTAATTGCTTCTGGTATGGTAGAGGCAGAATCCATAGAAAAAAATGGCAGCATACACACACATGCATGGGTTTGAACAGTGAGGCAAAATTAATGTAATTTTCTACTCAAAGCAAAGCAATATTACTGTGCAGAGTATGCCAATTTAGGTAAATATAGAATCACAGAATCATTTGGGTTGGAAGGGACCTCCAGAGGTCATCTAGTCCAACCCCCCTGCAGTGAGCATGCACATCCCCAACTATATCAGGTTGTCCAGAACCTTGCCTAGCCTCACCTTGAATGCCTCCAGGGACGGGGCCTCAACTACCTCCCTGGACAACCTCTTCCAGTGTTCCACTACCCTCAAGGCAAGGAACTTTTTCCTAATATCTAATCTAAATCTACTCTTCTCTAATTTAAGACCATTACCCCTTGTCCTTTCACTACAGGCCTTTGTAAACAGGCCCTCTCCAGCACTTTTGGAAGCTCCCTTCAGGTACTGGAAGGTCACTATTAGGTCCCCCCGAAGCCACCTCTTTTCCAGGCTGAACAAGCCCAGCTCCCTCAGCCTGTCTTTGTAGGGGACGTGTTCCAGCCCCCTGATCATTTTCGTGGCCCTCCTCGGGACCCACTCTATCAGGCCCATGTCCTTTTTGTGTTGAGGGCTCCAGAGCTCAACACAGTATTCCAGATGAGGTCTCACCAGAGCAGAGTAGAGCGGCAGAATCACCTCTCTCGATCTGCTGGTCACGCTTCTTTTGATGCAGCCCAGGATGCGATTTGCATTCTGGGCCACCAGCATGCACTGTTTGCTCATGTCCAGCTTCTCGTCCACCAACACTCCAAGTCCTTTTCTGCAGGGCTGCTCTCTATCTCCTCATTCCCCAGCCTATACTGATAGTGGGGATTGTTCCGACCCAGGTGCAGGACCCTGCACTTGGTCTTGTTATACCTCATAAGGTTCATCTGGGCCTAGCTCTGGAGCCTGTCCAGGACCTTCTGGATAACATCACGCCCCCCCAACTAATCAACAGCACCACACAGATTAGTGTCATCAGCAAACTATCAGAGACAGCATCCAAAATGTTTAAAGCCATTAATAAACCCAAAGTTTTGTATATAATATACTGTTTGAATATCTGTAAATAATATCTGAAGGGGTCTAAAAGTAAAGCATCTTACAACCTTTGAGAAGCTGAGCATGTTTTCTTCAAAAATTGACTTACATATAGATTTGTTTATATGTGTAATTAAACGGTTTCTCAACTGCAGGTAAAGATGCAGGCAATTCATTTCCATTACATATGTAAATGTAATTTAAATGTAAATATAATTTCTGCTATAGTTAGCACTTTATATTTGGTAGAGAGAACAAAAGGCACATAACAAATTGTCAGTGGCTATTTACTTTCATATGAAATAAAGTCTTACTTTCTGACCAACATTTATATTATCAGAGAAGAGGGATGGGAAGAGAAATTCAATTCATAAAAATGACTAAAATTAGTTTTTACAAAATAAGGAATCATGCAAACCCATTACATAGCAATCTGAAGCCTTTCTCCAATAGGATTTGGAATCTGAACCTGTGTCCAGTAGAGAATAAAAGTTGAAAAATATCACAGAATCACACAGAATGGTAGGAGTTGCAAGGGACTTGAAAGATTGTCTAGTCCAATGCCCCTGTCACAGCAGGATTCCCTAGACCAGGTCACACAGAAGTGCATCCAGATGGGTTTTGAATATCTCCATAGAAGGAGACTCCACAACCTCTCTGGGCAGTCTGCTCCAGTGCTCTGGCACCTGAACTGTCAAAAAATTTCTACATGTATTCACACAGAATCTCCTATGCTTCAGCTTATAACCACTGCCTCTTGTCTTGTCACTGGGCCTCTCCGAAAAGAGCCTCAAGTCATCCTCCTGACACCCACCCTTCACATACTTAAAAGCACAGATGAGATCACGCCTTAGTCTCCTCTTCTCCAAGCTCAAGAGACCCAGCTCCCTCAGCCTTTCCTCAGAAGGAAGATGTTCCAGTCCCTTCATCATCTTTGTGGCTCTGCGCTGGACTCTTTCTAGCAGTTCCCTATCCTTCTTAAACTGAGGGGCCCAGAACTGGACACAATATTCCAGATGCGGTCTCACCAATCAACCAATCAAACTTTGCATATTGCAAAGTTTATGCCTGCCAAAATATAAAATATTTATAGAACAATTATAAAATATGATCATACTAATTTAGAAAACATGTAAGAAATCATTCAGGTAAGCAGCTCGAGTGCCGAGTTCCTCAATTAATGACAGCATAAATTTTTCTAGTACATTAGCACACAGTAAAATGTGCTGCAAGATTTTTTTTTCCATCCAGGCCACTTGCAATAGCAGAACTTAGTCTTAAGCTTTCCAAACAATGTTGACATTCCCTGTACAACAAATATAAATAAAAATTGAAAAGGAAAATCAGTCATTGCATAAGAAGAGAAAAATAAAAAAAAAGTCAGTCCCAAGATTCCAACAGTGAAATGAACATAAAATGTGTTGCTGGTATATATGATTTTAGATTATGTAAAATGTCCATGCAGAAACTGCTGTTCTCTGCCATCTTCCTCTGCTGGAAAAGGCACCTGCAGCATTTAACTGCAAAATATAGTCAGATTTAAAAAGCCTTAATACTGTAAACTCTAGCAGGTAGATACTCCTTAATAGTAGGTGTCTTCAAAATCTATTACACAATACCGTTAATGAGAGGTAGGAAAAGTGTACCATTTAGCTTTATCTAAAATAAAACCAAACATTCTCTCACTCCCAAACTGACAGCTTCCCCCTTCTGAAGCCCTAAAATAAGATGGAGATTGCTGATCCAGCAAGAGGCCATTTCCCAATTCAACTTTTTTCAGTTACTGCAGAAAGGAGGGGTTCCAATGGAAGGCACAAGCCTTTACTTCCCCTACTTTCCCAGCACTCTGGTTAACTAGTTACCAGATTACTTTACAGAACAATGGGAAAGACAGCCAACACGGAGGGAGTTAGCTGTGGTCTTACTCAGCTCAAGGTCCAAACTGCCAAACTGTGTAGAGGAAATGGGGAAGGGAAGAAGAAAACTTGACAAGACGAGGAGCAAAAACTTACGCTCTGTCTTGATGAAAATCAGTCTGAGAATGCTGCTAAATACAGATATTTAAGATTTTATCCCCCTTAAAAGTCACACCTATTAAAAAGGCAATTAACATTAATGAATTTTTCTGAAATCTTCTCATTTCCAAAAACAATGAACAAAGAAATCCCACACATACAAAGATGTTCAGCAACTAACAGAGACTATGACTTCAAATTTGAAACAACACTTCTAAAATCACCATCTTCCATAAAACAAGAGCTGCTACACAGGCACACACTCTTTCGTTATATGCTAAGTCTCAAAAGATACCAAAACCCTTCTCTATTTCCATGAACACTGCAGCAAGCACCTGTGAACTGCATAAAATAACCCATGGGTTTTGTCAGATCAAAAGCTGAATCTAAGCCAACCAAAACTGAATCTGCTGCATAAAAAGGGAAAGGTTATGTAATAAGTGAATTATTCCCACTCAAAGCACTAAGAAGACTTCCCTTAATACTGTGTGAAGTTTTAGTCACCTTGTTACAATTACCATATATGTGGAAATGCATACGAGGCTGTAAGAAAAACAGAAAAATGAACCTTTCAACAGATCCATGAGCTTTATGACAAAACACGTCAGTCCTGAACAGCAATCAGTATGACTTAGACTGGTGCCTAGGAAACTATTTCCAGCCTTACCAAACCATGAGAAATTTTATGCAATATAACCAAATATTTATTAAGAATGGATAAAATATGGGTCATCCAACCCTGTACCAGGAGGATCAACAAGATGGTCTTCCTTCCAGCTTCAGTCAAATCGTGTGAAATGTAAACCAGAGAGAAGAGATAAAATAATTTCATTCTGCTATATTCCAAAAGCTGAGATGCATCTGCATTAAGCAGGAAGATGTATTCTGCCACTGTGTAACAGCTGCACACGTTTTTAAACTATTGCCAACACAAAGCAGTACAGCAACTTGATTTATTATATGCAGATTCTTCTGCATTGTTGCTAAACAGTACGCTGGTCCAAAGTTACTAAAATATTTAAAAAACTATACATTATGTAAACAAAACATAAATAAGACAGTATAGCTCTTTGTACATATAGTTTAGTATAGATTGTTAGGAATTCATGAATATGTACAATTCTATACCATAGACTGCATTTTTGCAATGCATAAATATTTCTCTTTACAGAAACAAAAAATAAAATTTTGAGAAATAAAAAGGAGATATATACTGTGATAAACACACCGGCAAACAGTCCATCCTGTATAATGGAACATCTGCAAAAAGCTAGATTTCTCCAAACTAAAATGTTCAATTAACTCATTGGTCACTTCTGACCTCTTTATTAAAAGAACTCTTTGAAAACTTGACAAACTAAGTAATTTTTTCTTCCTCCTAGGCCCCACAGGTAAACAAAGTAGCAATTGTTCCAAACAATGTAATTATTCAATAATTACCATTACTCAATAATTAACAATTTCCAAAGTCAGAAGAATGCCCCAAAACTTCAAAGTGGCTCATTTGCTGTAAATTCAGGATGCAGCTTTGTCAGGTTTGTCAAGGCAAGATGATCGAGATGCAGGGAAGGCAACGGTAGTATTTCTGCTTGTGGACTCAACAGGAGGCAATGATGAAGGCAGTGAAGAAACTTTTGATGCTGGAGTATTTATAGCATTCAAAATGGCTCCCTCTGGACTCACCAACAGTTTTTTGATAGAAGTGTCTAAGTGAAACACTGAAGTGCTGCTTGGTAAACGAGAGTTCGGAGGATGAAGGGCAGAAACCACAGATGTAGCTACAACATTAACAGGAGATTTCATTACTGAGGACACAGACAATTTCTCTGCAGACTGTGGAGCACAACAGCTAGCTGGAGCACTAAATATCTGGGATGTTGCACGTACAATAGGTAAAGCATCTGCAGACCCAAAAGAGTTCACAATTTTTGTAAAGCTTTTCAAAGGATGTTTTGATATTTGCCAACTTAATGAATTACTTGGTGTTAGCATGATTTTTGAGGTTATTGGATTAACAGTTGGTACACCTTGAGTCCCTTGACCATGGTTAATAGCTAAAGGTGGAGTCTGCTTTGTGTTACACGAGAGAAGAAGAACATGACTGCCAACTCCAAGGCCTTGTGGTGGAACCACAAAATGTGTACCATTAATCATTATCTGAGTTCCAGGTGCCAATGGCATACAAGTATTAATCACTATTTTCTGTTGAACGTAAGGTTCATTGAACTGACTTTCTGTCTTGCTCATTACAGTTGGTGAAGCTACAGACATCTGAATGGCAGAAGGGCAAGTGTAAGCTTGACTCTGTTTCTCTGTACCATGAGGCATCTGCTGGCATGGTAGGGAAGAAAAACTGGGAAAACTAATGACTTTACCTGTATTTGATGATGGAGGGGGCAACAGACTCAGAGTTTTGTGAACACCTGCTTTACCTGGTGCAGCAGCTGAAACTTCTGATGACTGAAACTGAAGCAGTGTGGGCAGCTGGCCTTTTGGCAGAGGAGGAGCAGCCGGAACTGCTGCCAACTGTGGAACTGTATTTAACACTTTGTGGGGTGTGGCTACAGATCCAGGCAAGCTAATGATAGGAAATTGCAAAGCAGATGCCAAGTTTTGAGGAGATAATGTTGGTTGCGTTGCTGAAATCAGCACAGATGAAGCAAGATGTCCTGTTTTCACAGTTGATATACCCGCAGTATTGCCAATACTTGATGTACCCAGTTGCTTACCCAGAACTGGCCTTATTCTTAAGGGATCATTTCCACCAATCAAGACAGTGGGCCGTTTCCCAGCAGTCCCACTTGATGCTTCTGAAACAGATTCTACACATACATTTGCACTTGCTACTTTAAAGGCATTTTCAGCTTTTGCTGCAACACTTGAAGATTCATTAACTGACACAGCACTTTGACCCACAGCATCTGGAATGGGAATTAAAGTACTACTACTTGACAGACATTGCACCAAGCCCATGCTCTTTTTGTCTTCTCCTTTAGAAATGGCAGAGTGCACTATATTAACTGGTAGAGCCTGCTGTGCATTGCCTTTAGCATTTACAACGGTTTGACCTATATTTAGTCCAATTTTCACATCTTTCACTTGAGCAATAGTTGGTGATGAATTTATTCTTACTGGTGCTGCTACTGTAGATGGGATCAGAACCAACTGTGGTTGCTCTGTGGCACTAACAAAAGCGTTGCTAAGGGAAGAAGGGAGGTTCAATGACTCTGCAATTATACTGCTGGTTGATGGGCCACAGGCAAGTTGTGTATTAATGAAAACCAACTTCTGAGCATTAACACCAGTGGATGCTGGAGAGGGTGTAACACTGACTCCTGATGCCCTACAGGGTGTTAAAATAGGTGGATCTGTGACTAATTTAAGTTTCTGGACTGCAGTTCCACTGATTAAATCTCCATTTGCTGCTAAGTGAGACTCAGACTCTGTAACAGCATTTGTTTTAATTTTAGTATCACCTTGTTGCTGCACAGAGGAATTTGGAATCATGACAGTGTTATTTTGGCGAATGCTAGTCACACTAGCAGAACTATTTGGAGTCGCTGACATCAAATTGCTAGCTAATGAAACAGAAGATAAAGAAGCAGAGGATGTATAGCAGGAGTTCTGAATCACTTGACCCAAACTGCCCCCAACAGAAGGCTGCTGTAGTGTGAACTTGGTACTTTTCTCCATCACCTGGGTAAAATCAGCTGGGAAAGCTGGAATGTTGACTGAAGGAGCTGTTGAAGGGGCAAATCCAGAAAGAGACGATTGTCCAATATGCGGGAGATCAGAGATGGTTGTTGCTACAGGTGGAGTAGAGCATGATAATACTGTGCTTTTTGGTATAGGAAAGTCCTGAAGTTGAGGTGCACAAGTGAAAACTGAACTGGAAGGTAAACTACTAGGTGAAATCTGGTCTGAGTTTGTTTGTACTTTAACAATTCCTGTGTTTCCACCTCGTGTTGTGACTAGAATAGATTGTGATTCTCTTACGCACATAGTCTTCAGCTCTTGCCTAGTTTCAAAGGAGTCAGTTATCTGCTGTGATGTAAGACTGTGACAGGCAGAAGCAGTGCTTGTAGACGCACTTAATGCTGTTGCTGATACCAAACACTGGCTAGCTGTGGAAAGAGTATCTGAAGTCAAAGACACGGGGAATGTGGCAGTTGAAGGTGTAGTCTTGATATTGTGAGTTTCATTCTGGCTCACCTTAATTGCTGATGATAAGTTACCTGCTGAATTTACAGCAGGCAATGGTTGTGTAGCATTCCCGGGACCAGTCACTTTTGACAAGTGAGTAATATTCTTGTAAAAAATTGTAGTAGGTGACTGAGGGGTAGCATTTGCATGGCCTGTTACCAGAACAGGTGTTAAAGAAACACTGATATTTGGTATTTCTGATAAAGTGGTACAATGCAACTCAGATGATTTTTGTTTCAGTAACTGAATATCCTTGGACACAGTTTTGTCTTCTTTCTGCTGAATAAGAAAATTCTTAGGTAAAATAAGAACTTGTTGCATTACTTTTTCTCCAGTTTTATGGTCAATCACAGGTTGCATTTGAATTTTCACAGAGCTGTTGTGAAAGTCTATTGGTACACAATGGCCAGCTGGCATTTTGTACACCACTTGTAAAGGAGTCTTTGAACTGGTCTGGCAAGGCGATGCTGGTTTTATCAGTGATGATTCTGAAGATGATAAAACTGGCTTTTCAGAAGTAGATGCATTTATGCCAAGGGCAGGTGGCAGCTGATTTGTTAAGGTCACTTTGTTCCCGATATTCTTGGCAAGCAAGGCCTGGATGGGTTTGGTCCCTTTCAGAAAGTTTGATACTGATGTTGCAGGATCTGTCAAGGAAAATGATTCTAGAGTTGACCCCTCAAATCGTTTCTGCTCAGTCAAACAACTACCTGGCTGCAGGCTACTTTCTGAACTCTGGACCTCAGCCTCTTTAGTGCTCAGCTTAGCTTTCTTCCTTGGTGAAAGCTCATTAGCGCTTTGATCCAGACAACTATTTTGCTTGGACTGTCGTTTAACACATTTGGGAAGAGTCTTCTGTATTTCTTTAAATGTTGACTCTTTTTTCAGAATTCTGTTTTTTCCCACAGGTAAATCCATCTCTAACAGTTTCATTTCATCTGCAAGGATATTAAAACAGAAACTATGTTTTACATGTTTGCAACAATTCTACAGTGTTTAGATAAAATGTTAGTTGGCAAGTGTAAGGATAGGTGGATCAAGAATGTCTGCTTCTTTAAGGGCATCTGGTAAAAGACTTCTTTCAATGGAAAAAGGGGGTAATAACAAAAGGAAGAAGTCATAAACATGTGAGGACATAAACCTGACCAGTATGGGAGACAATGAGGAGAATCAAACCAAGTAATTCACACTTATTGTTGAAGGCATGTGAGAGTGTGAAAATGATCATTCCAGCAAGGTTAGCTTAAGAGAAAAAGGGGGAAGGTAGAAACAAAACATACAGACACACAGATCTAAAAAAACAGACATGGAGACAATGACAAAAAACAACCTCACCAAACCAAGGACTATCAAGAAACTGCAGGTTCCCATTCCACAAAGATCAAACTGAACTTTGCACCTGACTGGACTGTAACTGTGGGGTTGATCATAGAATCATAGAATGGCTCAGGTTGGAAGGGACCTTAAAGATCATCTAGTTCCAACCCCCCTGCCATGGGCAGGGATGCCAATTACTAGACCAGGTCACCCAGGGCCACATCCAGCCTGGCCTTGAACAGTGCCAGGGATGGGGCCTCCACAACCTCTCTGGGCAACCTGTTCCAGTGCCTAACCACCCTCCTGGTAAAGAAATTCCTCCTAATCTCTAATCTAAATTTCCCCTCTTGTAGCTTGTAGCCATCTCCCCTTGTCTTATCACAGTTTGAGAATCTAAAAA
>VWZX01003026.1:272243-288407 GCA_013399015.1 Galbula dea
GAGGTCCCTCACTCTCCCAACACTTGTACGAGGTTACCAAGTCCTGATCATTGCAGGTGGCCTGACCACCAGTAAAGACTGAGACAAAGAACTCACTGAGCAACTCTGCCTTGTCCATATCTCTCGTGACTAAATTCCCTTCTTTGTTCATCAGAGGGGGAACACTCACCCTGACCTTCCTTTTTTGATTAATATACTTAGAGAACCCTTTTTTATTATTTTTTACATCCCTCGCCAAGTTCAGTTCCATCTGCGCCTTGGCTTTCCTGATCCCGATCCTACACTTCCTAGCTATTTCCCTGTATTCTTCCCAGGCCAATTGTCCCTTCCTCCATAGCCTGTGCATTTCATTCTTACGCCTCAGCGCAAGAAGCAGATCTTTATTTAGCCACACCAGTCTTCTTCCTGCCCTGCCTGATTTCTTACAGAGAGGGATAGAAACTTCTTGTGCTCTAAGAAGGTCTGGATCCTGGACACTGGTCTAGCATGGGTGAGGGAACTGGTTGAGCTATATAAACCACTGAAAGGATGTGCTGCAGAGGAAGGGGGAGCTGCAAGGACAAAGCAGGAGGTCACAGCCTGTGTGCTCAGTGCTGGCTGCTGCTGGGCACATCTCACCAAATCCAGTGTGCATGGGGGCAAGTGTGTGTGTATTCACTGGCAAACTTCAGGCCAGACTAGCTAGTAAGCTGGGGTGTTTGGGATCTGGCCTGACATATCAGGCAGTCTTCACTGGGTACCTCTAGGACAAGGGTGCGGCTGCCACATGTTTCATACTGAGCATCAAATTGGACCAGCCAGCAAGCAGACGACACACAAAGTACGTAAGAAGGCCCAGCATGCAAGCAGGGTGCTGGGTTGACAGAAGAAAAGTGCATACACAGTTGTTTTGCCAGGTTTTGGCTGTGTGAGACTGCAGGGGGACCTCTACAAGAAGAGGATGGGACTGCTCTGTGCCAGACACAGCTGGTTCCAAACCAGATCTGCTGTAGGACATGGCTAAGCCCATCAGGCAAGCTGTTGATGTCTCATGGAAAATACTGTGCAGAAGAGTATGACAGAGAGGAATGAGGAAAAACTGTAGGAGAACCAAACCTGTAGACACCATGGTCAGTGGAGGAGAGCAGAGAGGTTCTCTGGCCACTGGAATTTATTCTCCTGCAACCCATGAAGACCATGATGAAACAGCTTGATTCCCTCCATGGAGGACAACGCTGGAACTTGTATCTAAATTGCAATCTGTTGAGAAACCCACTACACAGCAGGTGAAAATGCCCTGAAGAAAGCTGCAGTCTATGGAGAGTCCAGTCAGAAGCAGGTTCCTGACAGGAAAAGTCTTGTCCTCAATGATTCTAGCCTGTGGAGAAGACCCGTGCAGGAGCAGTTCATGAAGGACTGGATTCCATGGGAGGGACTACACACGGAAAAAGTGTGAGGAAGGAGCAGCAGAGATGAAGTGTTATGAACTGACCTCAACCCCCAATCCTTATCTTTTCTGGGCCACCTGACAGTGGAAGACATAGAAGAGTTGGGAATAAAATTGAGGCTAGGAAAAAGGTGGAAATGGGGCAGGGAGAAGAAGGTGTTCTAATTTTTGTATTTCTTTCTCACTGTCTTAATCTATTTTTAATTGGCAATATATGAAACTAATTTTCCCCAAGTGAGTCTGTTTTGATAATGACAGTAACTGTTGAGTGATCTTCCTGCCTGTACCTTGACCCATGAGCTTTCCCATCCTATTTTCTCTGCCTTTCCCATTAAGGAAGGGGAGTGACAGAGCAGCTGGGTGAGTGTCTGGCAGGTAGTCAAGGTCAATCTACCAAAAATACAGGTTCTGAGCAGGCCTACCATGTTCTCACAGAAACAGTTAAGCACAAATATGGCAAAAACTTCCATTAAACCAATTTGCATCTTGGTCATGTCTGCCCTCTTCTAGTTTACATCTCTTACACATGCATCACAAGCTATTTCAATATCAACACCATAGTAGTTAAGGTAAAATGGAGGACACGAGTTGACATGGAAAAAATAAGCTACTTGATCAACTCAGTTCAGCCACTGAATCAAACTGAAGCTATCAAACACCAGTAAATGCTTACCATTGTCTGTGTGATCTTTTTGGGGAACTTCCAGATGTTCTGCAGACTGTGAAGATTTACCACATACTACTGTAAAAGAATCTTTGCCAGAATCAACTTCACTTTCATCATTACTCCAAAATTCTCTGGTAAATTTATCATGGTCTGGATGCCTTTTGAAGTCATCATAGTCCTTCTTCAATCTAGACCTTGAAAATAATAAAACTTTGCTAAAGAAACATAGTGGTTTTAACATTTTTTAATTTGTATTTGCTGCCACACAAAAAATTGGTGTAGAATTAATTGCCTGCACCCTTCAAAAAATTTCAGGGTAGTTCTGTCTACAAGTCTCTAAAACCCAGAAAATGTGCAGTGACAGTAATATCCCTTACCTCACCAAAACTGAATTCTATGTTATTATATCATCTAACAATAGGCAAAAAGACTTGAGACAAATATGAGCATCAGTGTTTAACTGCAGCCATCTTTTGTTTCCTCCTTCATTTTGAACTGCGACAAAAGTACCCATGTGGACTTAAGTATTAACTGTAACAAGCCTACTCTTTCCTCTGAAGGCAATCCCAGCTACAGAATGGAGTAAATCTTGTTTTTTCTTAAATGCATCATGTTTTTGGCCCAGCTATGTGACCACAATGTAACCTTCTCCTTTAAGAAAACTTTCTGGGGCACTAGAGCAGCTGCCAGTGTAATTTCCGTAGGCCCACACTCCACTAAAGAGTGTGCATATAACGAAAATACATAGCTGCTTTACTCATTTGCACACTGTACAGAAACACATCCATTTACACTGATACTCCTACATTGCTACCTTTTTCCATTGTCCTTACAAACCTTTGTTTAGATGAGATCTAATGGAGTATTTAGTGTACAAATAAAGTGAAGTACAGGATTCAGCTTGTGGCAGCCAATACAATATCCAGAAGGATTATTCAGCAAACAAATGAACACATTATAGCAATTAGTACCTTGTGTGGAATAGAATCCAGACTGTAGCCTGGATCAAACCCTTATGACAGTAAGAATAAGATCTTAAATTTACCTATTATGCATTAAAATAGCAGTTGTTCACACTGAATGCAGCAATGGCCACGTCCTCCCTAAGGGTTGGAGAGGGAGGAGGCCAAGCATGATGCCAGAGCTGGCAGGACATAAGCCTCACGAGCTAGACACCATCTCACCACCCCTAAATGAGGTAGCAAAGCAGGCCTAGGTGGGTAACTGGGTTCAGCAGGTCTGAGGTCAAGCTGGGAACTCAATTTGCAGTGATGGCTGCCAGGATCGGGACCCAGCTGAGTGATTTTTGGGAAGGTCCCTAGTGATGACACAGGTCCAAGGAAAATCTGAAAGTCAGTTCAGATCAGCAGGAGCCATGACCAGGCAGGGTAGCTGCTGTATTTGAGCTGGCAAACGGCATTCCTATGGCAGAGACTGAAAGCTGCAGAATGGCCTGAAATGGGGCAGGTGACGTGCATGGAGGTCCAGGTGAGGCTGGTCAGGGTCAGTAAGACCTAATACTTTGAGTAAAGCTTTGAGTTTTGACATCCTTACTGAGAGAAGACAACCTTGAAGCCCATATGAAGATGAAGCATGGAAAATACTCAAACTCCATCAGTAGGATATGGAGCTTGAAGTCTAGATGTGGGAGAACTATAGAAGGACACTAGGGAACTGTAGGAGGATATTAGGGACCCACTACTGTACTAAAGCTTTGGGATGGGAATTTCCTTTGTCGTTTTGAAGAACTTCAGCTGTGGGGCCAGTGAACAAATGTGACCAGTGTGCACAAGTAACCTTTTCTTTTAAACCATATTGCTATTTAAATAACATTCAACATTACACTGTCACAATTTTGAAAAGACCAGAAGACCTTTTAGAAATGGAAAAAAAGGATTTTGGTCACAAAAAATGCTCCTAACAACGACAACCAAAAAGGAAGAAAAACTCGCAGACTCTTATTCTATACTGAGGTCTTGCACAGAAGCAAGGAGCTCTGCCCAACAACCCAGAAGGCTAACATAGTAATTTAATTAGTAGATGTTAGTAGCTGGCTAAGACACCCTATAGACACTGCACCACTTGTGGTGCTACTGTTTGCACCAGCACAAACAACTTCTACTGAATTAATTTTTTCCTTTCACATGACATCTCTCTTCACCGTTGTCATTGGTGCTACATAGCCATCTAGCAGCTGCATAATGAATCAGACAATCACCTAGCCTCTCTCTACCCACCTCTCTTTCCTCCCTCACAATTTGTAAAGATTGTTTATCAGCTGGAGCTGTTCCCAGATACTAGATGTCTGTCCAAACAGTTATGTCATGGAAATATCTAGGCTAGAATTACTGAATAAACTAGAGTTGCAGCCTATAACATATATCCTGAGAAATATGAGTTATGTTAATCTCAGAAATTATCCTCCACTCTAAATGAATGGTTCTCTAGCTACCAATACACATACATGCAAAATTTCAGCCATGCAGTTCCAGACTAAAATTTACTCATATTAGACACACCTCATATATGATACTTCTACACACTTTACACAGCACTGTTACGTATTCTACAACTCTATTTAGCAAATAAGAAGTAACATTGGGCATCAAACAATTCCACAGCAGAATTTACATAAAGAATAAAGGTGGAAATGCCATACAATGGAAACTGAAATTCTTTCTAATAGTATTGCTATCTGCCACATTTCCAAAAGGAGTCTGAAAGTGCTACCAACAGGAAGAAATGAACAGCTAACAAAAATGAACAGAAGCTTGAGTAGAAAGGAATAGGAAAAAACTAAACTTGTACTTTGGTCAATTACAATATCCTAAATTTCCAAGTAAGGATTTTAAGTCATGCATGATATTTGTAACATCAGCTACTTAAGGAACCAGCTCTTAGTAGTTCTGTTTACCCTCTTTGGTGCTATACTGTTGGGGTTGTTTTAGACATACGCTTTTCAGAATTAGTTCTGCACCATGTAACTGTAAGTTGCTTCCTTCACACACACCATTTAAGCAGCTGCCTAACCCTACATATCATTTGACAGCATTCACGCTTCTAAACATTACTTGCTTTTTAAATGTCTGTGTGGCAAAACAGAAGTATGAGTATAGCAATAGCTGTATGGCTAACAGACAACAGCACTATGCTTCAAAACACAATGACAATAACCAAGTCAACATACAGTCTCTCCAGGATTTAAAATCTGGGTAGCATCTTCACTTCTACTTGTACTTGCCCTTACTAGATTTAAATCGGTCCTTGTTTCACTGATATTCCTCTGATACACCTTATTCCAGATGCATTTCAAATTTACAGGGTTACAAAGACTTCAAAATAATGTTTCAATAATTGTTTTGTGGAGAATTCATTGACAATCAGTGTAGGTAGCTTTAGACAGTATGTAGTCAGACAAAGTGTTCTAAGATGCCCTGTTTTCATTTTCTTGACACAGGTTTTCAGCACCTCTTAACCAAATAAGCAGCAATACAAATCCTAGCTGGATTGTGATACAATTGTTCACAGGCATACTTAAGTATTCTAGAGTATTTCAGAGGAAAAAAGTATTAGCGGGTTAAACTCAACTTTATTTAAAGACAGAAGTCTGCAAAAATAAAAGAATTCTTCCAACTAAAGCACCGCCATCACTTCACTCCTCTCCTCCAAGTATTTTCATTTAATTTATTTGAGAACTTACTCATTAGTTTTTAAAAGGTGAATTTTGGTCTGTTTTCCATTCCATGCACTATTGATCAAAATTACCTGTTTCTTTGAAATGCTTTCACTAGCTTTGGTTCCCATGGTAACAGTTCATTAAGCAGTCGTACCAACGTACCATGCAGTTCCTTTACTGCTTGCTTCCGGTGATACCATCTTCCCTGCAAACATACATACCATTGATTTATCATTGTCTTAGACCTGAATCTTGTTTCATTGTATCAGTACTACAAAAATCTTGGTACAGTAATACAGCACACAAGGAAAATACCTGGAAGAAAGTATTAGCAAGTTTCACCTTTACCCTATGCAAGACATTAACACGTCCAATTTCTTTTTCTACATACACTACAGAGAGATAATGACCTAGTTAAAAAAGAAATACTGTAAGGATGTTTACACAGCTCAGTCTTATGACTGAAGCAGAATTCTATAAATAAACCATGTGTTTACTTAAAAGAGTAGTTAACATAGGTAGTGATTTGTTGAGGTCAGGGAAATGAACCAGGTATGTATATTTTTAAGAGTCAGAGATAAATTTTCTGCAGAAAACCTCACCATAATATCATTTAATATAACTGATACAATTTATACTATTTCCAAAACCAATTTACTACTACCCAAATCTTCAGGGATAAAAACCACACAGGTCTTGCATTACGTATTTGTGTTCTATTCAAAATTCTAGATAAAGGTTTTTTAAAAAGAAAGGTTCACATTTATGAAATAAACTGTACCGCAGAGATCAGTTTCTCAACATAAAAGCTTTAAGCTTTTAACTCAAATGTATAATTAAAAATGGGTTTCCTTTCAAAACTGATATATGTAATCTTCTAAACTTCCATAAAGAATTCAAATTTTAATAAATCTGGACAGGATGAATGAGGATAAAAACACTGGGAAATGACAATCAAGTGTATATACATATATATATATAGCACAATCATGGTGGCTATAATGTTGCAGAATACATCTCTTAACACTCTTGGATACTCCTTATAAGTATTTATTCCCAAAACATTATTCTTTGGTTTATTACACAACAGACTGAATAATACACATATGTGCAACAGCTAGAAAAAGAGATGTAGTATACTCTGGTACTTCTACCACTCTACTAATTCTGTATGCAGTACGTAAATGGATTTTAACTCTTCATTTGTCAGAGAGGATAGAAGACAGTAAAGAGACTATAATTTTTCAACAAAAATAAGTAAGACTTGTGAACTTTCTTATTTCATATACATATTTGGCTTTTGATAGAGTTCATATCCTTCACAGGTTCCTGTGGTCCAGCACACTAAGAAATGCAGGGCAGGAAAAGCTGGATAAGGCTTGAAATAACTGCTTTTCAGCAGTCTACAACAATGGTTTCTCTATGGGCTTTGGTATAATTGCTTTTTACACATTTTAGCAGATCTCTCCAATGTACAGCAAGATCAGTCAGGCTGAATGCTTGTTTGAAGACCAGGTATCTGTTTTTTATGGATAATCACTTGAATATTACATAACAAAACTAATAGCTACACCTTCAATCCTCAATTAAAGTTACAAAAGCAAAGATTTTAGGTAGGAAATTATACCACATTACCACATAATGGTTCCCTCTGAGCACACAGACAAGTCAGCAAACTGTATTAATTTCCTTCTTTTGTGGCCAGTCATATTTGTATATGTAATGCACTGCAGCATAAAATCTGCCATAGAGCACCACAACAGAATTGTCCTTGTGTACACTGTAGCCTACCGAGGCATTTGGTATCACCACCTAATGTGGCAATCAACAGAATTAATTGCTAACATATGGAAGAATATTATGTGCACAGATTAATCTTTCTTGTAAGACATACAAAACACTTCACAGTTTAAAATGATATATTTATATGCTACACAGTATTAATGGATTGTATCAAAATAAAAATTGAAATGGCAAAAACCCCACAATGCTACTACTAACAGGATACAGAAATGCTGTACATGCATTTGATACGAAAAAGAATGGGATGTGTGAAAACATAGTACTAAAAAGATACGAAAAAATACTAGAGTAAAAACAACAAGATAGTTCTGAGACTCATTTATCTTTAAATAAGGCTAAGGTCTTAGCTTAAGAAGAAAAAAAGAGTATTTATTAGCCAGATAAACATCAGCCAACCACTGAGTAAACTTTGAAATTATTATAGCATCATGCATTGAGTTGCCAGACACAAGTAGAAAGCTTTGCCAAGAGCAGACCTTGAGATTTTACAGCCTTCATTAACACTTTGAAGAAGAACAAGAGGTCACTTTGCTCCTTGTGTAAAAAAACAACCAACCAACCAACCCAATCCTCTGTTCCTGAATTCTGGAGCTAGTTTTTAGCAAAAATAGTGTCCTCTGGATATTATCCCTGGAAAATTTCACAGTTGCTTCCAAGCAGTTTTAATGCAAATGTTATAGCAACATAATTAAAAAAAAAAAAAAAGGAAAAAGAAAAGAATTACTTATTTCACTGTACTCCAATTACTCAATTTCCTTGCTAAGGTTTAGCAGTTGACAACCAACCTGTTAGTGAAAACAAATACAAATTTAAATGATAAGAATTTTATTTCCTCAGAAATAGTCAGAACACAGGACAAATACAAGCCAAGACAGACAAAAAAAAAACCTTATCTTTTTTAAGTATTGTGGTTCATTTGTTCTTCTGTGCAAACATGCAAGATTTCTGCAAAGACCAGATGTTAGAAAAATGATTTATGATTCCTTAAATATTAAAAGAGTAAAAAGGAAAGGATGTAACAGTTCATAACCTTAAGGCATATCATTGCAAAATCTAGTATTACCTTTCCTGTGTAATTTCATTCTCTAAAGCAGTCTTATGTTTTTGCCAGGAATATAAAAAAGTAAATCAATAATTCATAAAGCTATGACTTAACCCCTTACTTCAGCTTTACATAGCTGCACACTAATTTCTACAGACAATAAACTTGCCTTTACAATGTCTGTGCTGCAAACTCTTCTTAGTAATACTAAGTTTTATGCAGGAGAACAGCTAGAAACGGAGGTTCAGACTGGACCTTAAGAAGGTATATTTTCATCAGAAACATATGGCATTAAAATAGGTTGTGCAGAGAAGCTGCTGAATCTACTATCTTTCTTATTTTCAGAACTCAACTAGTCAGGTCATGGATGACTTAATGCAGCACTGACAACAGTCCTGCTTTAAGATGGGGAAACCTTCAACTGTCCCTTTCAATCACTGACTGCAGGGTTCCTTACAAAGCAAGACAAAACTCTTTGAGTATGACTAATTGTATTATGGGATTAATAAAGAAATGGAATGCAACATCTACAGGCACAGAAGGAACTGACCACAGCAGAGTAGCCATGATTATTTCACTCGAAGTAATCAATATGTAGCTGTTCAGGAAATTCACAAGGAGTGATCTAGTGAAATGGAAGAGGTAGCACAGAAGAAGAGCAATTACAGCCTCATAGTTCAGTTCAGTCCTCTCATCAAGGGTTCTGTAGAAATGGAGATCTGGATGTGCTTATGCCTTCTTAATAGATGTGTTAAGAAATTGTTCCCCTTCCATTTACTTGAGCTAATTCTATGTTTGTTAAGAGCGTGCATTCCTAACTGGCTCTTTAAATACAAATATCCAGTACCTAATATCCAGTACCTAACTTCAGCACATACCGAGTCATGTTCTTCCATGGTCTGTAATTCACATTCCCAGTAGTACTGCTTCTATACTTTGGGTACGACTTCCAGAATCACAGAAACATTTAGGTTCAGAAAGACTCTTAAGACCATCAAGTCCAACCACAAACCTAACATAGCCAAGTCCACCACTAAACGGTGGCCCTAAGCACTACATCTACACGTCTTTTAACATGTCCAGGGATGATGACTCCACCATGTTCTGGGGCAGAGTGTTCCAATGCTTAATAACCCTTTTGGTGAAGAAACATTCAATGTATGTCTCCCCTGGCACAACGTGAGGCTGTCTCCTCTTGTCCTATCACTTGCTACCTGGCAAAATAGACTGACAACCACCTCACTACAACCTCCTTTCTGGTAGTTTTAGAGAGCCATAACGTCTCCTCCCTCAGCCTCTTTTCCTCTGGACTAAACAACCCCAATTCCTTCAGCCACTCCTCGTAAGGCTTGTGCTCTAGACCCTCCACCAACGGCCCTTCTTTGGACACACTCCACCAACTCAATGTCTTTCTTGTACTGAGGGCCCAAAATGAACATAGTATTTGAGGTGTGGCCTCACTGGTGCTGACTACAGGGGGACAATCACCTCCCTTGTCATACAGGCCACACTATTTTGGATAGAAGCTAGGATGCTATCAGCCTTCCTGGCCATCTGGGAACATTGCTGGCTCATATTCAGCCAGCTGCTGACCAGCAGCCACAGGTCGTCTTCTACCAGGCATCCTTCAGGACACTCTTCCCCATGCCTGCAGCACTGCATGAGGTTGTTGTGATCCAAGTGCAGTACTTTGCACTTGGCCTTATTGAACCTCATACAACTGGCTTTGGCCCATCAATCTAGCCCATCTAGATCTGTAGAGCCTTTCTACACTCATGCAGATCAACACTCTCATCCAGCTTGGTTTTGTCTGCATACTTACTGAGGGTGCACTCAATCCTCTTGTCCAGATGATTGATAAAGCTACTAAACAGAACTTCATTACCATCTTGTTCCAGGTAGTGACAAATAAAACAGTATTTTCTTCTGGAAACACAATGTAAGGTACTAACAATAGAACAAAAGAGAAAAAAGGCCCAGAGGGACGACAAGTATAAAATGTGACTTTCAGTTGTGTCAAGCTACAAATAAATTTTAAAAATACAAAGAGAAAAATACATTTTAGAAGTGTGCTGAATGTTTCTACACAAACACAGAGATACATTCAACGCATTCTCCACTGAAAACTTACCTTCTAAAATAAGGTTTCTGACATCCAGAGCAGCCAGGAAATGCGGACTCCACTCTCCGTGATGTCCGAACATACACTATTCTGGTACACTCATCATGGAACCCCAAAGCAGACTGGAGCCAGGATATGGATATATGGGGTAAGGACTGAACTTTACAGGGTAGTTTTTGTTTTGTGTTTAAATAAAAACACACGCACACAACCACAATATTATGCAGTTTTATAAAATTTTCTTTAATCTTTACTTTATATCCTAAGGACATAAAATAAAGAAAATTAGAAATCTTATAAAACGATGCAATATTGTTGAAAAGGGGTGGTGGTGGAGGGAGAAAACTTACCTTACCCTTAATAGGCCTGCTCCATTCTGCAGCGGGGTTCTGTGGTATGTGTGACATCACCAGTCTAGCGTTTTCTAGTTATGTCACACAGAGAGGGAGTTGGTGTTCTGCAGCTGCTTTGGACATCAGATACCTAAAGAAAAGAAATTGATACTTTCTCAATTCAGAACGGATTGATACTGAGTGTTCTTATTAACCAATTCATGGGCCAAATACTAGAATTTGAGATACACAATTCAATGGCAGTTTTGACGAATAAAAATGCATTATGAGATTATGCATTTATACTACACAAACTCATCTATAATTGGAAATGTTTTCATTTTGAAAATGCTTAGAGTTATCTTCTACAGTAAGGTTCCTGAAAGTCACTATCTTGTATTTTACCTTCAGAAACATCATTCTGAATATTACAGATATCTATCAAGAGTTAACCTCTAATGTTATGTGAAGACTGGGACTGAATACAGACAGGAGGAATGACTTGTAGTAAATTATAAAACAAATTCACTCATTACATCTCTTAATCAGTTTTATCTTTGAGCATTTACTGAAAACTAATGAAAAGACATATCAGCCCTTACACTTTAAAGGAAAAAAAAGACTTCAGCTTGCATTTCCATGTCCTAGATATCTGATCACACCAAGCTGTATCCTAAAATGGTATCCTATAATATAAATAAAAATTAAATTAAAAAAGAAAAAAATGATGCTGAGGGTGTCTTAATGTCAAGATTTAGTTCATTACTATAAAGTGACTTTTCATTCAGACATTTAGCCACATGTTCTGATTTTCTTTACGCAAAATTACTACACAATCATCATTACACTGACTAATCTACTACATTTATTTCTGTGGTGGGTTTAAAGGCTCTTCCCAGCCCCCACACACAGCAGTTAAAGGAGAGACTGGATTGGAAGTTAAAAACTAAAAACTGCTTTAATAACAACAGCAAACATAAATGAAAGGAATATAAACATATACAGGACCCAGATACCGAAACCCACTTCCCCTATACACTGATAATTACAGCAGTGTCCCGGGCTGGCTCTCCCCATCCAGAAAGCTCCACGTGTGTCTCAGATAGCAGAGGCAGCGAGGAAACAGCAGCACCCAGGTCACAGCAGAGAGAGAAGGGAGAAGGGCTTCCTCCTGGTCCAGTCCACAAAAGTCCCACAGCAAGCTCCCAAGGTTCCCCTGGCTTCCCCCTAGGGGGGGAAACACCTGGGGATCTCAGGTTTCTTAAAGGGACAGTCCAGGCAAGGTGTGTGTGTGTGGGGAAAGCTGATATGATATTATGTACATGGTCATGGAATACTTTTTAGAAGGCACAGTTACTGAACAGAATTAATTCTGTTCTAACCCAAACCATAACAATTTTAAAGATATAAAACACAAAAACACAGGAGAAAATTTATTATCAGCATGATCTTGAATCTTACTTGCAACAGTGAAATTATCCAGCACTCAACTGTCACATTTTAGTCTTCATTAGAAGAAGGTAAAGATATACTTCCGTAACTCATAAAGAAATTGGATGTATGTAGTATCTTAAACTATTTACAAAATAGCTTTATCTTTTAAGCTATAATGGATCTTATTGAACTTCATATATCTGAATTTTGCATCTTCTTATCTCTACATATACAGTATTTCTTTATTCTTCAGCCAAACATCTTAAAATCAGCCAGTTTGTAATTACTGTATACCTTGAGTAATTTTTCAAAAATAATACACTAACTGACCTAAACCCAAAGCACTGTGAAATCTTCTGAATACATAGTAGCATCTCTATGACGAAAATGTCCCAGATGAAATTCTGCACCTTTAATGCAGATTCCACACTTTCATATTTGGAAATGTAGAGAGGTAAATGATAAAAGTGGCTTAGGATAAGCTTCTTAGCAAATGTTTATTGGACGGTTTGCCAGACAAGGAAAGGCATGAAAGATCACCAGAAGCTAGAAGAAAATGGTTGTTAAAAAAAATAGACAATATAGACACAAAGAGATACTGGAGGAGCTAAGAAAAATAGCTCCTGGGAAAAATATTGAAAGCTAGTGAGGTAAACAGAGAACAGAAATACTAGAGAAGAAAAGGTAATTACTGTGGAGATTTCAAAATCTGAAGCCTAAAACTGGCATTATTCATTCATATTGTACACTAAATGTCTGGCTGACAACTAACAACCGGCTATTGCTGGTTGGCTTTCTGAAAGCTCCACATGCTCTGTCTGTCTTCAGAAGTACAGGAAACTTCCAACTCCTAACATTCTCTGATGCTGTGATACTGAATGAATGTAAACATGTAAATTTCAGACTCAAAATTCAGTATTTTGTCCTCATAGCTTTGTTTTTAAAAGATGCAGGCAAGCCACAGAGAAGCATTAACAGACTATTTGGAAGGGATTTAAGTACTAATCAAGTTTTTGGGACGAAGAATGGAAAAAGAGAGTATGTTAGATAACAGATGAAGATGCATAGTAATATAGAACGTAAGCTGAAATTAAATGTTTCAGATCCAAGACTATCAAGCAGGTCTGTTAAAATTCTGTTATCCTACATATTTATTGTAATATGAATCTCTATCTGCATTTTAAACCTGAAAATGTGCATGCAAACACACATTTTTGAGACTATATTTTTTGTTTGTAGGCACATTTATGTTAATATAGTAATACAGATGAAAACTAGTATAACCAAAAACTCCTTACATGCCAAAGTCTCAAGCATGCTACGTATTTCACTGGGTGAGGGGGAAGAGGCCAGAAGAAGAGGGAGGAATAGGGAGAAGGAAGTCCACCTGCTGCTAAAAAGTCGAGAAGATTTAATGCAGTAATAATTAAGTTTCCAGAGAGACCAAATGAGAAGACACAGCATGTTTTTCCACTTTATCGTTGGTAAAACTGAGGTCCAATTCTCTAAAGTATTAGTAGGAGCCCCAATTTATTTTTCATATTTTCATGAACTTCTGCTAAGCATTCTTGGGAAGTCTCTGTACAGTGCTGTCTAAACACAGTTCCCTACCAAATATTTTCAAACATATGGCAGTACCTCCCATTTCTTTACTGTACAGAGGAAATCTTTTATATTCTACTTAGTAAATGAGCTATTCTGCATTATTTTTGCCATATATTACCTTTAAAAGCCCAGAAAATAGTCTCTTCTCTTAGTACAAATACTTTCACTTCCTATGAACAAATTTAACAGCAGCTTGTTTGGAATTTCAAAAAAAGCTGATACAGAAAATATTATGTTCCATCTAGGCCTCATGTATTTCTATGGATAGCCTCAAATTCCAACAAATGAATTAATGTCTGAGGTTCCAAGTATTTCTCACCTGAAGCTGTGAGTTAACTGAATTTTCACGTGCACTCTGAAGTACGTAGTTGTGCAGGAGATATGGACTTAGATCTGAAAAAACCCTCAGTATGTATTCAGCCTTTCTGACTCATCTGCTTTCATTGCTGCAGTCCATTCCCAAAGACAAAGAAATTCACTTGTCTTGGGAAGTTCAGCTGTCTAATTAAAACCTTCAGGAACAATCTTAGAAGGTGCCAGGGCCCAAAATATTTTAAAGGGGTGCTTTTAGCTTTTTTACTAAGAACATCAGTGTGTTACAGATCTCTGCAAAAAAAAATTCTTCTTCTCCCCATCTTTGACTGACTTCTCTCCCTGAAGGGAGAGCCTAGTCTCCTTTATCCATTTAACCTTGACAATTTAACTGTGGGAATCCTGGACCCCAGCATCCCTTCTCACTCCCCAAAGGCTATGCACTTACCAGTAAGATTTGCAGGAATTATTCAAATCCAGTGGTGCCACCAAAATGAAGTCTTGCATTTCAGTAAAAAAGGAATCTTTTAATATTTATGTTCTCTCCAAGATAATCTATGCTTTAACAAAATCATTACATACTCTAGAATTAGCTGTCCTTCTCAAAACCCAGTTCATTTTACAAGAAATATGCTTGTTGCAAAGTCAGCTTGCAACATATAAAAGCCCAAGTACCAGCAATCTTGTCAGTTTCATACAACACAAAGTTAAAAAGGGATTTAAAAAAGAAGTTGTGCTATGATATGCAACAGTCAAATACATAACACCAACCTACAAAATAGCTTACTAATTAAGTTCCACAAAAAAAAATAAAAATCAAAACCCCAATTACTTTAGATCACAAGAGAAGCTGATTATCTCAAAGGCAGTACAGATTCCATTCACTCTGCACCTCCCACTAATTCTATCTGACATGGAAGACAACAGGGAAAAACTGGATCCAAAATGTCAGAACTTATAGTTACCTTGCATACGTGCTACTTTATCATGTCTTTTTGTAAAAAAAAATTACACAATACACAGAAGCCTTTATGTTAACCTAAATATACTGGCAAAAAGCTTCGTTAAGTCTGTCAAAATATTTTTTTCATCAATACTGCTGCAAGTATATTTTTAAGTGGAATTAGAGTAGTCTGCATGTCTAGATCGATTTGCTAGATTTCCAAGAGCTCACACTGAAGTAGAACACACTGACTAAAAATTCTATGGAGATTTTACTGCATTTTAGCTCATATTTGCTGAAAATCTAGACTACATACAAGCATGGCAGTTCAGTTCAGATTTACATCTTATGACTGCTTGTAACTTCCCCATGTTTTATCTATGTTAGTATCATCAACAAAACCAGAATAGTTTTTATTAGAAACTAATTCTTGTTACTGTAAATTCTGTGGGTAATTTCTATTAATTCCATTTTTACCCCACTTTTTAATCATACTACTTTACAGTGAAAGGATGTTACTTCACATCTCCTGCAGAACATATCAGAGCTAGAAGACATTCTAGCTTAGACATTCCTTAGGGAGTCACCTCCACCATTTTGCTAGACAGTGTACAGAGCATTAGAGTCAAGTCCTTCACATCCCTTTTCTGCACCTCCTGCTTTCTGATTTCCAGTCAGGCATTCAAATAAATAGTTATTATCTGTCTTTTTCTCTCCTCTCCCTCTTGAAATATAGTAGATGGTAAGGAGAGGAACAGCTTATTGGTAAAACTCCTATCCTTGACTTCTGTAGGGCAGACTT
>VWZX01003029.1:4850-50358 GCA_013399015.1 Galbula dea
CCCCCCCAGGTGATCTCAGTCTCTGCACGGTCTGTGCTGCTGCTGTCGCTGCCTCGCAGACTTGGGGTTATAGGATGTGCAGGATACCATCAGCTACTGCAGAAGGAAGTGGTGAACAAGTTGTTTACGAGGTGAAGTCTTGCATGTCATTGCAAGACTTTCCAGGCACTGAAAGGCATTTTACAGCCTCATCTTTCCCTGGAATCCTATCTGGTTTCCACGTGTTTCCACATCACAGGACCTATTTGCCCCATAAATTAACTAGTCAATAAATGTGGTGGCCATAAATCTTCTCCATCACTAATTACCTTAAAAACTGCTGTTCTGCCTCCTTTATTTCATCTGATAGTTGTAGCAGCAGCAGTAGCTGATCTGGATGATAATCCCAATAGTGTGTCTCTGACTATGGCCCATAGCAAGCAGAGTCCAAGGGAGAGAGAATACAAGATTCAGGCATGTGCAAAGTACTATTTCTCACAGAATCACTCAGATTCATTAAGGATGGAGGACACCTCTAAGATCATCAAGTCCAGCTGTTGATCCAACACCCCCATGCCACTAAACCATGTCCCTAAGTCCCATATTTATATGTTTCTTAAACCCCTCCAGGGATGGTGGCTCCACCACTGCCCTGGGCAGCCTGGGCCAATGCCTAACAACTTTTTGAGTGACAAAACATTTCATGATATCCAATCTGAACCTCCCATGGTACAACTTGAAGCCATTTCCTCTTGTCCTCTCACTTGTAACCCAGGAGAATAGACCAAGTCCCACCTCTCTCCAACCTCCTTCCAGGTAGTTGTAGGGAGAAATGGAAGAACATCTTGATATCAGAGGATGAGAAGCTGTGGGACTTCCTAACCTGGCTGTTGCCTACCTTTCCCTTGGCTGAGGTTGGTTTGCCATTGTGGAGAAACTTCCTCTGGGAGGTCTTGTTGTGTGAGTGCTAGGACTTGGCAGTTGTTCCTCTAGGTGAGCTGTTGGGGATCTCCATCAGTTTGCAGCCATCTGAACCTCGCTTCTGTGAGATCCGAAAAGGCCTTGACAAGGTTTGTTTATTATTAGCCTCATTTATCTCTCTCATGGCTGATTTTGAATATAAGGGAAGTGGAGCCTATTAAAGAATTCATGGGGTACTACTATCTAGGACACAGAGTCAAGTGTGGAGTAACTCATATTTCATCCTCAGACTATTAAATAACAAGAATTAATTGACTTTATGCCAACTGGCTCAGCACAGCCAAACTAAATTTTACCATGTGACAAGAGAGCTGACATCTGCTAGATTAAAGATGTCACATGTGGATCCAGGATGTTTTATGAAACAGATTAGGGAGTTGTTTCTGACATCACAAATTACCATGGTTGTTATTCCACTAGGAAAACATTTCCAGTTGGCCAAAACCCTAGATTAAAACAGCACAGTGGAGTTTGACCTTTGCTGTGTCTTCTGCCATGATTCCTCACTGCAGCTTTCTGTGAGGATTGTGCTCATGCTGCTTTATTATTCCCACTGCCCTCTTTCTGCTCTCTGGACATTAAATGCAGCCAAGCTATGAAACCAACTGGAGTTAGAACTGGTTGACCTACCCTTTGCAGGCAGCAAATGTGTTCTTGGGAGAGTGTGAGATAAGGTCAATGATCAACTCATTCACTGTGGCTTGACTCATCTCACTGAGCCTATGGTTTGCTCCTGAGCACTTAGGGCCAGAGTCCTTCCACCTGCCAGTGTCTGAGATTTGTAGATCAAGCACCTTTCCATCATAGGACCTTCCAGACTGGCTGGCTGGTCCTTACTGGATTGATGAAGGAGTTAAGGCCATTGAGTCTCACTCTGAGCACAAGGACTGCACTTCTGCATTCAAGATTTCAGCCTACATCAGCAGTGCAAGAGATACTCAGAAGAGAAATCTGCTGCAGCTCAAGGTCTCTTTGGGGTAGTGGGGAGAAACCCCCAGCTACACTAGCAGAAGGATATAAGGACATCAGCTGTATAGGAGCATGGAGTTTGCCATGGATACTCCTCACATGGATCAGAAAATAGCTCAGCTGTGAGTCACCCCTCAAAAACCATGAAAAAGGACAACTGACATGGCTCAAAAAAGCAAGAGAGGCAAACAATTCCTCTTGGCTGCCCTGAGGTCCCCCAGCTCCTTCTGAGAACACAACAAAGCACAGAGGGAATATTCCCTTGTCCTGGTTTGCTAGGATGGAATCCCCAGCCAGCCACAGCCTGGAGGTCATCAGCAGTTTGGAGTCAGTCAGAGCAGTCACCTGAGCTGGCAACAGGTGTATCCCATCCTATAAAAGTCATGCTCAGTATAAAGGAGCTTTTCCTGCTTAAAGTCTTCCTGATCTTGTTCCTCTGCTTTTTTTTAATCCCTCCTACTTCTCCCCATCCCTGGAGGTGCTTGCTCACCATCCTCCTTTCTTATTTATTGTGACCACCATCCATTTGTACTTGGCTGAGAATAACTTTATGTTATGTTGACATTGGTGTTACTTTGGCTGTTTGATTTAATCAATTTTCATTTCACCCCCTGGGTCTTCTCTCCTTTTCCTGATCCTCCTTCTCTACTGGGTAGAGGTCATTGGATGACAAAGCCACTGCTAAAGTTTAGCCCCAGCTATGGGCTAAATGTAGACAAAATGCAGAACACCAGTCATTTTGTACTCTTCACCCTGCTCTAGTGCACTGAGGAGCAGCAGAATTTCCCCGGCCCTCACAACCTATGGCTCTTGTCTGCCTGCACAAAGGATCTCTCCTCTGCAGCTGTTGCAGGTGCAGCACTGGCTTCTCTGTCCTGTCACTGTGGAGGAGAAACTGAGACAGCCACTACTCAATGCTGTCTGGTGGCTTTAAGGATATTAGCAGTGAGGCTTATGTGGAATGGAAAGGGCCAGGAAAACCTGGTGCTTGGAGGTCTCCTCAGGGACCCAAGTCACACACATAGTTGGCAAGGAATGTTCATGCATTTGGGCTGCTTTTGTCTTCCAGAAGTGCCACTTTCCTCTGGATGCTTGTCCCTCACTGGAGATAAAGGCACCTGGAGGTGATCCTGGGTGACCCTGAACTAGCTGATTGTCAAAGGTCCCTTCTGACCTCTACCATTCTGGGAACCTTGCTTGTTTCTTTTTCCCCAAAGCTTCCAGGGCAAAATTCATTGCAGATCCTCCAGGAGCTGGCTGAGTAGAAGATCCTCCCTTATGAGGCTCAGCATGTTCCCTGCATTGCTCTCTCTCCTTTCAGATAACGACTCACGTAGCCCAGGACTCGCCTGCACTTGAAAGTTATCACTGATGAAGGCAAGGTGCAAATATAAAGTGCTATTGCTCTTCCTGAAGAGCAGCTCGAGGGTTGAGTTAGGCAGGAACAACACACTCTGGTTTTGCAATAACAGCATCCATGGAGGGTGTTAATCAGGAAGAGATGATTGGGAACAGCTCAACGCTGAGGCATGACGCAGGTGAATCAGCAGCACGTGCTTGAAGCTCTCCCAGAGGGCTCTGGCTGCCCTTGCCAACAGCAGGAGAAGGTTTCAAGCAAGCATTGCTGATGCTCCTATGGATGATTTCAATTCATGGTATACATAGGATCATAGAACCATTTTGGTTGGAAAAGACCTTTAAGATCGTAGTCCAACCATTAACTTAACTCTGCCAGGTCACCACTGAACCATGTCCCTCAACACCACATCTCCATGGCTTTTCAACCCCTCCCAGGGCTGGTGACTCCAATCCCTGTTCCAGGGCTTGACAACCCTTTTGAGGAAGAACTTGTTGCTAATGTCAAAAGAAAATAAGACAGTTCTAATTAAGAATGTCCACCTCCCCATGCAGTGTCCTTCACCCACCAAAGGTCTTCAGGTGCTACTCCCATTTAATAGACAGTAGGAGTAAAGGTGAGGGAGATCAAATTAAACATCTTGGCAGCAGAACAAACCCAAGGCTTGCATCCCAGGTCTAGGCAAAGGGACAAAGGCACCTGCATAACCTCAATAAAAAGCAAAGCTTAGGACAATTTTCTAACATATTGGATCCTTGAGAAACTCCTGCCACCAAGGCTAACAGAATATGTTCACCTGACAACATAATTTAGGGATTTCTGACAAGATTTGAAATGAAACAGGGCAGTAGCTTTGCAGGCATCATTCCCTCTGCTTGTGCCAGAGGACTGGAGAATTGCAACTGTCCTAAAGAAAAGCAGGAATGGAAAAGACCTCTGGCACTGTCCAGTCAAAATAAAATGTATTAAAAGGAGCATAAATACCAAACTACCATTTTACAGCAAAACTTCTCATTCTTAAAACACTACTGTTAGAAGTTTTGACAGAGGGAGACACTTTAGTAGACACCTTGAGTTTAGACTACCTACCAGGAAAGATTTCTTCCCTGAAAGAGTGGTTAGCTATCAGCACAAACTGCCCAGGGAGGTTGTGGAGTCACAGTCCCTGGAAGGGTTTAAAAAGCATCTAGATGATTTGACTCTTGAAGAGGTGCAGAGTGAGACCAAGTGCCTAGCTGGTCCCAAAGAGAAGTTACTGATAGTGTCTGCAGCAAAAGAGACGGTTTAAGGAGGGATAAACCTGATTAAAACAATTCCTAACCTTGTCAGGAAGAAAGAAAGGAATAAAAGATAAAGAAAATTAAAAACCAGAACAAAACGAAAATTAAAAACCAGAACAAAACGAAAATTAAAAACCAGAACAAAACGAAAATTAAAAACCAGAACAAAACCAACAAACCTTTTTTGTTCTTCCCCTTATATTTTCTTCTTTCTTCTATTTTCATTTTCCAATTTGGTCAGCTGGGGTTTGGGTTTTTTGTTCCCTGCTTTCAGGAGGCTCAGTTTGAATATCCAATAATTTCATAAGTGTTATCAAAATGGGTGCTATTAAATTGGCATTAAAAGCTGCCCTGCTCTCCCCAGCCATTCTTCAATCTGCTGCTTCACAGCAGGAAAAAAACCCCAAAAACAAACAAAGCCCAAAAAACCCTAGTGCCCTGCAGATTTTGAGCTTGGATGCAGGAGAGCTTCAGTAAGTTTGTCACAGTCTTTAATAAATTGATATCATAGGCAAGAAACCTGGAGGCACAAACCAGGATGCATATAGAAGCACTTCAGATTTTGGTGGCATTGAAGCTGGAGTTGATCCTTGGCTAAGAGCACTGTCAGAGGCCAAGCCAAGTGCTCAAAGCCCTTAGCTAGCAGAATGCAGATGGACTTCAGGGGATGCTTTTTTTCCACAGGGAAGGGCTGTCTAAAGGAGGTCAGGACTAGTTGCCTGTTTGTCCTCTGCAGCAATGCTATTTCTCTTGCTGAGGAGACTGCAAGCCACCATCTCTTCATTTGTCCCTAGACTATGCAAAGCAACCAGGGACCAACAGCACCTTGCTGCTTCTTCTGCAATGTAGACATAGCCACAGGGAAGTCCTGGGAGAAGTGAGTCCTGCACCTGGGTATGGATTTCTGCTGCTAAATACCAGCAGGTGGGTGAACTGAAGGTCAGTCCCACCTTGACATTCCTCATATCAGCTTAGGAGATAAACAATCATACTAAACCCAACAATAAAAATGAAAAGGCTGGGGCAGAGGCTGGATTCCTGATCATTTGAGTCACTTCAACCTATTTCTCCAGTGTCTCCTGTGCCAGCACTTGCTTGTCCATCCATGAGCAACCCTTAGCTCAGGAGTATGGGGCTTTGAGTAAGATCTCACACAGACCCACCATGGGGATGTGAGGAGAAAGGAGCAGCCAATAACTCACTAGTGACAGTGCTGTGCCTCACTCCCACATCACCTCCAGCTTCTCTTCTTGCTGGTGGAACTAGGCAGCAAAAGCCTTTTGCTGTAGCACCACTGCAATGGGCCTGGGGTTGAAACTGTCCCTCAGGAGAAGGCAGCAGCCAGCTCGAAGTGTGTTTACCACCAGCACCATTGATCATCAGCTGCCCATAGCCTAAAGCAGCTCTTTCAGACAGCTAAAATCACATCTGCCTTTGTAATGCAGTCCCCATCGCTTTACCCTCTCCCCCTCCACCCGCAATAAACCTTCCCACAAACCTACCCCTTTGCCCTGTAGTAGACAACAAAGTGGCTCTGAAAAATAATCTGCTTTACCACCTCCCCTTGTGAGTCCTGTTGGCCACCTTCTGGCTCTGCAGCAGCCCTTAAGCAGCATCTACAGCTAAAGTAAAGGAGAGGGAGAAACTGGAGGAGAAGGATAAGAAGGAGGAGGGAAACAGAGATGCTACATACCTAGAAAACCAGAGCTATTCCTGCTGCCCACACTGGAGACATCACCTCTGCATCAGGCAGGAGTCACAGAGGAAGAATCTGGCTCTCAGAATTTAACAAGCTCCCTTTCCTTTAATTGGGGCCCTCAGGCACTGCTGTGAGTGCACCTGATGGCACTAATTAGTAATGAACCAGCCCTGATGAGCAGGGAGGCTGAAATGGCCTCTGTCTCCTTGGCTTGTCAACCCTTGACAGAACCTACTGGATTTTTGACTGGTGGGAAAGTCACAGATATATTTGTCCCTAAACTGTGCAAACCACCCAGGGACCAACAGCACCTTGCTACCTCCAAGACCTAGACAGAGCTACTGGGAAGTCCTGGGAGAAATGGGTCTTGTACCTCACTTTGACACCATCCCTCCTCGTTCCCTCTGTAAAGACCAACCAGTTTGCCCTCACAAAACAGCTTTTGCTCAGTTTCATGTCTCCTGACTCAAGTTTTTGCCCCCAGCACAGGCATGGGCCTTCTCCCTGTTACAACCTTTGAACAGGAGCAGGTGGGAAAAGAACCTTTTTTAGGTTATGGGTTTTTTTTTCTGTAAAGCAACACAAACAAACAACTAAATAATAATGACAATAAATATATGTATATATAACAAAAATCACTCTTCAGCACCTCAGCCCACTGCTGGCACAGTTTGGCCACATCTGAGCGCAGCCCAAGCTGGGAGTAAGGCTGGGAAAAGGTGGAGGCTGGCAGGGAGCATCCAGCACTGATATAGAAGGGAGGAAACCTGGAAGGAAAGGAGGAAGGAAGGAGCCAGTTTCCAGCTTTCCATGGTCCTCCAGGGACTGCGGTTGCTCAGTCAGAGCTGTGGACAGGAATTAGGGCAGGCAGAGCTGTGATGGCTGCAGCCCTCCCTGATTATTCAGCCAGCTAGAAAGGCATTGGCTTGCCTTTTGTTTCAGCTGTAGGTTTTTTTCCCCCTGATGATCTGCATTTATGCCTTTTTTAATCTTTTCTTTCCCCCTCTCCCTTCTCTGTGTGTGTATTTATTTTTTCTGCAGAAGTCGATGATGATTTTACTGTGATGACTGTCAACATTTAAATGCTTTTCTGTTTTTCTATTGTTTTGGGGTTGGTTTTTTTATCTCCCTTTCTCAGTTCATCAGGTCACATTTGCCTAGGAGCTAAGAGGTGTTTAGAGGCTTGAACCTCCCCAGCAGCTGCTACCTGGGGCAGTAGGACCAGCCTGGCAGTGGTCCGGTGGGACCTCAGCCCTTACAAACTAAACCGAGCTTGCTCACTCCCTTTCTGCAAAACAAATCAAGACAGAGTATTTTGGGGTTAAACCAAAAAAGCAATCATCACGCTCAGGCTTCAGAAATAACCCCTGGAAGGGGCAGAAAGGGAAACGCAACCAATGCCTAACGCATTGAGAGGCTCTTATAAAATGAACATGGGGAAGGGGAAGAGGAGGAGAAGGAGGAGGTTACCTGTGTCCCCCCCAAAATTTACCAAGCTGCCCAGGAAGGATCTGAGCCGGTGGGATTGAGGTTTGCTGATATCCCTGCCTCCAGTGTGGGAAATCCTGGAGGTGAAATGCAGGATTTTGAGCAGTAAATTTCTCCTTGCACTCCAGGATGTTGCACCCCGGGGATGGGCTCCCCATTGTGGGGAGCCCAAAAGGGGAGATTCCCTGGGGAAGTACCCGGGGACAGGGAAGGGACCCCCGGTCCCCTCTTCCCTCTATCCCCGGAGCTGCTCGGCTGTTCCCTTCCTCCCCTCACGTTTACCACCATTTTATCATTCTCCTCAATGGAGGGTTAATTGGGGGACGTGCTAATTACGGGAGAGATTATCCATTAGTGATTGAACCTAACGCGAAGATAACTCGAGGCCACTAATGAGCTGGAAATCGGCTCCTTATTAGGAGTTCCAGCTTTCTTCCGAGGCGGTAAGGAAAAGCTGGGATGCTCCTGCGAGGGGTCCAGGCGCAGGGAAGCAGGGGGATGCTGAATATGAGGAAAAGCTGGGATGCTCCTCCGAGGTATTCAGGAGCCGAAGGATTCCGGCTGCGGGAGGGACCGGTGCCCGAGTACCCCGGGGCGAAGCCGGCAACCTGCAGCCGGCGGATGGTCCCCGGGGTTCAGCCAATGCAGAGAGCCCGTCACACCCCAGCAAGGGCTTTCTTCCCCCTGCCACCTCGGCAGGTGACATATGGTGCTGGAGGAAATCATCCCAGTAGAGCCTGACCTCATGAATACAGAGATGTGCAAGGAAAAGAAAAAAAAAAAAGGGAAAAAAAAATCAATTTAGGTCTGGATCCTCTATGGGGAAGGAAAAAAATAACCCAAACCACTTAAACAAACCTCTGCTCTCCAGGGTTTTCCTTTTTCGTTGGGGGTAGTGGGGAGTGAGTGTAGAGGGAGGGCAAAGGGAACCGAAAAGGGAGCAGACCCGTGTCTGCCGAAGCAAGGCTGAGCTCTGCAAACCCCCTCTCAGCACGGGCATAATGTGTTTTATCATTAAAAAATCAACATTGCTTCCAGTGGTAAAGGCGCCTGGCTCCAGTTCCTGAGCGCATTCGTTGCTGGGATTCAATCCGTTTGGGAAATGCAGATTGGCTCGCGACCCACTGTTTGATTTATGAACTGTTCCCTTTGCCATTGCTCACACATTACATTGAGGACCTTAGGAAGGAAAGGGAGCAGGGAGAAGGGGAGAAAGGAGAGAAACAGAAGGACTCTATCAGCCTACACACTGCCAAAGGAGAGCTACAGCCCGGGCAACGGCTTCCCACCGGGATAAATCCCCTTGAACCAATTCCAGGTCCCTGCCTCCTCCTCACCCCTAGCAGCCTGAGAAGTTTGGGGTTTTAATTTAATTCTTTTTTTTTTCTTTCTTTTTTTTTTTTAGGAAAAAGGTCGTGTTTACTTTTTTTTGGTGTTTGTTTCTTTATAAAGGCATCAGGCGCCTATAAATAGCTGAGGTTAGTGCAGCTTCTGCCGCCAAATCAATATCTCGTCCCCCTCCTTCCCCTCCTTCCATAGCCTGAGCTGCCTTATTAATTATGAAAAGGCTTCTCTGAGCCCCGGCTCCGGCTCCGCAGCATCCTCCTTAATGGTGGTTGCTGCCTTCTCTCTCTCCCTCCTCATCCCTCAGCATCTCTCTGCATCCTTCCGTAGCCTTCAGCATCTTCCCGCATCCTTCAGCATCTCTCTGCAGTCCTCAAGAACTCTCCTCACCCCTCAGCATCTTTCCGCATCCTTCAGCATCTCTCCGCATCCCTCAACATCCCTCCAGCATCTCTCCGCATTCCTCAGCATCCTCCCGAATTTCCCTCGCCAGCTCCCGGTAGCTGGGAAACGAGGGTGCTGCAGTTTGAGGGTTCGGGAGGAGGAGAAGGAGGGTGGGAGGATGTCGAGGCTATTTTTAAGACAGACATGGAACGAAAAAAAAAAAAAAACCCAAAAAAAAAAGGGAAAAAAAAAATAAAAGGAAGGCTCCGACTAAGCGAGTGAGCAGCCTTGTCCTTGTTTGAACTGGAGTCGCCGTGTTCAGCAAGGGGTGGGCTGGGATTGAGCCTTCCCTGCCTTAAAACCTTTCTTCCTTTCAAGACAGATGATACAGAAAGGACGACACCCTCATTTCAAACAATAATTTTTATTTTATACTTCTGTCTATACTTTGTAGCAAATCTTTCTTTTTTTGTGATTTTTTTTGGTTTTTTGTTTTTTTTGCTGAATCGACTTTATAATAAACATCTGTTTAAATTACATTTTTTTTCTCAGTTTTTAAAATCAAAGCTCTTTTCAAAATCATTTTGCTGTTGTTCGTGTTGCTGTTTTGTTTTATTTTTTGTTTGTTTGGGTGGTTTTGTTTTGATTTCTTCGTTATGTTTACATTGAAGCCCCCTTTTTGTGATCTCTACGGTTGGATAGTCAGATATTTTACCGTTATGTGTAACATCTAAAAAGAAAGAGGAGGAACAAATTAAAGGCAGTGAATTCGGAAAGATGCCTTCGAAGAGCGAGTACAGATAAACTCTCAGCGATCTGGTAGCAGCATCCTTTCACTCCTCCAGCCATTTACACACATTTTTTTTTTTTTCTCTTCCCTTCCTTCCTTCCTTCCATCCTTAACTGTTCGTTTCCCTGTTATTTTTTTTCTCTCTCTCCTCTTTTCCCCTTGAGGAAAAACGCTTTTTAAATTTTTTTTTTTAACATATACATATTTTTTATTATTATTACTTTTTTTTTTCAGTGGAATGACCAAAAAACAAGCGACTGTGGAGGAAAGATGAGAGATTGTGAATTATTCACCAGATGCTTCACGCGTGGACATCTACCTTGGCTTCATCCAGCGCCTGGATGTGTTTGATTTTATTTTATTTCCTTTTTTTGTTGTTCTCACCNATTGTTGTCATTATTGTTATTTTTGTTCTATTTTGGAGTCGAAGCGCTTGTAAAGCTGAGGTCCGATTCGGGCTGCGCCTCTCGCTGCCTGTTTGGTAACATTTGGCAAATAAACCACAAAAATAAAATTTAAAAAAAAAAAAAAAAGAAAAAAGGAGGGGGGAAAAAAAAACCCAAGAAAAATCAAATCAAGGGAGAACGTTTCCATGGTCCTTACATGGGTGTTTCACCATCACCACCAGCATCAGCATCATCAACCACAAGGGGAAAAAAAAGCACAAGGTTCCCCAAAGCAAGGGATGGACACTTCCTCTTACAGATCCAGCGAGATGGAGAAGGGGTTGTGGGTGTGGGTGGGCTTGTGTCTCCCCCTCCCTCCCCTTTTTAAAAAGGCAGCCAGGTCACTAGGGCAGCCCAAAGAGCCACCAGGAGCAGGGGCAGGGGCGGGGGCAGGAGGAAGGGAGCCGAGCTGCTGCCCCCCCCGCACAGTTCGAATAAGCTGCCTTGGAAATCGAGGTTTTTTGATTCCCGTCTCAATTTCTCCCAGAGGTCTTTCGCTCCTTCCTGGCAATCGGTGAGCGCTGTGAGGGTGCACGTGTGGAAATCATCCCAGTACCTGCAGCGGGAGGAAGAGGAAGAAGAGCAGCCGGTATCAAAACAGGCAACGCACCCATCTTCCCAGGGGCTGTGTGTGTGTGGGTTCCTTTCTGTCCCCCGTCTCCCAACTGCGGAGCTGAGCCTCTGCCCCCACTCAAAAGAGAGTTTCTGGGAGGGATGCGCAGCCCCTAGCCTCCCCCGCCCTAAAATCCAGCCTCTTAACACCCTCCCGTCCCTCGAGAAATGGTTTGGGGAGGGATGCTCAGCCCTCCCCACCCTAAACCCCAACCTCTGCCCCCATCCGAGACATGGTTTTGGGAGACTTGCTCGACCCCTAGCCTCCCCCACCCTAAACCCCATCCCCTATCCCTCCTTCATCCCCCAGTTTCTGGGAGGCTTGCTCCTTCTCTTAAGCCGGACATTCTTTTTGCTGGGTACCACCTGCCCTTGTAGCTCCCGGGGGATGGAGGATGCTGCTGGTTGTGGGTTTTGGGGTTCCCCCTCCTCAGCCCTGCCTTCGGCACCAGCCTGGGCTGGGAGAGAGAGTGCAAAAGCATCGTTTTGGTGGGACTCTGCTGAAGGAGCTCCTTGTCCTGATGGGGGGAGAGGGCTTGCACCCCCCCAGTTGCCAAACGCTACCCTCGGAGCTCAGGGACTGACCCCGAGGGTTTGCCATCACCGGTGGGAGCGGGCAGATGGAGGTGAGAAAGGCATCCCTTTTCCCAGGGGTGTCCCAGTGAGGCGTTAGAAACCCTCGTGAGGGATCCCTGGGGCGGGATCAGGCTCTAATTGCCGGGGAGGAAGAGAGGAAGAGAAGGAGAATGAGGAAGAGGAGGAGAAGAGGTGGAGGAGGAGGAAGAAGGAGCACCTTCTCTTGGGAGATCCATAAAGATCCATGGCCAGGGGTCTAAGTGAAGGGTTCAACCTTCCCTAAGATCATTTCCAGCTGTTCCCACACTTTTTTCCCCTTTCTCAATTCCCTTTTTGACGAGAACTGGACCAGTCCCACTGCCCCATCTAAGGGTATGGAAGGACCTTTCCTACATCCTCCAAAAAATCACCCCCAAATCTGTGTCCTGCTCCCTATTTCCCTCCTGCTTCACGGGAGGCTCCTGCAAGTATGGATCTCGATTTTCTTTTTTCTTTTTTTTTTTTTTTTGAAGTAGTCCTACAGCCTCTAATTTATGAGCACTCTAAGCCGGTTGTAGACTCCCAATGTTTGCTACATTTGTAATAAATAATGAGATTCTGAGAAGACAGAGCCTGAGAGTGTGCCTCTCCTGCAGTATTTCTGCTGTAATTGCATCTCCCAAAGGAAAATTAAATCTTTTCCCATCTCCTTTCAAACCACATCTCAACACAGGGCGAATGCAAGTGGGTGGGAGAGGAAAAGGTTCTTGCTGGGGAAAAAAGGTGCTTTGGCCAGGTCAGGACCACCTCTGGTCCAGCATTCCAGGGCCGAAGGACATCCCATTAGGACACTGCTGGCCCTGGGTGTTTATTCCTCATGCGGGACACAGGAAAATCCCAAGCCAGTGTTTACAGGGAGGTGCCAGCCCCGGGAGGTGCTTGGCTCAGAAATCTCTGGGTAGGAAGAAAAGAGGATTAGTCTCTCCTCTTCCTTTTCCCTTTCTGTTTTCCTTGTTTTTCTTCCCCCCCCCCTCCCCCCCCGTTTTTCCTTTTTCCCTTTCTCCTCTTCAATTTGCCTTTCTGTTTTTCCTTTCCCCTTTTTCCTTTGGTTTTCCTTTCCCCCTTTTCCCTTTCTGTTTTTCCTTTTTTCCTTTTCCCTTCCCATTTCACATCCTTCATTTTCTGTTTTTTGTGGAGCAAAGGCAGAAACTCCCTCCATTCCAAACATATTTATGTAGAAGGACAATATCTCATTCCTAAATACGATTTTCTCCATTTTTTTTGTTTATTTGTTTGTTTGTTTTTTCAGTAGAGCCAGTTATTGTTGGGAGTCAGCAATGGGAAGACTGGAGAATACACTGGAGAACATCCTGGGTAGCCAGATATTTTTATATATATATGGTTTTTTCCCAGACGTATCAAAACTGCCCATTTCTGCCTCCTTCAGGGCAACTTCACCACCTTTCCCTTTCCTTGGTAAGATCTCTAGGGAAAACTACCCCCAGTGTAGAGCTCCTCCAGCTGTCCTAATTCCTCCAGCTTTGGATAGGAATTGAGAAGGAAGGGACCAGATGTCGATTTTACAAGGCTCTTTCCACTTCTGTATTATTAGTTTTTGGGGTGGGTGTTATAATAATTATTATTATTATTTTGCCCCTTCCTCTTCCTCCTCACTGGAAAACCTAAAACAAAATGGAAAAAAAACTAAAAAAGACTTTGGGAAAATAAAAAAGACATCGAGAAAAAAAAAACAAACAAAAGACATTTGAAAAACTCTTTCCAGGCTTTCCTGTTCCCCAAACCTGGCCTGCCCCCATGGCAGGGTGCTTGGAGGAACCCTAAAGCAGATGGGTCCAAAGGGGATGCTCTCCAAACCTTCAAAAATCAGGAGACTGGGATCCCAAACCTCTCTCCTACCACTGAGGGAGGACCCCAAAGCTCCCTCTCTACTTCTATTGCTCCCCTTCCCACCACCACCATCCAACCTCTCCTTTGCCCCTCCAAAATACCCATCCCTGGATGAGTCCCTAACCCCTTTCCCCCTCCTTGATAGCCCCGAAGGAGAGTGGAAAGACCTACGAGCAGATGGTTTGGAGGTTTCTCTTGTCGTCCAGGTCCTGGGGGTAAGTGGCCATGTTATCTCCCAGCCGCAGCAAACACGCCGAGAAGTCCCTAAAGACAGCATCGCACCTCCCTGCTGCTCTCACCGCCTGCACCAGGTACCCTGAGGAAGGGGGGGCAGGGGCACAGGTCAGCAAGACTGGACCCCTACCCATCCACCCACCCTCACGTCACCCCTTGCCGACCGTCCCCCCAGAGATCTGAGTCAGGAGGATGGAGCCAGATGTACCACAGGAGGAGGATGGAGGAATGGAGCTGGAGGTACTGCTGTGGACGGGAGGAGGATGATGGGATGGAGCTGGAGGAACTGCTGGGGGCAAGAGGATGGAGCCAGAGGTACCACTGGGGGCAAGAGAATGGAGAGATGGAGCCAGGGGTACCACTGGGGACAGGAGGATGGAGTGATGGAGCCAGGGGTACCACTGAGGGCAGGATGATGGAAAGATGGAGCCAGGGATACTACTGGGGACAGGATGATGGAGAGATGGAGCCAGGGGTACCACTGAGGGCAGGATGATGGAAAGATGGAGCCAGGGATACTACTGGGGGCAGGATGATGGAGAGATGGAGACAGGGGTACCACTGGGGGAAGGAGGAGGATGGAGCTAGGGGTACCAATAGAGACAAGAATCAGGATTTTCACCCTTTGCTGTTTTACCAGCGGGATTTCAATGGGTTAACAGCCTTGATTTCAGCCTTTTTTTTTTTTTTTTAATTTGAGGGGGGAGGTCCCAGGTCCCAGGATTTGCTCCTTTGTTAGGAAATTCCTCCTGGAAGCATCAAGCGCGTCCCTCCCCCTAGCTCCTGGCACACGCACAGCATCTTATTGCCCAGGTCGCTTGGCTAATGCCGTGAGAGACGCAAAAATAATTATTAATAATAATAATACTTTTTAAAAGCGCTAGACAAGGCATAGAAAAAAAAAAGAGTCCCAAAGGCAGGCACACGGCAGGGGGAAGGGAAAGAGATGAACCCTGTTCTGCTGCCTCCAGCATCCTTGGGGATTGCGCTAGGAAACGACACTCCATTCAAGGCGACAGTAACAAACCGGCTGCAAACGGGGAAAGAAAAAGAATTGCCCTATGTGTGAGGTGGTTCCTGCCGGGATGGAATGGGACAGGGAGACGGGACAGGATGGGACCGGGCATGCTGCTGCTGCTGCTGCTGCTGGATGTGGCTTGCAGGAGCAGGACAGGATGGGACCAGGGATGATAATGCTGCAGGAGCAGGACAGGATGGGACCAGGGATGATGATGCTGCAGGAGCAGGACAGGATGGGACCAGGGATGCTGCTGCGGTAGGATGTGGCCCGCAGGAGACAGGCCACGGCCCCAGCAGGCTAGGGGTACCCAAGCCCGGGGAGGAGGAAAGGTGGTGGTGGAGGACGCTCACTCCAAACCTCTCTCTTGCCAGCGATGAGGACTGGGGGCACCATGGAGACCCCGCTCAGGGGCTCGACCCCAGCCAGGATGTCACTGCGGCTAGCATGGGAGGGAAGTGGCTGCACCTCTCCCTTTCGGAGGTCGCCCGCACCTCCAAGGGGAGGTTGTTGGAGTGTGGGTCCCCTCCTGCCCCGTGTCCCCAAGGCATGGATATGGTGTGGACTCTGTTTCTTGCTAGGCATCAGTTCCAAGCTAAATGGCTGACTCCAAAAGAGGCTGTTTCAACCCAAATCCCTCTCTTGCCGTTTGATTCATCGCTACCAGGGCTTGGTAGCCACTCCCCTCTACACACACACACAACCCAGCACCAGCCGTCACATCAACACCCTCTCCCCCCACCTCCCCAGCAGGCTCCAGACATTGGCTACGGTAGAGAAAATAAATAAATTATTTAAAAAAAAAAAATCAGGCGAACAAATAGAGAAAAGCCAAGCAGCATCCCGAGAGGAAAACCGTGTCCTATAAAACCTGCTCCATCTCCATCGCACTCCGGCAGCTGCAGAGGGAAAGGGGGCGGGGGGGAAAGCTGCCCCCAGTTTCTCCAAAATTGTGATGAAAATTGAGGGTCGCTAGCCCTGGCTGGGGAGGGGTGGATGGAGGGGTGGATGGAGGGATAGGTTTGGGACCAATCGTGCTCAGAGCATCTCTCTCCTCCAAGGGATGCTCCAAGCCACCCCCTGCCTAAAAACCACCCTAAACCCCACCAATAGTAATAATAACAATAATACCCCAAAACCAGGCAGGCAAGGGTCTTGCCTACTTAAACCACAGCACGACGACCTTCTCCTCCGAAAAAAAATAAGATAAAATAAACCAAACCACAATAAACTAGTAGAGTGCAGCGATTTGCAGTGCAGCAGGACCTCAAAAGCCATCCAGTACCTGTGCTCTCCGTCCCCCTGCCCTTTAGCTGCTCCTAGCTGCAGCCATCCCGTCCCTGGGCACCTTCCGTGGAGAGTCAGTCCCTGATCTCCAGATCCACACATACCCCATCCCCTCCCCCAAAACCATCACCTCCTAAAATGTGGGGCATCTCAGATAGCTCCAATCCTTTCTGCTCAAATAAAACGATAGATAGATAAATAAATAGACAAAGAAATTAATAGATAAGGAATCAATAGATAAATACACAGATAAAAAGAAAGGTAAAGAAATGGATGGATAAATAGATAGATAAATAAAGAAATAGATATTAAAAAAAGAAACATTTTCTTTTTTCCCTCTTTTTGTTTTTAAACATAGACGTTTCAGCAAGGAGCAGAACATCCCTTTCACACGAACCTTTACCGGGGACCGGAAAAAACAAACAAACAAACAAAACAAAAGCCAAAACCAACAAACGGTCCTTTGCAAACCTCACACGGACAAGCAGGAGCTGATTTCGGGGCGGGGAAGAGTGGGAGGAAGGTTCCCCGAAATCCCGAAGGAGGAGCAGGGAGGAGAAAAACCCCTCCAGTAGCATCACATCCATCCTCTCACAGGGCACCGCAAAGCCACCGCAGCATTGACCATCCCCGCGGTGAGTAGAGATCTTTAGGGAGAACTTCCCAAATCCCTGCTCCTGGCCATTCCCAGCTCCCTCTTGACATTGCACCGCAAATACAATCTTCCCTCTGTTTGCAGCAAAGAAATACAAACGCGAGAAAATCTTCTTCCTCCTCCTCCTCCAAACGAACCAAAAAACCGCAAGGACTGAGATGAGGGATAACATCCAAAGAATTCCTTTCCCCTTCTTTCTCTGCCGGTACAGAAAATGGCCTTCAGAGGAGTTCAGCCTCATTTAAAATGGAAATGTAACACGAATCGAGATCCACATTTTCCAGAGGTCATCATTTCATCACAACATTTCTTAGGCATTTCTGTTCTCCATGAGGAAATGTTCAAGGCATTTTGCCTCCTTTTTTTTCCTCCCCCCTCTTTTTGCCTCCTTCTTTCCTCCCTTTCTTGTCCTACTCCCCTCTCTTTTTCCCCCCTTCTATTTCTTTTTTCCCCTTCTATTTTTTCTTTTCCTTTTCTTCTCTTAATTTTAAAAAGAAATTATTTATCCTTTTCTTCCCCGCAAGATACTTGACATCGTCCCGAGAGGGTGACCGAGCAAACCCATCTCTAAATAGTAATTTAGTATTATTATTACTTAAAATTAATTATTATTATAGCAAAATCCCTTTGCAGGCAAATTATTTGCAAAGGTCTCTTCGCACCTGATAATCTGGAGAAGCAAAGGTGCGTTTTAATCGCCCATCTTTTGGCTCCTGCTCGGGAATCTACATATTCAAGAGCTAACCTTTACAGTTTGCCTGGCTAGGACCAAAGAGCTCATTAACTTGGAGATCGTTTCTTGTCTACAGCTAAAAATAATAACAAATATATATATAGAAAGAACCTCAAAAAATTCAGCAAAGAAATGTTGAATAAAATGAACCTGAGAAAAAAAGCCAAAAAAGAACTATCGACAAAAAAAACCCAAACCAAAAAAAATCCCGAAAAAAATCGAAGATACCAAAACAAAAGCAGCAGAAGGAGGACACAGAATCTCAGCCCGGACTGGAGGGAAATCTGCTCTATTTTAAGGAACTTAACATATAGCCAGTTTTGAGGGGCTCGTTTTTGACAGCGATTTTCCGAACACCATATTAACAACCTGGCAATGGGACTTGGCGATTTACACATACTTATTTGTTTAATCCGCATTCGGTTGGATAATAATAATAATTAGTAATTATTATTTTTGATTCAGTGATGGATTTTGTTTGTTTTTTTGCTCTGCAAAAGTGAAAAGCCTCCAAAGAGTTCCCCAAGAAGCCCTTTGCCAGTCCTCTTAATTTTTTACCTTAAAAAAAGAGAACTTTCCTAAGCCATTTTGTGCCTGTTTGCCCTTTAGGGAAGGAATTTCCCAGCACTGGGGTCCCCAGATTGTCGGTGGGAAGGAACGAAGGGGTCGAAAAGGAGATAGAAAATCAGTTCGTAGGGATAGAGAGAACTATCCCTATAGTATAGGAAGAGTAGTATATAGCATATAGTATAGATAAATAGGAAGGGGGGGGAAGGAGGAAAATAAAGAGGAGGGAAAAAATGAAGCGAAGTCTGAATGAGCATGCAGTGAGCGAGAGAAAACGGACAGAAGTAATTTAAATGGAATACAAGGGGTAGGAGAGGAATACAAGAGGCTGGAACGGAATAAAAGAAGTGGGAAAGGAATAAAAGGAGAAGGAAAAGAATAAGAGGAATAGAAGGAGTAGAAAAGGGACTAAGAGGAATAAAAAAGGAATAGAAAGGAATAACAAAGGATTTTTTAAAAATTAAAATGACTACTAAAAGAATAGAAGAGAATAAAGAAAGAAATCAAAGGAATAAAGGACAAATTAAAAGCAATAATAAAACCCCCAAACAAACCCCTTTTCCGTGGACCCTCCTTGCTTGGAAAAAGCGGGAAGAAGGAGCAAGGATGGGGAGCTAGGTCCCTCCACTACGCTGAACCGCGGTCCCCGGCGCAGGTCATGTCACCATTCCATTCCTGCATGCACCAGCCGGGCTTGAGGGGTGAGGGGGGGTGGAGGGGTCCCCCCCAAGTCGAGAGCCCCATTATGGGCAGTCCACTTACCTATCTGTACAGCCAGGATCAGCGAGATATATCTGCCGTTCAACTTAAGTCCCATCCTACATTTAGTAAAACCATTTGCGGCTGCAGATCTTTAAATAGTTACTTTGGAGAACGTGGGGGAAAGCTGCAAAATCAGCATTGCCAACGAGTTCCCAGCAGCGGAGAAGGACTTTTTGTTGTTGTTGTTGGGTGGGTTTTTTTGGTAGTTTTTGGTTTTGGTTGGGTTTGGTTTTTTTTGCAGACGAGATGTGGGGAAAGACGAGAAGAGAGGAGAAGGAGGGAAGGAGGAGAGGGAGAAGGTTGAGGAGGACTTAGCTGGGAATGGTTTGCTCCATTAGGAGGGGGCGGGGGAAGAACATCCTCACGCCCACCACCAGCCCTGACGCGGGGGGATGACACCGACCCAGCTTTTATTTATTATTTTTCCTCCCCCCCTCCCTTTCTTCTTCTTCTTTTTAGAGAAACGCCATTTATAGGCATCACAGCCTGGATTTATCCTCTCTCCTCTTATTCCCCCCTCCTCAGCCTCATTAATGACTGAGAAAATCCCCCTCCCCTCCTCCCCAGCATAGCACCCTGGCTCCGCCTGCTCCTGGTAGCCAGGACCATCCCTCCCCCTCCCCGGGGGTGGGAAGGATGCGGGGGTGGGATAAGGGGACACACATAGTGGAGGAACCCCCCTCCCCCCCAACCCTCTCCATCCATCTATCTCTCCATCCATCTATCTCTCCATCCATCCCACCCCCAGGACCGCCCTGTCGGGGCTGGTGCAGACCCCGCTCTGCAGAGAGGGGAGGAGGAAAGGGAGGTGACGATGGAGGTGGTAGGATGGGTGGTGCTGGTGATGCTGGTGATAGTGGCCCCTCCCCTTGCCCCCCCTCCCCCACCATGACGTCACCCCCAAAATAAGGTGTCTTTGGGGCGGGGGGAGCTGGTTTCTTCCCAGTGGTAGCATCTTGGCTGTGCGACTGCAGAGGCTAGAGGGAGGAAAGGGGTCAAGGGTAGTTCCTGGCGAGCCCCAGTGCGGCTGGGCTGTGGCTGGGGTGGGTCAACGCACCTCATCCTCTGGGAACAAGCTGCAGGTGAAGGGGATGGTATTAACCGAGGCTACGGCGCTTGGTTTGAGGCGTTCCTCCAGCCTGACTGTCTACCCGAACCCTCCTTAAGGCATCCCCTCCAGCAGTGTGAGAGGAACATGAAGGTGCCGGGATGGGCTTCACCTGGTACAAAGGAACCAGCCAAAACCTCACCTGACAGCCTTTCCCCTGCACCCTTCCGCTGCAAAGTTATTCTCCACCACCCCCAGCCAAGCCCTGACCTTCACCAGCCATCTGTAGCATCTCCAGGAGAAAAAGGAGGACCGGTGGCAGTAAGAACTGCTGTTTACCTTTGCTCCTCTCAGATTTAGGTCTCTTCCTCTTCAGCACTGTGGAGCCCTGAACAAGTTGGGCTACCAGTTGGTCCTTCTCTTCCACAAACCACCTGTGACAAACCTCAGACCTCAGTGACAGAAGGACAGCAGCTGCCAGGCTGGGTCCCAGTGATTCCCATGGGCTGCAAATGCCTGAAGCCCACCAGGCAAGGAAAGGGATTGCACAGGGTTCAGTGAATCAGAGGGAAGGAAGGAAGCAAGCTAGCTGGAGGACAAGAGGAAAAGCTTCCTTGCCCTGGCCTCTTTAGGTCTACTTGATGCGTGCAGAGGCATTCTGCAATGCACATCCTCTTAAAGCCATCATGAACCACCCAAAGCTCTGGTTATTCAGCTGGCAAGCAGGTTCAGTGTTGGATAACTGTGCTAGCAGTCAGCTGGGACCTGCAGGTGGAAAACCCTGGCTGGTCTCCTCTGCTCCTTCCCCCTATTCCTTTCTGTTCCACCTTTTCTTCCTGTAGGTCTCCACAATGGGCAGTGAGCTGGATTAGAGGACGGAGCTGGCTGAAAACTAACCCAAGGAATTATTTTGGTTAGAAAAGACCTTCAAGATCATCAAGTCCAACCGTTAATAAAACACTGCCAGGTCACCACTAAACCATGTCTCTCAGCACCACATCTCCACTGCTTTTAAACCCCTCCAGGGCTGGTGTCTCCACCACTACCCTGGGCAGTCCTGCCATTCACTCAACCATGGATCTACAGCTCAGAGAAGAGTTGCCTTTTACATTCTCCTGAAGACATTGGTGGCAGCAAGGAAGCTGAGGCTAAGCTTTGGGCTCTGCACTGTACTCTCTGTCAAAGGAGTGAAAGCCTTGAGTTTAAGCTGGACCTAAGGCAAACCACTTTACCTCAGTTTTTTGCTCCTGTAGTGATGGTGCTTTTGTAATGCAGGAGTCTGAAAAAGATATCAAAATGTGGACCTCCCTGTCCTTTTCCCAGGAGGAAAGCAGGTTGGAGATTCCACAACCTCTCTGATGTCTCACAGACAGTGCATTACCAGCATAAGAAAAGGTAGAGGATGAAAGGAGTGTGGGTTGAGGTACATGGATGGAGACACTGAACCTACCATCTCTGAGGAGCATGGTCACTTGTGGAAGGACTCCTGCAGGAGCACCAAGTAGTGGAGGCTGCAGCAAGAGGGATTTCTCCTTTCACTCCTCTGCCCTGTTGCTAACTCTGTTGGTTTGTTTCTACATTCATATCTGCCATGTTTTTACCTGCTCTTTTTTGTTTATCCTGAGGACAAACAAGCTACAGCTTCAGGTTAAAGGTTGGGTTGGCTCCAAGAGCCTTGCATTGAGCATCATTTTGACCTCACACTGTATAAATCTGCTTTGCAATGAACTTTGGGGCAGTTTCCAATGCACAATCAGGGAAAGTTTAATATCTGGCTTTGGTAAGTCCATCAGGGATGAAATGACCAGACCCTCTAGCAATCTGGCCACAAATCTCTTATAAGAACCGGCATTTCTGGGGGATTTCTGGCCAAACAACAACAAAATCGTCTAACAGCTAGAGGCATCAATTACAGAGGCACAAAGGGCTTGGCCAAATTCCTCCAGACGTTCTTGACTGTTGGGGCAGTCCAACTATGTCTGAAATTCAAGCCTGGCTCCAGCCTTGCAACCTTTCCTGCCGCAGGAAGGGGCCTCTTGGGCTATAGATTCTGAATGAAAGCCAAGGGTTTCAGCCCATCTCAAATAGCAGCACTCACAGCTCTGCTGGGAGCCAGGGAACAGGATGAAGTGGGGACAGTTGGTTTTCAAAATAGCTGCTTATTTTTTTCTATTTTAATTCTTTCTTTCACCTTTTTTTCCCCCCTTTTCCCCTCCTCTTTTTTTCTTTTTCCTTAATTTCCCCCCCCCCCCCCTTTTTTTTTTTTTGTTTTCCAGCATGGTATTAGAAGATGTTTGAATGTCCACCCATCTCCAAGAGAAACTACTGGTGGATGTTTTCCAAGAGGCTCTCATGACAATGCCTTTCTCATTCCCTGTCAGGAAAATTTGCTCCTCAGGCATCATTTTACCCTTTACTTTAAGCAGGTCTCCGTCCCCACAACCTCCTGCTCCCCTTGTGAAGGCTGACATGTGACCATGGTGGAGGCAGAAGGACAGAGCCCACCACCCTTGGCCAGCTAGAGCTCTGGGGAAGCTTTTGGGTGGGCAGCCCTGAGCTGGCACTGCTGGGAGGAGAGAAGAGTGCTGGGCACCTGATTTAATGCCAGCTCAGCTCCAGCTCAATCATCCACCACAAGAGGACCTGCTGCCTTCAGAGGCTGTGTTTCTCCTTCAGCTTTCAGCTGACTGTCATGGCTGAAGCTCAGAAGAGGCAGAACATCTCAAGGTAGCAAGGAGACAGTGAGAGAGATGCTTTCCCTGGCTGCATCTGCTTCTTTTCCTTTCATCCTTTTCTTTTCCTTTTCCCCTTTCTTTTCTTTTTTTCCTTTTTTTATTCCTCTTTATTCTTTTCCTCCTTCTTTCTTTTTTGTTTCCTTTTTTCTTTCTTTCCTTTTTCCTCTTTTCTTTTTCCCTTTATTTTCTCTTTTTTCTTGTTTTTTTCCCTTGCTTTCTCTTTCCCTCTCCTTTTTTTCTTTCCTTTTCCTTTTTTTTTTTCCTTCTTCCTTTTCTAATGCAAAACACCTCTCCAATCTGCTCACACCTCCCCGTTGCAGGCTAGCAATAGGGATGAAAACCTGACTCTTTTGTGCTGTCAATCAGAGGCTGATTTATTCTAAGCCTAGAAGGGGAGGGTCCAGCGACCATGCTGATATTTAAAAGTCCCTCCTAGGGGTGTGTGAGAAACCTATTCCCTCTTAGCTCATCCTGCAGTAACATCTCCTCTGCCAGAAGGTGACTGCTTGCTTTTATTCTCCAGCACCAACAGCCAGAGATGCAGCACTAGAGAAGCTGAGATGAAGCAGGAGCTCGTGTCTTTGCTTTAAGTTGTGTCTCCATCCCTTCCTGTCTGCAGGTCCCTTAAGAAGAAGGGACAGACTGACACTTTCGAGAGGTGCTTCCCAGCCCTCAGTGACCCATTTTCATAAAATCATAGAATCCTAGAACGGTTTGAGGCGGAAGGGACCTTAAAGACCTTGTAGCTCCAACCCCCCCTGCCATGGGTAGGGATGTCACCCCCTAGACCAGGTTGCCCAGGGTCACATCTAACCTGGCCTCAGAGGAAGGTGGCCAGCCAGAAAAAATACCAGTGGGCATCAAACCTAGCTGATAAATGGCTATATCTGTTCCTCCAAGATTTTGTATAGCTAGAAAAATGAGGAGAACACCCTGAAACCATGACAAGTAGGATTAAAGAAATGCTTTTCCATAATGGTCAGACTTCTGAAGCTTTTTTGGGTGGCCTTCTTTATTAGATACCTGGCTCCATGAAAAGTTGGAGGTGTCTGGCTTTAGCTAAGCAGCAAAAGGCCCTGAAGTTGTGTCCCCAAGACCAGAATTTGCCCCACATCTGCCTAGGAATTGGTACTAAATGACTGCTTGTGGTTCAGCATGAAAAATGATTGCCTCCTGCTGTCTCTGAGAATCTGAACTGTTGCTGTTGGTTCCAAATATAAAACTGGGAAAGGAGAGGGGGAAAAAAAAAAAAAGATAATCCCTGAGTGAGTGGATGTAAAAGGGATGTGCATGCTCACTACTGCCTCTTTAAGGAGTGGGAAGTGCTGGGTAAGGTATTTGTAAGCTATGTGACACAGAAAACAACTGTCTGCTGTAAACTTAGAAAGTGATTAGAATAATGCAGTCTTCAGCCTCAGCTTCTGGGATTTGCAAGCCTTCAGCAGTGTCTGGCACACAGAAGTGTCTCTTCTCCTTTGAAAGTCTTTATCTTTTTAAACTTCTCTGCCTTATTGATAACTTTCAAGATCATCTATCCCTGTCCTCTCTGCTTCCTGCACCAGACCTTCCATCATTTCCAGATCTTCACACCATTTCCAGTCTGAACCTTCTTAGCAGTATAACATCTAAATATTGCAAAAGGCTTGCTTTTGGTCCCTCAAAATACAACCAAGAGCACAGTGAGACTCCCCAAACAAATACACACCAAATTTTAGCCTCACAGCAACACAACTGCAGAAGCAAAGCATCGCTTGTGTGTCTGCATATCTGGCTGGCTGGAGCTACCCAGGGTGAGCAAAGATCTATTGAGAGTTCCTCAGCTCTGCTACAGAAGCAGAACTCCAGGCTTCCCTGGCTTCCTTTGCTCAGCCTCTATCTTCACCCTGCAGTCATTTCCTCTCTTAAACCCCAATCTTAACAGAAAACCCCCCAAGATATCACTTGACCACAAGCAGCTGGTGGCAATCAACCCAGTCAGGAAAACACCATCCATGACTGAAGCAGGAGTGGTTGTGTTTAACTGCACTCCTCAGAGAGAGAGATTTTTAGGAGGGTGCCTCTGTGTGCACTCCAAACTCTAGATCTGATTATCATGACCCTTTAGGATCAGCCACTGGTGGTGGTGGCAGTGCTGCTGAGCCCAGGAGAGGGGAGGGGAGGAAGCTCCAGGCAGATGGAGTTCACACCCACCACCGTTCTGTCGGAGACACATGATTTTGCTGAAGGTGCCTGTGGATGTTTCCAAGAGTAGGATGGGTTTCAGGAAAGCAGCCTCAGGAGGAAGCATCTTTACCACTCAGCATCTTGACTACTGACATTTTCCAGCAAGAAGCACAAACCTAAGGCAGATGTGGTCACTTCTCATCACAGACTGGAGAAAAGGCTGTAGAGGTGGGAAATGGCTGTGAAAAGGCTGATACTGGTGGATTTCCTGCATTCAGCATTACTGTTTTCATAAAACACAAAACTGCACAACAGTCCAGGTTGGAAGGGAGCTCCAGAGGTCATCTGCTCCAGTCTTTCATGGAAAAAGGAGCCTGGATGAGATTATGTAACACCTTGCCCACTTGTGTCTTGAAAACCTGCTGGGCTGCAAACTCCACCACATCCCTGGGAGGTTGATCTAGTAATTGCTTTATTATAGAACCACAGAATCATTTTGCTGGGAAGAGACCTTTCAGATCATCAGATCCAACCATTAACCAGCACTGCCAAGTGATCACTAAGCCATATCCCTCAGCACCACATCTCCATGGCTTTTCAATCCCTCCAGGGATGGTGGCTCCACCACTGCCCTGGTCTGCCTGGGCCAGGGCTTGACAACCCTTCTGGGGAAGAAATTGTTCCTCATGTCCAACTTAAACTTTTCCTGGTGCAACTTCAGGCTGTTTTCTCTTGTTCTATCACTTGCTCCTTGGGAGAAGAAACCACCCCCACCTCACCCCAACCTCCTTCCAGAAGGTGAAATCCACCATAACTCACTGTAACAACATCACGGTGAGATCCATCCTGTGTGATGAGCTGTATGTGTCATGCCAGAGCTGTTGATCACTCTCTGACATCCTTCATAGACACTTTGGTCCAGATATCAGTTCACCCTGAGTGCATGAGGATAACCTTGACCACACTCCCATGGTCTTAAGGCAACTTCAGTTTCTTTGATTGCAAATGCCAGCAACCAAGTTCTGGCTCTTGGCTCAGAACCAAGCTCCCAATCTGGACTAAGACCATTGCCAGGACACAAACTGGCTGTAGAAGAACCTTCCTCCTCCCTTTGGATCAATAACTAACCCTGAAGGTTGCTGGCAGGTTCTTGCTTCCAGGGACTTTGACAGCAGAACTTCAATTGACCACTCTGAGGTGGGACCTTCCTTGGTGGGGTGATATTCTCAATCATGTGCTCCTTCCATTGATTTATAGAGTATCTACTGCCACAGAAGCTATTAACCTTCAGGTACAGTAGGACTTCAATAACTGAAATACCATTCTCAGTTTTCTTTGTAGCAGTCAATATGATTTGTTCTAGGAAAAAACATAAATATATGTGTAAAGAACCAAGCACGTCACCTCTCCAGCTATCATGGGAAGATACTGCTTCTACCTCTCAAACTTTCCTTCAGCAGCATGAAAACCAAAGTTTCAGGGGATCTTTGGGGTTTAGGGATCGGGAAAATGATGTGTTAATTAATTGTGGGCTGATGAGAACATTGCCAGGACAGATGTTCTGCCAGTCACACATGCTTTGTAAGAACTTCAAGTGAGATCTCACTTTCCTAGGGAGGATGGAATCTAGGAGGAAGAATGTATGAAGAGGTGAAAAGGGCTCTGTGACAAGGAAAAGCAGGATGGATCTGTACCTGCACATGGGACCTGATTTGCAGAGATGCTGAGGACCTGCAGCTTCTTCAACCCCTTCCTTCTCCACTATTAGCTTTGGGAACACATTTATGACACTGGAAAGTGGGAAAGGTCAGAGATAAGTCCCATGACTGAGTAGAAAGCTGCTTCCCAAAGGCATGACTTGAGCAGAATGCATTAAAACCAGCCTTCTCCAGAACCTGCATTTGGGCCACTTTTGCCTTGCATGTGAGCCCATTGTAATGTGTCAGCTGTCACACAGGGGTCTGCAGCTGGAAAAGCCAAGAGAAGCTCCATGAATGCTGTTCAGAAGTGCAGGGAGCAAGCAAAGAGCCTGCAGCCACCTCCAGGACTCAACTTGCTCCTCAGCATGATTAGGCAGAGCAATAAAGATTCACAGAATCCTAGAATGGTTTGGGTTGGAAGGGACCTTAAATATCATCTAGTTCCTGTCCCACTGTCATGGGCAGGGATGCCACCCACTAGATCAGGAGGTTGCCCAGGGCCCATCCAACCTGGTCTTGAATGCATCCACAACCTCTCTGGGCAATCTGTTAAGAAGCTGGAAAGTGCTGCGGAGACCTGGGCACTGATGTCTTTCCTGCATCACTTACCCATGGCCACTAGCTAACAGACAGGCAGGATCTGAAACCACCTTTGTGAGCATCAAAGGCCTTTGCCTAACAACCTTGAGGAGCTGCATCTCTTTCTGATGTTGTTCTTTGCTTGTACCACCTCTGATCCTTCTTGCCTTTGGGTTTTGTGATGAACTTCTTCCTCTGCTAGACCCTGGTAATTTGGGACTGAAGCTCAAGGGCCTTGGAGAAGTCTCCTCCAGCTGGTGAGCAGGCAGTGGCCATGAAAGTCAGGCTGGGAGGTGACAGGCTGTTGTAGTTGGTGTCTCCTGTCACTAGCATGAGACACACAAGCATCCTGGGCTTCTCTTCTGGGAGGTGCTGAGCAGGTCTGTGGGGTGCCAATGCTGGCATGGAGTGGGGACTGTGCTTCATGGTAGACCTTGGCATCCTCAATGGTAAAGCCTCAAGAGCAGAAACTCTCCAGGTTACCCCAATCTACTGCAAACACGTGGGGGTTTTTGCTTAACAGTTACAGCACAGTAGCTAAAATGGGTGAGGGGGTGGGAGGCACACCAAAAATCCTTTGTCATGACTACTAACCCCTGATGGATGGCTGATCTGACCTGTAGAGTCCAGCAGAGCCCCACCACCATCTTCCCATTGACTTCCAAAAGACTTTGCTGGAGATCATCACACTGCTTTGCCCAACACAGCCCAAGCAGATAATGCAGATATTTCTCAGCCAAGTCATGAGGAGACAGAACTTCTTACTGAAGGGGAAAAAGACATGGAAATAAAATGACTCATTAAGGCAACTGCCCTCTCTCCCCTCCCCATGACATGCCCACCTGAAGCCCCATGGTTGATGACAATAGATTTCAGGAAGTCCTCTAAGGATGGGGTGGGGATTATTCTTTTCCCCATTTCTTCCTTTTTTCCACTCAGAGCAAAGTGTGATGCCCTGCCAGGGAACAAGTCCAGACAGAGAGAGGGAGCTGCTAAAAGGTAGTGATTGCAGCACTGATCTCTTGCAGGCTCTGCAGTGTGAGGAGGTGGTTCTGAATCACAATGAACTTAATTGAACAAGAAATGGCATTGATTTTTCCTTCTCAGCCCTCCCCATGGCTCACAGCAGCAGTGCACTGAACCTTCTGCCCATGCCAAGTAGCAGAAATGCACAGTGCAGTAGAAAGGAGATTTTTAAGTTATTATTATTATTTTTGTCCTGTCATTAGCATGTATTTATTTTTAAACAGGGACAAAAAAAAAAAGCCAAAGCTCTCTAGGTTTTGAATTGCCCTTGGGGAAAAGCATTGCCTGTCCAGTATGAGTTTCAGGAGCACAGGTTATCCCTAAATCACAGCATAGTGGGGGTTGGAAGGGACCTCTGGGAATCATCTAGTTCAGACCCCTGCTAAAGCAGGGTCACCCACAGCAGCTTGTCCAGGATCACCTCCAGCTGCCTTGGGAATCTCTCCCCACAAGGAGACTCCACAACCTCTCTGGGCAGCCTGGGCCAGGGCTCCAACACCCTCACACTAAACAAGCTTCTCCTTCTGTTCAGGTGGAACCTCCTGGGTTCCAGTTTGTGCCCAGTGCCCCTTGGCCTGCCACTGGCCACCACTTGCCACTAACCTTTAGCTCTTGCTCAGCACTGATCAGGTCCCCTCTGGGTCTGCTGTTCTCCAAGCTAAGCAGCCCCAGGGCTCTCAGCCTTTCCTCCTGCCAGAGCTGCTCCAGTGCCCTCAGCATCCTCTTGGGCTCTGCTGGACTCTCTCCAGTAGTTCCTTGTCTCTCCTGAACTGGGGAGCCCAGAACTGTGCACACTACTCCAGCTGTGGCCTCACTAGGGCAGAACAGATGGGGAGGAGATCCCTATGATTTTCTGATTACAAGCAACAACCTTTCTCTACACTAAATGCCTACAGAATTCACTTAAAAATCATCAGCAACCGTTATTCCTATTTCTGGAGAGTAAAACATATCTCCACAAGCAGAAATGCCACCAGCTGACCCACCAGCGTTTTGCTTCCTCTGGGTTGATCTGGCACTTCCTTCCAAAGTGGAAGCTCACTTGATGCCAGCTGTGTGTATTTTCTTCCCTAGGAGGTAGACATACATGTTGAAAGGGGCTGGACTGGTACCTCCAGATTCATGTTCAGAGCCCACTAGCACAGCCTGTCCATTGCTCAGTTGGCCAGGGAAGGGCTGGATCTGCTGGGCATAAACTACCTGGAGCTGGACTCCAGCAGGCAGCAGATGAGTGAGAACCTCTTCAACATATCTCTTACTCTCCATCCTCATGCTTTGCTGTCATCAAATGTAGGAAGCAGTGAAGTTCGTGGTCAGGTCTTTTGACTTTAGGTTGCAGAAACCCAACATCCAAGAAATGGAGGTTTCCTTGTCCACATCACATTCTGGATTTCACAACATCCATGAGGCAGAAAAAGCTCTGTCTCATGGGGTACTTCCATGGCTGTCCTCCTCCCTACCAGCTGAAGCCCTGACTGAAGAGATGTCCCCCTACCCTGTGTGAAGAACTGCAGGGTAGAAACAGGTCACAGAACATCAAGTGGAGCTCCGGTTTGGAAATCCTGGAGCAGGCCAATGCTCCTGGAGACATGAGTAGATCACAAGGTGACTCTGAGCCCTGAACTTGACACCAGCAAATGCATTCTGGTGTCTCAGGCAAAGAAGAACATTTCTCTTGCCTGCCTCCTACCACTTGATAGAAATTGACTTTAAAATAATACCATTTTCTGCTTAGTTCTGCTCCTTTCTTTCCTCTGCTTTTCTACCAACACTTGTGATTTTTTTTAATTTTCCTCTTCCTGTTTCCTTCCTGCTTCTGTCCACAGACTTCATCAAAAGGGATTTGATTTTGATGCCCTTCACCAAAAAGCACTTTATAAAGCATGGCCAGCCACACCTCGTGGCTTTTCACTGGCCCCAGTGTTCAGCCTGTAGTTTGGGTGATGGGCCAGGCTGTTTCATCCACCTCTCTCCAAGAGGGAGCTTAAACTCTGCTCTGCTAAACTCATTCAGGCCAGGAGACTCCAATCTCACCTCAATCACAGCAATACTTTTTAATTTAGTAGGGTTGAAAATCATGACTGTATTTATAATTTATTCCTTGTTTTTTCATGCTTAAGGGTTTTTAAGGAACCATCTTCAGCTTCACTGTGTTCCTGATGGTGACATCTGCTTACCTGTCAGAGGTCACTTATGTCCTTCCATGTGTGGGCTGACTGGACCAGGACAAGGCATCTTCTAGCATTCAGAGGAATCCATGGGGGATCTCTCTCTATTTGATTAAAAGCTCTCAAATTGCTTTTCCAAGATCTTTTTTCCTCCCCTAGATCTGGAAGCATCACACAGAAAAGAGAGTGGTGTGAGCAGCAGAACATTCAAGAGGAAAGGTCTAACAGCATGATGACCTCCACAAAGGGTGTAAGGCTGAAGATACTCTAGATGCTTAGACATCACAGATGCACAAACTTAGAAGACAGCAATGTAACTAACCCAGAAACATCTCACAAACCTCAGACAGTTCTGAGGCTAGGATGGCACTTGCCACACACAGAGGGCAAAAAACCAACCCCAACCCAATAAACCCAAACCAAAACCTCTCTCCTGTATATCCTCTTCCAGGTCCTTGACTGCAGAGAACTGCTAGGCACAGAACTATTAGTCTAACTAGCTTGAAATTACATCCTGAGAAAGTGACTGAACTTGGAAAGCTGGAGAGAAGAATTCCACTGAGGAGCCACAGTGCTGGTGGGGGACTTCAAAGTGATCACTATTCTTCAGGTCTGGGGAAAAAGAAGCAGAAGTGATTTTGAAAGAGATTCTGGATGTTTCAGACACTAAGTGAAATTTGCACCCAGTTAATTGTTCCCATTCCAAGGGAAGGAAAAGTCAAAGCCCACAGGGGTGCCTTGTTTTTTTTCAAGTGAGATCTAAATGATCATGATCTAAGTTAGTCTGATCAGCTTAGCAGAAAATTTGTCTGGGGTTTTGTACCTGGGAGCTGTATGATGCAGTAGATGACACATACCTCGCCTCTCAGGAGCTGTGATGAAGGATTTGGGTAGGGGCTCCTTCCTGCCCCAGAGCTCAGCCCACCTGCAGCTCTGAGATCTGGGATGGAAATGTTCTTCCTTGATCGTGGGCTTCCAACAAGCTCATTTCAACCCTCCAGCTCAGGATGGCTCTCACTTTGTCTTCAGGAGATCTGGTTGGCCTTGGGGGATAGAAAAGTAATATTTGAGGGAAAGATCATAAAAGAAGAGTTACTCCAGGCTAAATTTTGCCTTTTGATGCCTGTGAGTGGATGATAAAGGAGTGTCTTGGGCTAAAAAGGAATCAGGTTTACATCTCATGTGAAGGCTTGGGTTTACTGCTACAAGATTAAACAATCAACTTGGATTCAGGGTTTTTATAGCAGGTGATTGCCTTTGCCTCAGCAGCCACCATCTAGAGAACTTTTCAACTTGCTGAAGATACAAAAAGGGAGAGGCAAGGGGTTAAAGCTCTTAAAATACAAGGCAATCCATTTTATTGTATCAATATCTTTTTTTCCTGCTCCCTTACCAATTAGAGAGAAAAAAAGTAATCTTATGTTGTTGATTTTAGGGGTGGTCTTGCACTGTCCTGCTTTGGAAGAGAGGAGGAGTTGGGAATTCTTCCTGATTTATGGAAGTGGCTCCTCATTCTGATGACTCTGTTTAAAGAGACAACATGCAAACCACACACAAAGTGAGAAAAGCCAGAGTCAATCCCATCATGGAGGATACTGTCTTCAGCACTGATATTTTTAACTCCTCACAACCTGTAGGGAGAAACAGAGATTTTAACAGCTGCTGCAGGATCTGGCAAGCTACTAACTACATTTCACTGCTCAAGGTACTACTTTTAAGATTTTTTTTTGGATCACACATGATAAAAGATGGCTTTGTCTTTTTTTTTTTTTTTTGTCTTATGGTTATTAGCTAAAGAGCAGCCAGCTCCAGACAGTGTTTGGCATTGCAGCTGGTGTCCCCTTTGCAACCAACTTCTTGGTATCCCAGAAGAAGTCAACTGGTGAGAGCTAAGAGGTTTGGGGGCGGGTGGAGGGGGGGCAGGGCAGAGCCCAGCACAAATGGCTTGGTCTGGTTTTAATTCCTAAAACCTGGAGTATAGAATCATAAAATTGTTTAGGTTGGAAGAGATCTTTAAGATCATCAAGTCCAGCTACCAGGTCACCACTGAACCTTGACCCTCAGCACCACATCTCCATAGCTTTTCAATCCCTCCAGGGATGGTGACTCCACCACTGCCCTGGGCAGCCTGGACCAGGCCTTGACAATCCTTCTGGGGAAGAAATTGTTCCTAATGTCCAGCCTAAACCTCCCCTGGTGCAGCTTGAGGCTGTTTGCTCTTGTCCTATCCCTGGAGGAAAGGAGCATTTGAATTGCCTGGAGAGTGCTGTGAATTCTTAGCGGACCCCAAGTGGTCTCCAACCCCTCACTCCTTGTAGCTCCTCATAACAGCCTAATAACATACAGCTGTTGTGTGGCAGTGGTCCCTTCCCTGGGACAGCTTGTCCAGAACCTGATAACCAAGATCAAACTGACTCAGAGCCCAAACTGACTCAGAGCCTAAGGCAGATGTTTCTTCAGTGTACGCTGCTCTAACTCAGTAGAGGAAAGCTGCCTGTGAAACACATAACCTTGAAGCAGTTGCCATTCCTAACCCACAATTTCCCTTCAGCTGATAAGCATAGCTCATGTCAAGTAGGGCTTGCTGTGATCAGTGCTGTTGTTTGAGGAGCAGGCACCAGGGTTCAACAGGAGTGGAGGTGCTGGGGTTTGACCTGTGGCTCCTGTCAAGTGCTCAGCTCTATCTCCACAGTCTTTGACCTCTGAGTAGACACCATCGTGATGTAGCCGTAATTTAGCCCTGGCAAGGATTGAATGCAAATGTGCCACCTTCTCAATTAGGAAGGAGGAAACATTCATTTTGGCTGCAAATATCCTGACTGTTACAGAAAGTGTTTTAATTACTGAACCTTGGTGAAATTCAGCTTTGTGGAGGAATGAAGTCTAGTTCTCTTCCCGGGCGGGTGACTGCACTTCTGTTCCCTCAAGGAGCCTGGTTATTTCTTTCTGTGGTCCTCATGGCTAGTTAAAAAATCAATATCATTGATCCTCATTCTATCCACATCAAATCCTGCCGTATGCTCCCTGCAAGCCTCCCCTGTGAGCTCAAATGGCTACTGGTGTTGACTCTCCTTAGGTAAACTTCACTTCCTAAGCCTTGTCTCATCATTTAATGTGGTCAAAAGCTATTAGAATGGGTCTGTATAATTAAAGTAATTAATTTAACTAATTACTTTTTTCCTTCCATAAGGAAAACAGCTATACATAATAAAGCAGTGCGCTTGTCTTCATCTTCCATCTCATTGCTATACATAATAAAGAGGTGCTCGTCTTCATCTTCCATCTCATTGCTAGACAAATTCAGCCTCCCACATCTGGACCTTTTTTCTCACTCGGTAAAAACCCAACAAATTAAACCAACAGTTTAAGAGGACCTTGAAATTCTCCAGGACAGGTAATTAAGAGCTTAGCCTATTTGCCTGCCTAGCTTTCACAATCTGCTTACACTTAAAAATACATTTATACTACTGCTATTGGTTTAAACACTAAGGGGATCTGCTCTACTAGAAGGTCTATGTTCCTTGCTAAGCAGATTAGCAGATGCTGAAAGGTCTCCTGTACAAATATTTAAGATTTTAACATTTCACATGAAAGAATAACAGAGGTGGAACTGCTTAGCCAGAAAAATATCCTACATTGGTTTTCATTGTTCACCTCATCTGTTGTCCCATGTAGCTCCAGTTCCAACTGGTTTAACACCTAAATCCTGCCATCAGCCTGGGATGGTGAAGTTAGTTTATTTTGGATCTGTTGAGGAGCAATATGTTGCCAGTTCCTCCCATGCTGTAAATTGGCATGTGATTGTTGGAGGATGTCATGCTCTGTTGACTTCACACTAGATGAATTGCTGGGCCCTTGTGTTCTGAGTCTTTATCCAATTCTCATTGAAATCAAAGAATTCCCTTGCCAGCTTCCTGGAAAGTTAGGGTCACACTCAGGGAAACAAGGAGCAAAACTGTAATTAGTGTCATTTTTTTTTATATCATACCCAAGGAAGCTATCAATGCTTATCAGTATCTAAAGGCTGGGGGCAAGAGGCTGGGGCCAGACTCTGCTCAGTGGTGCCCAGGGACAGCCCAAGGGGCACTGGGCACAAATTAGAATACAAGAAGTTCCACCTAACCATGAGGAAAAACTTCTATTTCTGTAAGGCAGATCCCTGACCCAGGCTGCCCAGAGAGGTTGTGGAGTCTCCTTGTGTGGAGAGATTCCAACCCCACCTAGAGGGGATAGTGGTCAATCTGCTGTGGGTGAGCCTGCTTTAGCAGGGGGTTTGGACTGGATGATCCCCAAAGGTCCCTTCCAACCCCCACCATACTAGGATTCTGGGATTTATGCAAAGGTCCTTAGCTAAAATCCAACAAGCAGAGCTGGTGACTTAGAATCATGGAATCACTGCTGGAAGGAACCTTTAAGATCATCAAGTCCAACCCTTAGCCCACCAATGCCAGGTCACCACTAAACCCTACCCCTCAGTACCTTCATTCTCCTGCCCCAAGGCTCCCAGAACCAACGCAAAGAACTCAGAGGATTTAAATATCAAGTCTAAGGCCTTTAGTACTGAAGGAGCCTCCTCAGCCCCAAATACCAACCAGCTGGCCAGAGGGAGAAGTTTGATATTCCTCATCTCTGATAGGATAAGAACAACATCTTCATGTTTCAAATCTCTCCTTTCATCTTATCAACATGCCACAGGGGATGAAAGAAGCAACGTGCTACACGATTCCAGTTCAGCTGGAGTAGGGAGACAGTGTGACAGTGAGTCATCTGCTACAAAGCACCAGAAATAAAGAAATAAAGCAAGTTTAACTTTTCTGAGGTTTAATTTTTTTTTTTGGGGGGGGTGGGGAGGGAAAGCAGCAAATTGCCTTTTTTCTGATCAGGTCTGCATAAGAGCTGTGTATTTCCAAGAGAGCAACTCTCTAGAGACAAGAGAGCATAGGGACAACTCATGGGCAACTTGCTTCTCTGGTGTATTAGCTGGCACGCTCTTTTTATCAGAGCTTCTATCACAGCAAACCAGGAGAAACAGGGGCAGGGCACACACTTATCAAGCTGTTCTCCTCTGAGACCGACCCCTGGACTCTAACTCAAGTCCTTGGACTGCTCACTTACAGATTTACAGTGCCCTCCATCAGCCTGACAAATCAAACCACAGAAGAGAGGCTGCTGTTAATAAAGAGGCTCTGAATGAGAGTGCTCCTGATGTGCTGCTGGCACAGCCAGACCTGCACAACCTTGTCAGCTCTGCTAATAAACTTCACTTACAGCACTGACCCGCTGACAGCCTCCACGAGCCGAGGAGATCTTGCAGCTTTGGGTAAAGATTGTATGGCATGCCAATGTGGAAAGCTCCTTTATTAGATTATTTTTAGATTAATGTTTTTATTAGGGAGCTGGAGTGAAAATACTGGAGTGGAGAGTAATATTCTCAAGTGCTTCCTCCATCCCTCTTGCCCCTTAATTTATGATGGCTTACCATGTGGTGATGGAGCCTTGCAACTCCACTCATCTCCCAACAAGAGTTCAAGGACCACAACATGGCAGTGCTGGATGTTCAAAGAGCTCATGATGGAATCATAACCCAAGGAACTTATTGCCTTAATAGAGAATGAGAGATAATGGATGGTTGCTGGCAGGCAGAAAATGGCCAACTAAATGTGCAACCTAGCCTAGGTGAACCTGCTTTAGCAGGGGGGTTGGATTAGATCTCCAGAAGTGCTTTCCAACCCCTACCATTCTGTGAGTCTAGGGTTCTATGAAATGACTACAGGAGTCAACATAACCATCCTGACACTGCTTTACACAGGGCTGCTCACTGACACCACCCTGCCTGTGTCCTCGCCCCTCATGAGACGTCTGGCCCAAGTGCAGCCAGGCTGCACATCACAAGAAGTTTATGCACAGCCTTTGGCCATACTGGCTGTGCACATGGTGCCCTTGCTGAATCTTAATGTTGCCTACTTTGATGATGGGCTTGATGTTAGGTTGGAGGAGGCCAGTAGTAGTCCTGAGACCATCCAGGTCCTTCACCCAACCTGTGTCAAGGTAGTAGAGAGCATGACAACCCAAGCTGCAGAACCCAGCAAGCCCTTGGTCTTGGTGAAGGATGTTCCCATGAGGCACAGGCAGCCCACGAAGCTATCTGTGCATACACTAGCAGAATCTTCTGTCTCCATAACCTTCTATATCTCTCTGCACCATGACTAGATGCCTCTCTCTCAATCACTGCCAGCTCCATCCCATCTAGAAGTTTTCCCTTCTCTGCCCCCTTCCTTCTCACATAGCAGACTCCCTGCTCCACCACAACCTGGCTGGATTCACCATCCTCTATCACAAAAATCCTCTCTCTATTTCAAAATAAAACCCAACCCCAAACCTCTCTTTCAGATTCTTCACTGTCTGAAGCAGGAGGAGCAACTCCTGAAGAGAAATATTTACCTGGCAGCATCCCTTTAAACTTCTGATTCATCATTACAAGTCCATTTCTGGTTCTCTTTCCATTCATGTCTCAAGGACCAATATCTCAATTCATGAGAATTTTAGGCACTTGGTCTTCTGCCTGGTGTTACAAAATCTGGCTAATGGCTGTGGGTAGCACGGATGACTATTGTGAATGAAGAGGGCTTGGCTGAGGAAGTCCATGCTCTTTCTGGAGCTCCTTGCCAGAACATATGAGGCTGGGGGCTAGGGTCTGCCAGGGGATCAGCATTCAACATCTGAAATGGGGCAGTGATGGAGGATCTGCTGCTTCGTGTCCTTATCAGCCATAGCCTCAGAGAGCAACCCAACCTGGATTTCAGGGCTCTTGAATCAAAAGTCCAGGTCTAGCTATAATACAAGGTCTCATCCCACATTATTGCATTGATTAGTGTAATTATGCCTTTTCAGGACTTTTCCAAGCACCACTCTATCCAATTATAGCTGGTTTAGATACCTTTGTACTGTACATCATGTGGTGCTGGAGAAAGGAGGCAGCAGATGCATTTTATTTAGCTTCCTGTTCTTACAGTAAGGCTTTTTATGGATGAGAGAGTTAGCATCATTAGCCTTCTTTATTTCACTGATGGCTGTATCTGAAGCTATCTTTCCAAGCACCATGCCAAAAAGGTACTTATCTGGGCTTCTGCACTGCAGAGGCCCCAGTTCTAGCAAGGGGTGAGGAACAGACCCTCCAGACTCTTGGCCAATTCATTGGCACTAGGATTTCTACTCTGCATGCATTCCAACTGCAACAGAACACATGAAATTGTGGCATCACTGAAGTCCAAAGGAGCAGTGAAGTTAACTTCTCTGGGAACAGGATTTCTCCTCGAGCATTTCCTTATGTTGGCCAGTACTGCTTAGAGGAGGTAAGACTTCTGGCCTCCCTATGCCAGGGAGCAGCTTTCTTTGGAGAAGAACTATAGATTTCTCTCCTCCTCTCTCCTCTTCCTCCCTCCTCTCTCCTCTTCCCATCCCATCCAGCAGGCAAATACCAGTGTCATTATTGGAGCTGTCAAGTTTTCCTCCTGGAAGATCTTGTTTCTTCAATACACACCTGGCATGATGAACATGCTTCACCTTGTTGACACAAGTGATTACATCATATGCAGACCTCTTTGAGTGCTCTCATGCTATGCTGAACTAGAACCAGATGTAGTTTTACAACTGAAACATCAAGTGTCCCTGGGAGATGGAGTTTTTCCTCTTCTGGAGCACCTGCCAGCCCATTCTGGGTGCTGAGAACTACTCTTCCTTACTCTGACTTGTCATCCCACCTTCCTAGATCGAGACCCTCTGCCCCTTCTGCCCTGACCCTGCCACTCTCTAGGAGCTCTTCCAGCCTCTCTGAATCAGCTTCCCAACTGCTGGCTCCCACCACAGCACCCTTTGAGCCATTGATGGTTCCTGCTGGGGTGGAGAGGGAAGAGGAAGAGCAAACCTGTACTGTTTGTTAGCCTGCTGGCTCAAGTCTGTTGGATTGAAAAGGAAATGAAAGATTATTATCCTTTTTCTCCCCCAGTTCTCCCTCTGTGTTTTCAAACAGTGAAGGTCAAAACCGAATGCTGGTGTTTCCTGTTAAACATTATCAAGTGTCACCAGATAGAAGCACCCCAGTGAGACTCTGCAGATGTCCCATGCACCTGCTAGTCCCACAGCTCAGCTTTCAGCAGTGTCACCCATCATGGTGACTTTATGTAATCAATTCCCCACCCCAGACTTCTAATTGCACTTGGGAGCCTCAGCCTCATGGTTTGTGTTGTTAACCTTAACCCTAACCAATTCTCAGTGGTGGCCAGGGACAGCCCAAGGGGCACTGGGCACAAACTGGAACCTAGAGGTTCCACCTGAACAGGAGGAGAAACTTGTTTGGTGTGAGGGTGTTGGAGCTCAGGCTGGCCAGAGAGATTGTGGAGTCTCCTTCTGGGGAGAGCTTCCAACCCCAGCTGGAGGTGATCCTGGACAAGCTGCTGCGGGTGACCCTGCTTTAACAGGGGAGTTGGACTAGATGATCCCCAGAGGTCCCTTCCAACACCCATCATGCTGGGATTGTTATGAGTTAACATCTTCTGGTCCCTGAGTCACTGCTAATGACTGTTGGGATGTCTGGATCCTCATCCCCTTACACACATGAACATTTTCCAGCAATGTGAATGAGCTTCTCAACCAATCAGTGTTGACTGGAGCAGACCCAGACCCAAGCAGAGCAAACCATGTGGGACCAAAGTAGCATCCTACCTTAACCCAGACATCCTGAGAGCCAAATTCTGTACTTCTGCTTTGTTCTGTATTAAAATACTAATTTCTAGAAAACACAATAGAACCAACAAGTCCTGCAAAGTCCAAAAACTGTTTCTGTGACATGCCTGAAAATGAGTTAGGGCTTCCTACATAGCATGGATATATGATGTTAAAATGTTCTAAATCCCCACTGAGAGGGTTATCAGGCATTGGCCCAGGCTGCCCAGGGAAGTAGTGGAATCACCATGCCTGGAAGAATTCAAAAAACATGTAGATGTGCTGCCTAGAGCCATGGTTTAGTGGTGAGCATGGCAGTGTTGGGTAGAAGGTTGGACTGGATGGTCTCAGAGACCTTTTCCAGCCATAATGATTCTATTAATTCCTTTTCAAGTGACCAGAATCTTGATAGATTTTTATATCTAAGCTCACCCAGACCTAGTAGTCTCTATAGGTGCTGCTCTTATAGTAGCAGGCACTGAGATGCTGTATGTAAATCATGTTGCAGACTCATTAGTGTTCCTGCTGCTTGGTTGCTAGCTGAGACACCAGCTCTGATTTAGGGGATTTTGACACATAGCAACAAACTAAGATTTGTGAGCAGGTGGTTGAGCCAAAATAGTAGCAGGGTTTGCAGTTAGCTGAGATAATAACAAGGAATTGCTGGTCAGAATATGTTTTCTTTCTTGAGTTATTAAAACAGGCCAGGAAAAGCTTGTCTGTGAAGGATCCACTCCCACGAGACACCTGCTGCAAAGGCACTGTGGGACAGGTGTGCTGCTTGGCACTCATGGGAGGAGGGCCCACGCTTGGGATGTCCAGCCAGGAGACCCATTCCCCTGTGATGGCCAAAGCAGCCAACAGAATGTGTGTCTTGCTTACCCAGGAGATCTTGAGCAGCTCAGTTCTTGGCTCTCCCACCACCTTTTTGCAGCTGCAACTCAAGTCCCCTCACCTTTTCAGATCTATATTGCTGTGCTCTCCACCTGAAGAAACGCAGGCTGTCTCAGGTGGTCTGCAGGACAGTCTCATCCAGCTCTGGGGTGGCATTTCCCTTTCTTTCACTCCACTCAGGCTGTACAGAGAAGCTAAGGACATCCATCTGTCTTTTGAGGGTCCCAGGGATACACTGGATCAAAGAACTCCTCTCCCTCGTCTCCAGCCTGGTTATCAAAGTTGAACATCACCTGCCCAGCTCCACACACAAACCAACCTTCCAGGCAACGCAGAGAGCACCAAGCTGTCACTCTACTGTGCAGCCCCCACAGCCTTTCCCTTTCTGAGAGGGATGGAGACCACTGCTCCTGACACCAAAACCTTTTCAACGTGTCAGAGAACCAGATCAAAACCAAAGCAAAGCCTGAAATCTGAGGACAGCCCAGCTGTCTTCTTCAGACAACAAGTACTCAGTTGTCCTCTCTGGTCTCTCTTCATTCCTTTAAGCTACATGTTTCTAGTCTAATGCAGTACAAAAGCCAGGGCTGAAGGTCAACACATCCTGAGAATTCATCTCTCATGGCCTTTGGTCACTCAATCTTTTAAGGCATGACCATTGGCTTGCCCAAAGCCCTGCAACTCCTGGGGTGGCCAGCTAGGAAAGAGCAGCAGGGCTCTTGGAAAGAAGGCAGGTCCCACCTTGGCCTGAAGGGTGGATGAAGGTCCTCAGGAGATCTGAGCATCCTGCTGCTCATTACAGCTCCATGCCACGAGCAAACCTCTTCCAGAGCTCTTGTGTTCTGCAAAATGGGGCTGGAAATAGAAACCTTCCTCATGTGTGAGACTTACCATCTGCCTGGGAACCTTGCTGGCAGGTTCACCAGCTGGAAGTGAAGTGTGAAAGCCTTTGTATGGGAGGATGAGAAGGTGTGCGTCTGTGTGTGTGGTAAGTTGGGTAGCAAAGACTCCTGCAACAATCATGCCAGCAGTGGAAGGGACATGGGGCACAAGCCTTGGTAGAGATCACTGCTGGCATTGCCAGTGTGATGGGTTGGATACAGGGGGCTCCAAGCTTAAGGCCATAGACCAGTAAGTGGTACTTACTTGGTAGCAGAGATCCTTTTCCTTGGTCACTTAATTCTGGGCATCCAACCTGAACCACTTCAGAGGAACAGAAGAACATTCTCTGGAAAAACAAGCTTCCCTGCTCCATCTCAGTTTGATCTTGGAAATGGGATCCTGGAACCATTCCAGGTCAGGTTGTCTGGGATTCTGAGTAACCTGATCTGGTTGAAGATGTCCCTGCTGACTGCAGGGTGATTGGATCAGGTGACCTTGAAAGGTCCCTTCCAATCCAAACTATTCTATGATCTAGGAACTTGAAAAGAAAGGACTCCCCTCTGTCAAAAACTCTGAGAGTTTACATTTACAGATCCTTGTGTATAATGCACTAAGTTTTATTGAAATTTCCAGAAGGAATCAAGGAAGATATTGCTGAGAATGAAGATCCCAATGAGGAAACAATCTGGAGCAGAAGAGGAATGGTTATTAAGCAAGATGCTTTCCCCAGAAAAATACCACTGGCATTATCAGGAGAGCAGGAAGAAAAGAGATAAATGTATATGTAATTCAGGATGGGAGTGAATTGTCTGGCTTTGGGGAGAAGGTAAAGCACAATTGCTTTCCCCAAGAAGTTACTCTTAAGATGGAAGCAGGTCTTTAAAAGCCAGGCAAGCATTCTGGGCACCAAACCCAGAGGATTCCATTTCAAAGAGCTCCACCTCAGAAGATAATTCCATAGCCAGAGGTATTTGAGTGTACACCTGGATTGCAGGGAGAGATGGGACAGGGACCTCCATGACACTGCAGAGGAAGAATGATGAGTAAAGCCTGTGGTATAGACTGGAGTGGCCTCAGGGCCACAGGGAAGAGACAAACCAGGGATGGAAGGATCTGTGGAAAGCACAATGATGGATAGAGAAGCTGCTGGCATCTTTGTCTGCACTAGTAAAGTGCATGCAAAGATGAATGAAGTGCCTCCACTTGGGCCATTAGCTCAGTGGGGTTTTAGGAGGCCAGCTAACAAAAGGCTCAACACTAAATGCTGCTTCCCAGAGAAAACCTGGTGTATTACAAGAACATCTCCATGCTACACAGCTTCACTAGCAGGACAGCAACAAGACACTTCACCTTCTTATATTCTTGACCCCCCCAACAGCCTCATGTCTGCTTTTTTTTCCCCCCCCTCTTCAAAATGATGTCATCTCCCCTTTGGCCAACCTCACCCCTCCAGCTGAAACCACAGTTGGATGCAAGCTCATTTGCACTCTTCCCCAACACTAAGTCTCCCCTGAACACAAGCCCATTTCTTTGTGTTTTCCTTGGGCACCAGTAACACTGATGAGGCCAACAGAGCTTTGGGAGTAGGTTTTATTAGCTGATTGGAGCACAAAGGATTGTTTTATAAAGCAAAAACTGTGGCTACCTTCCTTTGAAAGGCAGAAGATAATTCACCAGCATGCTGCAGTGGGGTTTAGAATGGCTTAGCTTAGTGCAAGGAAATGGCTTCCTATAAACTGAAGTGTTTAGGCAGCAGAGGCTGTGGGACATCATCTTTAGAACAGTCCCTAAATTAGCTCAAGTTGTTTGCTTAGTAAAGGACAACAAACCCAAGAAACTTTGGAACAAAACAGCAGGGTAAACTTTTATAGCTGCCAAGGGGATTTGGAGCTGGTGCACATCATGGATGTTGGGTTGAAAGGAGGTAAGTTGCCAAAACATGCATCTTGGTACAATCACGAGCACAGACAGAGCTAAATTAGTGGAAAAAATACAGTCAGTGATCAAACCTGATCAGATCCACCAGGATTTCCTGCTGAGAAGAAACCAGACCCTGTAGGAGGCTTGAGATTCTCTTTTCCTTTAGCTGGATCATCAAGAGTTCACAGCATTCCTCTGAAGGTGCATTTTGGTTGTTGCTTACAAAGTACAGTCTGTTTGTGCCTTGCACAGGAGTGAGCAGTTGTGGTGTGACTATTTGTCGTAGGCTGGTTTGGGTCGGAAAGGACCTTTCAAGGTCATCTCCCTCTGTTGCTGTGAGGAACACTGTCCAGAGCAAGTGGGCTAGGGATGCCAGAGGCTGTTGAGAACCCTGGTCTCTCATTCCCAGTCATTAATTCTCTTTGATCAATATATCCCTCTACAAGCTGTCAATAAAAATACTCTGTGTCCTGGTGAACATCATGAACCTTAACCATTGTTAGTGAAATGCCTTCAGCCATTCAGCTGAGAGAAGCACCCTTCAGAAGTGGGATGGAGGTAAGGTTTCATTAGGACCATACTGGCCACTTAATTGGCTCTGACACATTACAGAAATGTAAAATCATAGAATAGTTTTGGATAGAAAAGGCCTTTCAGATCACCAAGTCCAACTGTTAACCAGCACTGCCAGGTCACTACTAAACCATGTCCCTCAGCACCACATCTCCACAGTTTTTCAATCCCTCCAGGAATGGTGACTCCACCACTGCCCTAGGCAGACTGGGCCAATGCTTAACCACTCTTTCAACAGAGAGATTGTTACTAATGTCCAACCTGAAACTCCCCTGGTGCAACTTCAGGCTGTTTCCTCTTGTCCTATCACCTGTATCCTGGGAAAAGAGAAACCTCCACCTCACTTCAACCTCCTTTCAGGGAGTTGTAAAGAATGAAAAGGTCTCTCTTGAGCCTCCTCTTCTCCAGGAGTTAAAAACAGCTTCCAGGGGAACCCAGAGATTCTCTTTGCTGGCTCTGATGTGCTTTGGAAATTGTCACCTTCTAAAACACACTAGGTAGTCAGAAGGAAAACTCAAGGCAAAGAGTTCAACTGAGTCTGTAATTATTTTGTTGTTGTTGTTTAAATAAAGATAGGGTTTGCTCTTTAGCACCAAAAGAAGAAGGACACCTTTACTAGCCTGGCTCAGAAGAGCATCTTTAACTTCTACAATTAAGATGCAGCAAGTGGTGTCTAGAGTGCTGCTATGGAGAAGAGATTGATCCAAATACAGAACACAGACATGAGGGCAAGCAGAGATGGGTTGCTTTAAATTTGTATTACACTCTAGATAGAAAAAGTCTGGAATGGAAAGCCTGGAGAAGGCTCCAAGGAGACCTCCTGGCAGCCTCTCTGTCCTTAAAGGGCCTGTCAGAAACATGGGGACAGACATTTTAGCACAACCTGTTGTGACAGGACAAGGGCTGATGGTTTGAAACTAAAAGAGAGATTTAGACTGGATAAGAGGAAGATTTGTTTTACACTGAGGGTGGGGAGACCCTGGCGCAGGTTGCCCAGATTGGTGGGACATGTCCCATCCCTGGGACCATTGCAGGTCAGGTTGTTTGAAGTAACCTGCTGCAGTTGCAGATGTCCCTGCTGACTGCAGGGGGGTTGGACTAGATGACCTTGAAAGGTTCCTTCCAACCCAAACCAGTCTGTGATTCTGTGGCAAGAAGAGGAATACCTAGCCTGGAGTCAGAGAAAGGACCCAGTGAACAACAAGACTACCTCAGACCCAAACATTACTACTGGACCCAAGCATCACATGAGGTGAAGAGAACTTGGACTGCAAGGATATAATTGCCCAGAGACTTCTTTCTTTGGGTTCCCTCTCCTGAAGCACCAACTCAAGTTTCTCCACTGTACCATCTGAATAAGTTATTGTTAAAGGATTCAGTGCCAGAGACTTTTTGCTACAGGATCCCTAGGGTGAAGAAACTTCTTTAATACTCATGGAACAGGGCTTCATTCTGCAGGAGGCAAGATTCCTAGCAACTTTTTTCTTTCAGTGAAACATCAGGCCTTAATTAAATTGCCAATTGGACTTGATGATCTCAGAGGTCTATTCCAACCTTCATGATTCTAGGAAAGTTGAGACTAAATTGGTGACTGGAGCTTTTCAGATTTCCTTGCAGCACTAAAGCAAAAACCCGCAACTACAAGTGAACTACAGGAATAATTTAGCCTAGAATTGCTTATAATGACATGTGTCTCATTTTAAATCACTCAGGTGTTGTGCCATGCTCTCCCTAGCCTTACCTATTAGTTTTCTTGATCAGATTTTGTTCAGCACAAGGATGACCCAACTAATAATAAGCAGACTTCTATCTTTTCCTCCTCTGTTTGGGAATACATCCAACTGAGAGCTGAAGGCAGCACACCTTGGTTCATGGCTTCTGAATCTGGATGTTCAGCTCTCCATACACATGCCTCAAAGCATTACAGTTCAGGCTTGCAATCAGCTTCCTTAACCCTGCTCGTTTGGGGACGCATTTTATTTCCCAGATCAAGGTTGAGTTTGCTGGGATTTGCCTGTGAGAGGAGAAAAAAAAAAAAAAAAAAAAAAAAA